>OX940888.1:14222615-14687281 GCA_954871355.1 Cabera pusaria
GGGGTAGCCTGGTTCTAGAGTGGAGACCGCGAATCGGTAAACGTAGCATAGGACGCCCTGTGTCCAGGTGGAGCGACGACATTCGCAAAGCGGTGGGCAGTGACTGGAAGAGAAGAGCTGAAGATCGGGCTCAGTGGCGCATCTTGGGAGAGGCCTACGTCCAGCAGTGGACTGACACGGGCTGATGATGATGAATGTTCTTCACGTCTCTCAAATATCGCTAGTCGGTACCCAAACACACTATTTATCTATTAATATACTTACTAGAATTTATTTTTTATTTAACACAAAGAAACATCCGTACAGACTTATTACTACTGCTATACGTCAGTTTGTTGGCTTAGGTATTTGTTTATTTCCTTACAGCCTGTACAGAGAATGCCAATAATATAGATTAAATTGGCATGGCCGATTAGTAATCAGATCCTACTCCTATGTTTGTACTCCTATGTTTGTATCTACATTGGTGAGACAACATTTATGTGATGTGACGTACAATACCGATTTTATTTATACAAGTAATACAGTAACAGTATTATTTTAATAAAGAAAATCGAATATATAATCAATGAAATTTATTTCAATTTACAATGACCCATATTATAGAGGTAGATACTCTTAAGTAAGATTTTTGTCTTTCAATACAGCTCCCTAAATATTTCGTGAATGTTGTCCCTACAGGACGAGCGAGGTCGTCTGATGCGACGAACCATCGTCCGCTACGTGTGTCTCTGTCTAACGATGGTGCTTACCATGATCTCCCCGCGAGTGAAGAAACGGTTCCCAGACCTCAACAATCTAGTCGAGGCAGGTCTACTGTTGGAAAACGAGAAAGCAATATTAGATAATCTCAATCAGAAGTTCCCGAAGCCCGCAAAACATTGGTGCGTATCTTTCAATTTAAAAGCAAATTTGATGGCTGTTTTCTAACACTCTTTACAAGTTCTCCTGTCTTGTTTAGAGCCAGTTTCATTGGTTCCTGATAGCCTTATGTAGGACTTATATGACAGATTTTGGACAACCTTTATATGGTGTCATAATATGTCTGAACTATCTGATACTTTATCAGATACCGGTGAAATTGGCTCTTAGTCTATTTTGAAAGTCATAGACGTTTCCTGAGTTCGTAATGTCAAATAACTTTTTATATTTCGTAGCAAGCTACGAACTCAATAGTTACTGTTATAATTCCCTATCAGTATTGAACCAATATTGCATTGTTCATACTCATCACCATCGTGACTGGAACTCGCTTCCTCGGTACCAGCTTGACATTTCGCGTTGATTCAATGATTGTATGTTTTTAGGATAGAAATTGAACTTTTGAATTGCTCTGCTAGTGTGCAACCAATAAGCTTAGTCTCCCGCTAATTGACAATAATTAATCTTACTAACATGTCGATTAATTGCACTCTGTACTTCATACTAGTTTAATTACTGTCGTCACAGCTTTGTGCTCAACGCTTTTTAATTGAATGGCCCTACTTATTATGCTATAGAACTAGTATCTACCGGGTATTATAATCGGGAAACCTAAAAATACTGCCTGTGTTCAGTGATATATCTGCTTACTTATAATTATAATAAATAATTAACATCCCCGATACCAGTTGCACGTCATACAGATCATCAGAGATTTCTGTTACCTGTTATTTTAGTTATGAATTATTATTTAATTATTACTTACGATTTGATATAATACAGAAGTCTATACATTATTTTAGGACAAGCTTATTTTGTGTTTAGGGCGGGTGTTGCAGCTTGCGGTGTAGTAAGTTCCTTACAAAATTATTTTTATGATTGTACGTATTCGTTGTTTGTAGAGTTGTCGTAATATTAGAAGAAATTTTTAGTAACTAATTGCTTTTTATTTTAGTTAGGACCTAGTCGATTTATTGTTGTGAACAATAATACTTAGATTAAGTGTATACCAAAAGTGCTGAATTTTTACTTTATTTAATGTAGAAATCATTGCATACATTTTACTATTTTTACTGTAACTGTATATGTGTTGATGGTTAAGTTAATAACAATATTTTTCTTTACCTTCTCGATCTGGTGGCATTTGTCTTCATCATAAAGCTAACACTTAACAGCAAATTATTTTCCTTTAGTGTAAATAACTAAATATTGAAATGTTTGAAATGTCAATGATGTGTTAATGGAACGATTTTGTTTAAATTAGTTGTTTCTTTGATTCTTTAGGCGAAACTCTTTTATTTCTTTACACATTGAAACTAGCGCCATACCTACTTCATTGAATTGAAATTTATTTATGTCTTGTTGTCCGTTGTAAATAACATAATGCCTTACATAAATGCACGATTCATTTACCTCATTCGGCTGAGACCAAATCCGTCCTTGACATCATCAAAGTATTAGCTATACACGACACTCGCAGTTTCCCCAAAACGGCTAAAGCATTTCGATTGAATCACATTTTCTGCGAATTCCATCGCTGACTAGAATGAATCATGAGATCGTACTCATTACTTTTGAATGACAACACTACATATTTATGAGGGCACTGACATAACACCTACTTTTTGCTCTTCACCAGTGCAGTTTTTTAAGAGTATTGTTAAACGAAATGAATGCTATTATCATTCGGCTAGGCTTGTCATGAGTTCATGACTTATAATGTATATTTTTTTACTACGAAGAGGCTGCTATAAAAACAGCGCCTTATTCTATTGGAAAGAAAACCAACTGAAATGTTAAACCAACTTAAGATACCAATTATGTGCTTTACGGACTTTCGAGAAGTCGAGAACACAGCTCGCGTGAGAGCTTTGATTTGAACTAGTGATATTGTTTTCCATATTTGAATTAACATTCATTCATTTTCATTTAATTTATTCCAAAAACAACCATTATTGTATAGGAAATTACATTACATTTACATCCATGTTTCCATAATCAAAATAGCACAAACAAACCAGAAAAATAACTAGTAAAATCACACATTAAATACATAAGTTGCTTATAACAACAATACACCAAAAATTATAATAATACATACTAGCAATACATACAAAAATTATAATAATAATACATAATATACATACATACATACAATCACGCCTTTTTCCCGTTGGGGAAGGCAGATACTACTTCTTTCCACATGCTACGATCCTGACATACCTCTTTCGCTTATTCCACTTTCATGAGCGCCTTCATACATGCTCGCCGGTTATAAGTACTTTTGACTTGGCCTTTCTTTAAAACGTCTCCGATCTGGTCGTGATACGTTCGCCTAGGTCGGCCTCTATCGGGTGCCCCATTCACACTCGTCTCATAAATCTGTTTCGTCAGTCTTTCTTCATCCATCCTCTCTAGAATAACATAATATAATTTTTATAAATAAAAATCGAGATTGAATTATAAAGGAAAATAATAGATATGGATAGATATTATGTAGTTACGAATACGACATGGCCTGGATAAATCTACAACTGACATTTTCTTATCATTAATTGCATGTTACTTACTATAAGGCTGTCAGAAGAGTCAATAATAAAAGTAAACAAAGCATGAGTTGTGCAATTATTACTACTTGTTATAGCATAAGTACTGAAGTAGTAACAGTAATTTATATGATTGCATTATTATATAACAGTTTTTCTGAGTAGAAATACAATTAATAGTCCGAACTTATTTACATATATTAGGTTTATAACCATATTGGCATTGTCGCATTTTATGATACATGCACAAGTAATAAAATAAACTGGCCAAGTGCAAGTCGGACTCGCACTCGTAGGGTTCCGTAAAACAGTACAATATTTTATAAGATCGAGCTAATAATGCTGAAAATATCGCTTTCATTTTTGCCTTGTTGATTTTCGTTGAGAGTGTTCATTCCAACTACAAAATATTTTTTAAGAATTTTTACTTTTAAAATAAGAATTTTAAAATTAGGACACACATTTTACCATTTCGGAAGTGTCTATCTTTCAAACGTTTGACTTTGAGAAAACATTTTTTTGGAACCTCAATGTCATTTTAAAGGCCTATCTATAGAGCACGTAAAGGTGTAATTATTTTTTTTTGTTTTTTTTTCAATACGAGGAACCCCTGTTAGTTTTTTAATTTTTATATAAAAATAGTAAAGGTGTTCGCATTACTGACATACAGACAGACAGACAAACATGAACAATCTATAAGGATTTCTTTTTTTTTCCATTCCACTACGGAACTCTAAAATAAGGCTTAACCACTGGCCAGGATTCGAGAATTTCATGCCTCGTCATAAGTCATAAGTTCTAACGTAACTAAATACCATATATATATATATTCCATTCCATTTGATGTCAGTGGAATGTAGCTTAGATTTTTTATCGTTTATCAATCGTTTCTTTTATAACTAGGTGTGACAAATAACTTTATATTGTATTTTCAAGGTTACCAATAGTGTGGGCGACTAGCATAGTAACGAGAGCCCGAAAGGAAGGGCGAATAAGAGACGATTTTGCAGTGAAAACAATAATAGACGAATTGAATAAATTTAGAGGACAAGCCGGACTCCTGCTTAGTTACGACACAATAAGCGTGCCGTTAGTTTATACACAGGTAATATAAAATTTTGTCCACTTATATATTCATCGTCATCGTAATCAGCCGGTGTCAGTCCACTGCTGGACGTAGGCCTCTCCCAAGATCGCCACTGAGCCCGATCTTTAGCCCTTCTTTTCCATTCACTGCCTGCAACTGCTTTGCGTATATATAATTTGCAACCGACTTCCAAATAGGAGGAGGTTCTCAATTAGTCTGTGAGTTTTTTTTTGTATGTATGTTATGCGATTACTCCGTCGATTGTGAATGATTTTTTTTTAATCGGTAGGGTACATTTCCGAGATGGTCCTATTGTAATTTAATCGAGATCTGATAAGTATCTCCAGAGATATGAACATAAACCTCTCAAACTTGCTACTGAAACTGACCCGCGGGGCGTGGAAGTCCGTTGTTTTCGTTTTTTACTATCTTAATATTCATTTTATGCTATCCATACCTTGCCTTGAATAATAAGTCGAGGTCTACCTATAAATGTTCAAAATTTCTTTATGATACCTATCCAGCGACATTACATGTCGCTGTAACTATCTGATTAAATTAATCAATTATATATCAATTGAGCAGAATCGGGGGTCGAAAGTGTTCGCCCAGCCTCTGGGTAGAAGCCACCTCACAAAGCTGACAACGTCAACGGGGAACGTCGTCGCATCCAAGTCGGAGATTCTGTCAGAAGTTGAAGACTTCTACGGCAAGCTCTACGCATCGCATGCTTCAAGGCCCGTACCCGATACTGAGGATTGTAGAGCCACCTTGACCCGCCACTTCACAGAAGACCTGCCCGAAGTCAGCCGAGATGAGATCGTGATGGCCCTTAAACAGCTCAAAAATGGAAAGGCCCCAGGTGAAGACGGAATCACAACGGAGCTTCTGAAAGCTGGAGGAGCCCCAGCTGTAAGCCAGCTGCAACAGCTCTTCAATTCTGTTCTCTTCACTGGGAGAACTCCACAGGCATGGAACAGGACCATGGTGGTTTTGTTTTTAAAAAAAGGAGACAAAACTCTCTTGAAAAACTACCGCCCGATTTCGCTTCTGAGCCATGTCTACAAACTGTTTTCAAAGGTTATCACGAACCGTCTTGCACGAAGACTCGACGAGTTCCAACCTCCGGAACAGGCCGGATTTCGAAGCGGTTACAGCACCATGGACCACATCCACACAGTGCGGCAGATTGTACAGAAGACCGAAGAGTACAATCGGCCCCTGTGCTTAGCGTTTGTGGACTATGAGAAGGCCTTCGACTCAATCGAAACCTAGTCTGTTCTGGAGTCCTTGCAGCGTTGCCAAGTCGACTGGCGATATATCGAAGTGATGAGATGTCTGTATAATGCCGCAACGATGAGTGTACAAGTACAGAACCAGCGTACTAATCATATCCACCTGCGTCGAGGAGTGAGACAGGGGGACGTCATATCCCCGAAACTGTTCACTAACGCCTTGGAGGATATGTTTAAGACGCTGGCTACATCTCTCACTTACGATTCGCAGATGACATCGTCATTATGGCAGAGACGCTGCAGGACTTACAGAGGATGTTGAATGGCCTAGCTGATTCTTCTCGTCGCATCGGTCTCCGGATGAATTTGGATAAAACCAAAGTCATGTACAACGAGCACGTTGTTCCGGAACCGATTGCCGTAGATGGAATTCCACTCGAAGTTGTCGCTAAGTATAGGGCGCTAGGGCAGACGCTCCAACTAGGCAAACATAACTTCTAAAAGGAAATCCAGAGAAGAATTCAGCTGGGCTGGGCAGCATTTAGAAAACTCCGTCGAGTCTTCTCGTCGCATATACCACAGTGCCTAAAGACAAAAGTCTTTAATCAGTGCGTCCTACCCGTCTTGACATACGGAGCCGAGACGTGGACACTCACGGTTCGACTGGTCCACCAATTTAAAGTCGCTCGGCGAGCTATGGAAAGAGCTATGCTCGGTGTTTCTCTGCGGGATCGAATCCGGAACGAAGTAATTCGCCAGAGAACTAAAGTGATCGACATAGCTCATCGGATTAGCAAGCTGAAGTGGCAGTGGGCTGGTCATATCTGCCGTAGGACCGATAACCGTTGGGGTAGACTGGTTCTAGAGTGGAGACCGCGAATCGGTAAACGTAGCGTAGGACGCCCTGTTACCAGGTAGAGCGACGACATTCTTAAAGCGGTGGGCAGTGACTGGAAACAAAGAGCCGAACATCGGGCTCAGTGGCATGACTTGGGAGAGGCCTATGTCCAGCAGTGGACTGATACCGGCTGATTATGATGAAATTAATCAATAACGAAACAAACAAATCTAAACAGTACCTTGCATATCTAAGAAAGAAGGGTCCATGATAGACTGATATAATAATGAGCTAATGGAGGGCCTTCCGAACCGACCTCAGCTCTACCACGATTATGTTACATTACCATGGCTCTACGCCAAATAAAATATGTATTTAACTAAATGGATCAACAGATGATTCACTATTACTTTCTATTTATTAGTAATGAATTGATTTGTGGTTATTACAAGATTTATTTAACTTGAATCCGCATCGTTTCGTTCCTTATTTGACTTGTCCATCAAAATTTGCAAATCATTGTTCATCCTATCTACATATTAGTAATTTCCGATTGGTTCCTCGATAAGAGCGCGCAAAATAGGAATTTTCTAATCAAGTCTTTTGAGCGGGCCGTAGTGTTTTTTTTTATTTGTTGGCTTATACATTTTCTTCTATATTATTGTCTAAGGAGGTTGTATGAGAAAAGTACTGTCCGAATGAAAATTACGTATGCCGCGCTGGCTGGTAATTTGAAAAAAAAAACGCATGAATGCAAATATCACGGAGAACAGACGTGACTTTATCCGTGGCAAATACACAGGGAAAAGAAAATTAAATTATAAGGTGGGCAGAGTGGCACAAAACACAGATTACGTAGACGCCAAGAAGAAAATGATCTAGACGTCATCGCCCAAATTATAAAGGCCGAATTAACCGACACGTTTAAATTCGTTAAATGATTAAGTTTAACCACGACTTTTGAAGTTTTTTCCACTTGAACAATGTCAAAAAGCAGTGTTTAAACTTCATCTGGCGATTGAACACGTAACACCTGAATGTATAAGAAACGACACAAAAATGTTTATACTATGTAGCTTAAGCTTTTTTTTATATATATTTTTTTAATATCATATAGGTTGGCGTTTGACCACTATCTCACCTGTTGGTAAGTGATGATGCGGTCGAGGATGGTCGCACGCTAGGCCTAGAATGGGAACTGGCTCTCAAGGATAGCTGCCGGAACACAGCTTAAACTAATCAAGTTAAAAATACAACAGAAGTGTATTGGTTTATTTTGTTTCTTTATATCTATTAGAATGTTGACGCGGAAAGGCTTACTATTGGTGAAAGTGGTAGTTCTTGTAGTTAATTTGATTGAGTCTTGTAGCTTGTGGCTTGAATTTCGCCTCTTCGTTAAGCTGATGTCATACGCTGATGCGCTCTTCTTGATTTTCGTTCGGCCACAGAATAATGAATAGTACAAGTTCGGCAAGTGACCGAGACGATGGCGGATGTTACAGTGATGTGCTCATACACTAGTGAGGTGGCCGTAGTCGATAAATCGGGTGATAATCGATTGTAATTTCGGGTGTGAGCCCTCTCACAAGCTATTGAGCGTTTTATGTATTCTCATATATCCATATTCATAATGAGGGATGAAACTTGGCCCAACATTATTTTCTCTTGGCCTTTGAATCCCTCGCTGGTAGCCTCAACGAAAATATATGTTGCGCACCCGTAATACAATTTACTATTTTAACCACTTGCTGGTATCTGATTGTGCTGAAATCCAGACTAATATTATAAAAAAGTTTGTAACTCTGTCACTCTGTCCGTTTGTTACCTTATCAAGCCCAAAGAGACGATCCGATATTAACGAAACAAGGAGATACTTTATAGCATGAGGTTCAACATAGACTGCTTCTTGTGAAAACAAAATCATGATAATATTTAACTTTTCACAAATTATCGCACACGTCAAGCACACTAGATGTAGACAAATATTCATAGCGCCACGGTGCAGGGACGCGACGCTATTCTAACTCGCCTCTATGTCCGTTTCTCTATCTTCTTAAGGCGGTAGAAGATAAAGAAGTATCTATTTGTTAGAGTTTAGGTCTATATACAGTGATAAACTTCGTTGTATACGTGAAGTGTATACGTGAAGTCGCGGGTATCAGCTAGTTTAACATATAATATTTAAGTTCGGTAAAAAAATGCAATGTTGTAGTACCATCGAGTTGATCTGATGATGGAGCTAGGTGGTTAGGACTGGAACTCCTTGATGGAAAATGGTACGTCAGTCGAATTTGGGCTATCATGTTTTGTTATCATGAGTACTTTCCATTACACATGATGACGATGGTCTCTTATTTTTACCCCACTGCGAAAGGAGAAGGGTAATGTTTTTCGAGTGTATGTATGTACGTACGTATGTATATTTCTTTGGCACGCCCTAGAGCCTAAACGGCATGTCGTATTTTATATGAGTGGTGTCAACAGGTTCGTCTTAGTCGTGAAAGTGACACTGAGTACATCAAAATAAAAAATAAAATAAAATTAAGGATTTTGGGCGCCAAAAAGTAATCTCAAAATAACGAGATGAACATTGCGGTTCGACTATTCAGAAGGAAAAATAATATCGGTTAAAAACTAAAAAAGAACCGACTTCAATGCCGCGCTATTCATTTTCAGTACTAATTTTGAGGTGTTTATCTCAATATCTCTGGAGATACTTATTAGACCTCGATAAAAGTACCATGGTACCACACTTGGGATATCTCCTTTCCAACAAAATAATAATCAAAATCGGTTCATAAACGACGAAGTTATCCGGGAACAAACATTAAAATATATATATATACGGTCGAATTGAGAAACCTCCTCCTTTTTTGAAGTCGGTTAACAAGTCACTCGTTGAAGTCTTTTGTACCTATCGCAAACTTGCAGTTTGATATTAGCAAAAAATTTATGTTTTCAAAATACATCGAGTACGGTATCAAAATAAAGAATGTTTAACGGTGATTACGAATGTATATACAGGGTGTCGGGTTCCATATGGTCCAAACGAAAACCATCGATGGAGGACTCCAAGGGGTACCCAGAGAACACCCATGTATGTTCCGCGAAAATCTATAGTTTTCAGAGAAAATTGCATTTTACATGTTTTTGAGTTAGTCCCCGAAATGTTGCAATTTATTTAAATTTTCACTCAAACTATAAAGGCCAGAGCCGTAGATTTTTTTGTGGGACCATGAACAATGAATAGGTCTTTCAGGGAAAACTACAATTTTTTATTTAGGCTTATTATTTTCTGAGAAAAAAAATAAAACATCACATTTTTTTTTTTAGACGATATTTGAACTTTTTCTTTGGGCACGCTTTTTAGGGTTCCGTAGCCGAATGGCAAAAAACGGAACCCTTATAGATTCGTCATGTCTGTCTGTCTGTCTGTCTGTCTGTCTGTCTGTCTGTCTGTCCGTCCGTATGTCACAGCCATTTTATTCCGAAACTGTTAGGACTACAGAATTGAAACTTAGTAGATGTATTCTGTGAACCGCGTTCCGATTTTTATACAAAAGTAAAAAAAAAAGTTTAAGGAGGGCATCCCATACATGGAACTGAAACAAAAAAAAATTTTTTCTTCAAACCTATACATGAGAGGTGTCTATGGATAGGTCTTTAAAAATGACATTGAGGTTTCTAAAATCATTTTTTCTCAAAGTCAATCATTTGAAAGATAGGCGCGTCTAAAGTGGTAAAATGTGTGTCCCCCCCCCCCCCCTTCTAACTTTTAAAGTATGGGAGTAATAAATCTAAAAAAAATATATGCTGTAGATCTCAATAAAAACTAACAACGAAAATTGGTTTGAACGAGATACAGCGAGCAGTTTTTGAGATATGGTGACCACAAAGATAACTTTGTTTTTTAACCGACTTCAAAAGAAGGAGGAGGTTTCTCAATTCGACCGTATATATATATATATATATATTTTTTTTTTTATGTTTGTTCGCGGATAACTTCGTCGTTTATGAACCGATTTTGATTATTCTTTTTTTGTTCGAAAGGAGATATCCCAAGTGTGGTACCATGGTAATTTCATCGAGGTATGATAATTATCTCCAGAGATATTGAGATAAACATCTCAAAATTGGTACTGAAAATGAATAGCGCGGCATTGAAGTCGGTTCTTTTTTAGTTTTTAAACGATATTATCATACAAACACTATGAAAAACAAAGTTAATTTTGAAGTTGCGAAAAATCATAGTTATGGAATACTTAACTGTGTTACGGAACCCTACGAGTGCGAGTCCGACTTGCACTTGGCTAGTTTTTTCCAAAAAAAAAAAAGAATAAAAAAAGTTAAAACCGATTTTAAAAACTTGTCTGTTTTATGGACCTGCTGCTTGCTAAATTTCATACGACTGCGATAAGAGTTTCAGGTCTAAAAACATAATTAACGAAATTAAGAAAGGATTTTAATATTCAAATAATGTCTTCTCAAATAAACTCTGGTAATCTCTTTTTACAGAATCACCGCATATGAAGGAAATAAGCTGTAATAAAAGCCCAAAATCTTTTAAGTAAGGAAATTAACGAATCTACATTTAGGTTTAATGTTGAAAAATATCAACAATTTTCCTAGCCTATCTTTTGTCATTTTTATAATAAAAGTTCAAAGTTGCAGCTATGCACATGATATCGCTTAATAAAGTTTCTTTTTAGATGATAAAAAGAACTTTAGTTAATTAGTCATTTAGTAATTTAAATAATATTCTATAATATAATAATCATATTTTATAATTTTATGCTAATTTGACACTATTCAAATAAATAATAACTGTTTGTGTAATCTCAAAAGAAATATTCTGAAAACTAACTGTGATTGTAATTTATTATTTTGTTAATAATCTTTAAACTGTTTGTTGGGCTAGGTTCACGCATGTGACATAGTATATGATTCTTCTTACCAAATGCAACTACGTTTCTAGTAAAGTATTTTTAATTTGATGAATCATATTTGTAATCGTAACATTTAGTCTCTGATAAATAATTATTAAAATGTTTAGTATTTAACTTCAACTGCATGACTATTAGTAAAATATTTCTCTTGCTTTCACTGTTTACCTCCTTATCGTATAATTTTATTAATCTAAGATACAAGTAAACTGCCATGTACATTAAATAAGTCATTACAACGGAAGGAACTAATTACCAAAACACAGGCCGACAACGCCTAGTTTGGTGGTTAAGGACGTAACACAGTGTAAAAAAATATGAATAAATGTTTTTTAATTTTTTAATTTTTTTTAACTTTTAGTTTTATTTTTCTATGATTATTTAGTTTGGTGTTTAATTTACGTTATAGGCAAGCGTTTGACCACTATCTCACTTGATGATAAGTGGTGATCGATCATGATGCTCCCTTTCTTAGACGATACTTTTACACTCGCGAGCTTGGGTCGTTCTCCCATATAAAAAATCAAATAATTTGAGGTCAGGCATCTTAATGGCCAGAGACAGATCCATCGCGCCGGATACATCAACTTGTGTAAGTGTCACCCTAAAAATTTCACTTCTCCAGCGAAATGAATAAGAAAAAATATCAACTTTAACTAAGAGATGCACACACACAAGAAGAGAAGTGAAGCCGATGACTTCTCTCACCATATCAGAAGAAACTTCATAAAGCGTTATCGTATGTGCAATAATGTGCATTGCTGTAAAGGGTCACTTTGCTTGCATTGCTGTAAAGGGACACTTTGAACTTCTATTACAAATTTGACAAGAAAATCTCTTCATTTGAGTTAATTCTGTAAAAAAAGATTACCGAGATAAGATGTATTTCAGAAGAAATAATTTGAATATTAAAATCCTTTCTTAATTTTGTTAATTATGTTTTTAGTTCTGAACCTCTTGTCGTAGCCGTATGAAATTTGGCAAGCAGCAGGTCCATAAAACAGACAAATTTTTAAAATCGGTTGCAACTTTTTTTATTCTGTGTTTTTTTGAAAAAAAGCCGGCCCAAAGTAAAAGTTCAAATATCGTCTAAATAAAAAAATGTGATGTTTTATTTTTTTTCTCAGAAAATAATAAGCTTAAATACAAAATTGTAGTTTTCGCTGAAATACCTATTCATTGTTCATAGTCCTTCAAAAAAACTAGGGCTCTGGCCTTATAGTTTGGGAGAAAATTTTAATAAATTGCAACATTTCGAGGACTAACTCGAAAACAAGTAAAACGCAATTTTCTCGAAAACTATAGATTTTCGCGGAACATACATGGGGGTTCTCTGGGTAGCCCTTGGAGTCCTCCATCGATGGTTTTCGTTTGGACCATATGGGACCCGACACCCTGTATAACTTTGGAATTAATATAAGTTTGGAATATTTCAATCAATTAATTATTATCACGCAGTCGGGTTTTATTTCCTAAAATAATTCACTTTTAACAATCTTTTAAGATTTAGTATATTATATGTTTCATTTCAGGTAGTGACAATAGCAGTATACTCATATTTCATAACCTCTGCTTTGGGAAGCCAGTGGGTTGAGAATAAAATACACACCGGTAATGAAAAAATTATGAATATAGATATCTACTTTCCTATATTTAATACGTTAGAGTTTTTCTTCTACATGGGTTGGTTGAAAGTGGCTGAGTCACTGATTAATCCATTTGGTGAAGACGATGACGATTTTGAAGTTAACTGGATAATTGACAGAGATTTACAGGTAAGCTATCACATTTTTAGGGCCAGTTACACCGGTTCCATCCTTTATTAGAGTACGGTAAAACTGGCCCTTTTAAAAAACATGATGGATCGCGAAGAAATTGATAAATGGCGCGGTACTACTGCAAAGCAATACTCAGCACTAATAAGATTTTTTTATTAGCGATTGTTTTTACGTTAACGAAAATGACTTTCCTTGTAATGCTTTATGAAGTGCATGAATTGCTCAAGAATGCACCACGAAGCATGCTACTCTATGGATTTTTTCCTAAACATATTTTGTTGTGTCCGACCGCTATTTAACCTGACAAGTGACAATGTTTCGCTCGATCTTGAGCCAATGTAGCTGTCAAGAATTCACTCGTTTACTCGAGACATATTTAATATTACCTACCTAGACACAAATTAAGTGAAGCAGTTTTAGTGCAGTTCCTGTTCAGATGTAAGTAGGTATGGATGATGAAAGTAAAAGTCATTAGGTACGGCTATGTGAATAAAATAAATTGGGTTGGATATTTATTATGAGGTGATTGATGGTGGTGAGGGAATGGTGCGTTGGGGTAGTTGTTTTGGATTGGAGATCTTCGCTCGGTAACGGAGTGTAGGATGCCCTCCAGCTAGATGGAGCGATGATATTACGCGAGCTGGCTGGCAGCAGTAAGAAATAAAGAGCTGAAGATCAAGCGCAGTGGCGTGCGGCGAGCCATAGGTGAAGCTTATGTCCAACAGTGGACAGAGATAGACCAATGGAGATAATGCTGTTACAAATCATTCTGTCAGTTTAACCGACGATGAAAAGAAGGGGTAGTAAGTCTTATTCAAATTATGCAGGTTTAAAGCGCATTCCTCTTAGGATATCTCACGAATGTAAATGAATTTACTACGAGTATGTAGGTAATTATAAACTATTCGTATCTGGTTACTAACGAGAATAAATAATTATGAATATGGTTAGTGCACTAATTGCTAATATGGCAAATCCGTTTTTGGAATCGAACTAAAAGTTTTTATAGAAACGTGTTGTAGCTTTTACAAGCTCATTTAAGACTAATTTTTGCAACTGATATATTTTGCGTGTTAATTGATTCTGATATAGATTATGTATATACAGTGTGGAAATTAAACTCAGGCCCTGGAGGGAAACTACTTTAAATCCTTAAGCTAGCTCATTTTACTTAAAGGAGACATTCCTTTATTTTTGAAAAGAAACAAATCTGCAATAAAAGATTTTTTTTAAATCGCTTGCTTCGCCCGGGACTCGAACCAACTAAAATTTAAAAAAATAAACACTCTTTATTTTAATATACTAATCGGTAGTATTAATATTCAGGATAAAGTTTCTCTAACAAACATTAGGTCTTAAAAATAAAAATAATCGTTAAATCTAACATCAACTTTATTTTACTATCAATTTTGTAACACTTAAATTATTTAACTGATAAATTGTTCGAAATGAGCCCCGTCGTTCCGGTAAACTTCTCCACTGAACGCCTCGGATCATGTAAGAAGGAAATGTGCATAGAGGTATTACCACCATTGAACAATTTTCTTATCGAAGATTTCAACAAGGTACTTAACGATAAATTAGCAAGCGTGTACTTCATACGAAGTCTTTGAGTGTTGGAGAGATAACAGAACTGTTACGTGTCTTTTACTTGTTAAAAGTGAACAGTAACCAAACATTTTTTAGAGAAACTTTATCCTGAATATTAATACTACCGATTAGTATAATAAAATAAAGAGTGTTTATTTTTTTAAATTTTAGTTGGTTCGAGTCCCGGGCGAAGCAAGCGAGTTTTAAAAAATCTTTTAATGCAGATTTGTTTCTTTTCAAAAATAAAGGAATGTCCCCTTAAGTAAAATGAGCTAGCTTAAGGATTTAAAGTAGTTTCCCTCCAGGGCCTGAGTTTAATTTCCACACTGTATATATATACTATGTGACAAGACGCGTTGATTGCTCACTTGATGATAAGCGATAATGCCTGCTCATAATATTACTAAATCAATACGGCGATTGCAAACTGCATTGCACTCGCTACCAAGATTTAAAAAAAAGACACTGGACACACTTATTGCGATTGCATCTACTCTTCAAATACTTATTTATGTGTAGATTCGTTCTAGTTAATTTTAAATAGAATACAATAGGTATACGTAATTAATAAACGTCTATACATTTCATACAATAAACCTAAATACACATAACATGACACATCCTAACCACTCGCATCTCTCCAATTCAGGTATCATACATGATAGTGGATGAAATGCATCACGAGCATCCAGAACTAATCAAGGATCAATACTGGGACGAGGTGTTCCCGTCTGAGTTGCCATACACGATCGCTACTGAGGGTCAAAGGGAGGAACATCCTGAACATTCCACGGCGAACATTCGCGTGCCGACCAGACAAAAAAGCATGGTTTTATCGGCCCCTTCGCAGATCAAGATCGACGAGATGGTACCGTCCAACACCGTGAGTTACAAGTTCGAGCCCCCCGAGGTTAGACTCGCCCGTTTTTAAGCATGCTGCACGGAGCTTCGCTGTGTGGCTCGGAGTTCAAGGGTTGCCAATGTTTCTTCTATTTTCTAAAACTCTTTGGTGTCATATATTTTCTCATATAGTTGGACGTTTGTTTGGCCTCGATAATCAGCTAATTTTGTGTATTTTGATGATTTTTTTAAATCTTGCGCTAGTCACAAGATAAATACTTAGTATGTAATTATTAAAAAACTTCTAAAAAACGAGTTCTTACAATTTTTGGTTTAGTTATTATTTAAAAGTAAAAATACTGTCTATCAAACATCGCATTCTCTGCGAAAAAACAGTTTTTATAAGCCACGATAAAGTTGTTAATAACAAATTTTTGAAGATTTTTTTTAAATCATATGAGATTTAAGTCGTGTAAAGTGTCTTGTTTATTATCACACAACCCTTCTGTACAAAACTAATCTTAGTTTAACTAACTAATAAAATCATAGTTTCTAAAGCCTATGCTCAACATAAAACATTAAATAATTAGGTTATTTATTACAACCAGATTTAGGTAATTTAATCTAAACTTAAACAGGAAGAATTATCAAATTATCTTTGATGTGAACGGTCAACCGTATTGAGTTGAGAGATTCAGCTAGTTTTTTTTTTTGCTTTGTAGTTCTATGCAAATGTTTGCTGATTGTCGATAATTTAAAAAATTATGTCCACATATTCAAATAACTTTGAATGTTGACGTCGTCTTATGCTATCATTATTTCTATGTGCCTGGGGTTTACCGATTCAGCTACAGATGACATAACTTATTTTCATGTTAATATTAAAATGAAACCTCAAACTGACTGCGATGTTGAATGAGAACAATTACCTATTTTTGTATATTATTATACATTTTTACCTTTGGCAGCCCTTCTTTATAAAGTGCCTAATACCGGTAAGAGTCTAACAAGTTTTTTAGATGGTACCTATCTAACTTAACGTGACATTTATTTATCGTAATTAATATATGACCTATAGTTCTTTATTATTTAGTTTATATGTATCTCTACTTATCATTATCAGTAGTACGTACTAGGAAATAATATATTATTTATCATTACGATTAAACATACCTATTAGATAAAATAAAATAACTCATATAACATTTGGTGGCACGGTATAATACCTATAATAAAATTATTGATAAGCAAATAACCATTAATATATACTGACTCATGTTATGATGATATAATTATAACTGCTTTTTATAACAACTTAATTTATGTTATAATAAAACTGCTAAAAGATAATATGTTTGCCTAAAACCTGTTGTGTTTGTTGGGTTAGTACTGTTTTGTATTAACTATTTTTGATGTTTTAATGTTTGTCTGGATGTTAACTCTTTACTCCTTAACTCTTTGTTGTACGTTAAACGCTGTAAATAATCTTGCATTTAATATTTGTGACATAATACCTAATCTGCTTTGCGTTTATGTCATATTTAATAATATAAATAACTATAATAATAATCTAATCTTGTCCATTGTCTTATCTACATAAAAGCTTTGATAACAAATATCTTCCTGAATTTAAGTTAATGTCCTTGAATATTTTACACGTTTCAAAATAAAACATGTCAGAGATAAGCGAAGTTCGCGTAAATAAATCTAATCTTAAAATAGGCGTCGCTTGTGGTGTGCACTAACTAAAATAAAGTATATGTACCTATCTAAATTTAATCTGACAGCTTGAAAAACATTTTGATTTTAACTCAAAACAGTGAAAATGACTGAGTGACAATACTGGGTGCCTATTTAAGGCAGTTTGCTCACGGGTGGGTAAAGTTTCGTTTCGATACTTTCGATACAGTAAGTTTGCCAAATTCGCAACCTTGTCCCACTGACCCTTATCTTATAGGTTACCCTTAGGGTATAATGCAAAATAGTAGCAACCGATCAGTATATGCACTCCTCATATCGAGCGCAGTTTTTTATCGATGCTGAGTGTACCTACTAAGAGTTAAACTGTGTGAGATATATAAAGATGTAGCACCTTGGCCATGAAGATATTAACGCGTGACTTAAAGTTGTCAATTAGACCTATGAACAGCACTTCGTTTAATACTTCCACACTCCACAGCTTATGGTAATACGGATCATAAATGTGGAATTCTAATGAAAATAATTGTGGATTAAATGTCTACAGTAAAATAGTGTCAGATTAGGTTTAGTTATACTAAGATACAGTTCGTGTATGCCAATTTAAGCGTAAGAACGGTCAAGTCCTTGAAGTTAAAAAATACCTACTTAATACCTAGTTGTAGTACTTAGTACATTTCATGAATATCTAAAGATATCTATCTCTTAACTAAAAATAAAATCAAAAGCAGCGCTATTGGGGCTTTGATTACGAAATTGTATGTTATCTAATGTAATTTACAACTCGTATTATGTATAAAAAATACATTACCTACCTAAGTAACAACGCATAGTTTTCAACAAACCTCCTCCTTATCTTTCAGTAATACCTACTATAGATGTGACTTATACAGATACAGATATCTAATACCCCTCATATTAACAATATTTTACTGTAGCAATTACAGATGAACGATGACGCCGTATCGGGTATCCACTTTATAGTGTCTCGTGGAAGCAAGAGAGGCAAGCGAGACGACCGCAATTCTATGGGCTCAACGAACTCTATGGTCTCTCTAGCTCAAACACAAACGCCTATGACTCGGAACAATTCCGTCACATCCATGCTGAAGAGATTGTTTTCGAAGGAAGACCAAAGGACGGGAGCTACGCCGTCCCAAACAGATGGTAGTGCCAGTGGGTGTTGCTTTTGTACTAACGTCATTCTCATCTTTTCTTTACTAATATGTGTCTCTTTTTGTGAGGGGTCAAGATAAAGTCTAGTCCGAGATGTTTGGAATCAACCTTTATGGCTCTATCAAAAAGGTTGATTCCAAGCTTCTTGGTCTATGATTGTTCTCTTTTCCCATGCCTGACATACTCGTATATCGACAATTTTGGTAGATATCATGGAAAATATAACGAGTTGATTTTTTATCTTCGATATTATGATCGTGATCTTTGTCAGAATTTGTTTTGGCTCCTGTAAACGTTCGTTGTTGTAATTTGAGTAATTACTTAATACAAACATTAGTAGTACCAAAAACTGCTTAGTACCTTATAAAGTATTCTGTGTTAGTACCCTAACTAGGTGTTTTATGTGCGTGAACAAAACTAATCTGGCAGCTCTAGAAATATCGCTGTCGTTATTTTATCTGTGAAATGAAAAATAATACGGATGTTTTAAAGCTGAATACATATTCAGCTATAACAAAAATATACATATATTTTAAAAATATAAACACCAGTTTCACCGGTTCTTGATAAAAATTCAGATAATTTAGATAAGTAGTTATCTGACATTTAATGCAATACAAAAGTTTTATAAAAAAATATTTGGCAGATACATTCCTAGTGTGGATTCTTCGGGAACTTCGGGGACTTTTAGAGCCAGTATTAGGGCCCTAAAAATAACTGTAAAAGAATCTAGTGTAGGCGTTTAATTCACACTATTAAACTGTTAGAAGACTTAACAAAGCATTGATCTGGCCTTGCCGTTTCCTCCGATGACGTCATCAACTACAGCAAATATCCTGTGATGATTGCATTACACATGCACTTTTGTACAAACATGAAACACTTACACAATGTTAGTTTAATTTTTGCTTGCTTTTGAGTTGACTTCTGTGTAATAATTAGATAAAGTAGGTACTTAAAAAATTGATGTTGGCAAATGCGCAAAATGTGTTAAGCCAAATTTACATGACACTTCTGCAACGTAAAACAGTTTTTTTTAAATTTAATTTTCCTCAAAGCTGCAATTCAAGTAGAAATAGATATTCTAAAATCAGTGTTAAATAATGTTGTTGCTTTATAAAAATATGTCAATATGTGTGTCCGGTCATCGGTGTCGAAGTCTTTAAAAATTTTAAAATCACCTTCACGAGTAGATTTGTCGATAAACATTTACTGCATTTTATAACCTAAACGACCGAACAGATTGTATAAAAACCTATGGGTACTATAAGCAGAGCACACAAGAAAACAAGATGTTAATATCGACATATTGGGAACATCTTATTGAAATAGGAACAAAATATTATGTAAAGAAACATACTTCGTCACAGGATAAATACAAATAGTATAAAAATTCTGTACTTCTTGTTTGGTTAAAACTTTTAATAGGTACCTAGTCATATTTCTATTGCTAGGCATATAGGTAATATAATATGCCAAACTACCTATATGTATGATCATTCGCGTTAATTAACATTCAACTAACAAACAGTAGGTAATTCATAAGTTATGACTACCTACAAACCTGTCATCATCGAGTCATGCATTTTTTTTAAACCTAGAAGACTGTCATCCTTTATCATCAGACTTACAGTCTGTAATCAACTTATCAATCTTAATCAATTTTACAGCTGTTCGGAGTAACATTTTATTGTTTGAATGTTATGCAATGCTTATTTATAGAGAATATATCAGATGCTACATTACTTCTTAATCATAATAAAGAGAAAAAAAGTGAAGATTTTCGCTTTCTCACGTAAGTGGGCTTAGCACGGATGGTGGATAAAAATATTAGTTCCTATTTTTATGGCCAGATTATTGTGGCCTTATTGTGTAACTACGATTACCTACAGTATGTATAGCTGCCTCAACTTCATGTGTTCACTCGTTCTTTCTTATGATTTTCATTACGAGTTACACAATAAAACCGCTTGTCATGTAGTTGTGGCCTTATTGTGTAACTACAATTACCTACAGCATGTATAGCTGCCTCAACTTCATGTGTTCACTCGTTCTTTCTTATGATTTTCATTACGAGTTACACAATAAAACCGCTTGTCATGTAGTTGTGGCCTTATTGTGTAACTACAATTACCTACAGCATGTATAGCTGCCTCAACTTCATGTGTTCACTCGTTCTTTCTTATGATTTTCATTACGAGTTACACAATAAAACCGCTTGTCATGTAGTTGTGGCCTTATTGTGTAACTACAATTACCTACAGCATGTATAGCTGCCTCAACTTCATGTGTTCACTCGTTCTTTCTTATGATTTTCATTACGAGTTATACAATAAAACCGCTTGTCATGTAGGTATCTACGAGTATTTCTATATACATACGATATGTATGGATATCCACCAAATGAGATTACATTTGACATTACTTCTGTGCAGTTATCTAAAGCCGGATTTAACATATTTTTAACCGACTTCAAAATAAGGAGGAGGTTTCTCAATTCGACCGTATATATTTTATATCAATCATAATATGTAAACGAATAGATAGCCCATGTGTTGCATGGCTGTATGCCAATGATAGTCGTAGATACCTTAGACATAGCCAAGAACTTTTCATAGGAATGAAAATGGGGTACTTATGCCCGTTTGTGCTAAACTTATGATCGCGTTACCTATACCTATTATCAAAATAAACAAAATCAAAGCTTATGGTTTAAAAAATCTCCGTAACTAAGTAATCTGCAAAATATATTTTGTAACCTTGATCCCGAAGTTCTTTTTTTTATATTTTGAGAACTATATGTGATTCTTATGTACTTATAGTGCAAACGGGCATTTATTTGTATCCACCATGTGCTAGGCCCTCACAAATAAAGTGACATCTTGAATTATAAAATCTTGTTACTCTTACAATCGCACATTAACTTATCTACATAAACTTACAATCACACATTAACATATCGTATTTCCTTAACACCCACTATCACTAACTAAAACATTTATGTTTTTAATGCGTCCTTCAAGACAGAAATATGTCAAAACTATGGAAACGAGCTAAAGTCGTTGCTTTACATGAACCAGGTAATTTATACCCCGAGTAGGCTGATATAATATAATTTTAATCCCTTCAATTTAGATACTAAAATATCTGCTGTCTATTTTATCGAATAAAATAGGGCTGTAATTAAAAACGTTGCTTAAGCTTAATTTCATTTAATATTGTCTCGTTTTTTTTTTCTTTTACTTTTTATAATTTTAGTCGTGGAGATGTTGCTATTTTATGTATTGGTTATGGTTAGTTAGAAGGATTTAAAATTTGGAACATACCATGTCTAAGGTATTCGATCTAAACCAAATACTCTACCATTTATTAGGTGCTGTCTAAATATTTTTTTTTGTGATGTCCAATCGATTGTTGCCGCTCATCAAATTCGAATGAGTATAATAGACCGTTCACCATAAGATGTCTTGCCTTGGGAATTGGTAAAACCACGGCTGGGGACATCTTATGGTGAAAGGTCTGTAGAGGCGCTACGATGGAACACCGTGTTATACGTACTTACTTTTAGAATAACGATCCAACCCACAACTAGATGTATAGGAGTTAGATGGTATTCTGAAAATACTTTCCAAACATAACCCTTCTTTTTTGTTTTGTCATATTCTTGCTAAAAGGGCCTTCACTTAATTTTTTAGAAGTATAAAGATAAAGCAGCTAATCTTCACTGGTAGATTTTACATCAGCTAATTTTTAAAATGTCTAATTTCATACTGTGATTTCAGCGTCCCGGTTTACGATCTCTGCAAGTAACCCTACATTGAACAAGCCTACCACAGCCGGGGGCAGTATGAAGATAGCTAACGAAGTTATTGAGGAGGTAGACGAGCAAGCTACCATCACTAGTATGGCTATGCGACATGAGTCCAGGTAATTAAACATAACCTTTAACTTTGAGTTATAGCTTAGCTTAAATCTTGCTTGTTTCTATAGCTCCCGGCACCGATCTAAACGTCTGAGTATTACATGCGCAGAAGTCGGCGGTTTGGACTTTGGGGTACGCGGGTCGAGAGGAGCGCGGGTCTATGATTGGGCCGTCAACAAACTTTTTTGTTGGTTGGTTTGGTTTGATTGATTGGTGTGTTTTCGTAAGAGTTCACGCTGGCGGGCTGGACGGTCCAATCACAACCGCCCGCTGTCATCACGTGACTGTACCAAAGACCTTCTACTTAATATTAAACTTGACTGCGTACACCGGCCCTAATGAGACCGACCTTGAACGGAGTCTGTCTCTTTCTTTTGTATTGACAACTTATATATATATACTAAACATATAGTATAGAACATATATAGCACTAACAGGTTGTTAGACAAGGACACACTCCCACCCACCTTTCGTTTGGGCCGTTTTGTTCTACAAAGCAATAATATATAATACAATACTACCTTATAGTCAAGCATACGGATTAAATTGAATTTGTCAAAACATCTGCAGTGCACCATCATTTATATTACGTCTATGGACTGTCCCGAATGTACCGATGCTCAAAATATTTGCTTGATATCCATGGTGTCGTACTTCCAAGCACTTGCAACGTTCGAAAAATTGTTAAAATTTGCAAACCATTTTTCAACGACTTGCTGGTATTCAATTGAGCTGAATTTTGGCATACATATTATGTAAGGTCGGTAACATAACATTGCAACATTATGAAATCATCGAGGTGATCTGATGATAAAGTCGGGATGTAGAGACCTGATGGAAAGTAGAGTTTGGGTTTTTTGTGTATTCATCAGAGAGTGGAAGACAGTGACAGAACTATATAATTTTCGTTTAGTAGGTAAGTACGCTATCTATTTGTGTCTTCGATGGAAAACTGATGAAAAATGTTGGTGAACATGAAATGTTTTAATACTAAAAATATTAAATATCTTTGTATGTAAGAAAGACATCTAATTGGATACTATTTTTAACCAACTTTAAAAGAGGAGGAGTTTCTCAATTTGTCAGAATCTATTGAATCTATGTATGATCTGTCAGAATCTATGTATGTCATGTTCACTGATTACTCAAACACTTGGACCGATTTGGAAATTTATAATTTTTTTTATTGAAAGGGTATAGGTTACTTCCCAGGTGGTCCTATTTGAATTTCATCGAGATCTGATGAGTACCAGAGATATGGAGATAAACACCTCACACTTGGTACTTACTGAAAATTACTAACGTGGCATTTAAAGTCGGCTTTTTTTAGTTTTTCAAACGATCTTCAATTATAATAATTAAATTTAAATACGAATTCTAATTTTATTCAAGTATAAATATAGGCTTATGTCAACTACAATAGGTATAAGCTATTGATTTTAAGTAGGTATTGATTGCGGTTAAATGATGCGGCTTCGGTAGTTACTTCTATATCCTCATTTGCATATGATCTAACCTGTTTCATGAGGAAAACTTGAAGTTTTATGTAGGTAATACTCAATACTCAATAATTTATTTGCTATCATAATGTTCAATGGTAAGGTGTTAAATAAAATTGAATTTAATGTCAACATTGTGACCCGGATTAGGGCGTATGCAAATACTGGAAGCGAGTGGACCGATCTTTTAATTATACAGTTTTTTTTATCTAAGTATGAATTTAACGTATCAAAGAAAAAAAAGCAAAAAAGATTTTAGTTTTTTTAATGTATATTGATTCTTTTTGCCTTCTGGGAGTTTATTATAAATGTTTACAGCCATTTTATTAGGACCGGTACTATGAATTTTCAGCTTAGAACTTGGCTACTAGTTAATACGTTTTTTTTCTCGTTTCAGACCGACAGCAATGAGCCTGTTCCAAAAGGCGCCCCAACCGAGCGAGCCTGTTAACATTAATAATTCTAAGAATTCCAATCATAGCTCAAGTGAGTATTTTACCTAAGAGGAAAATGTAGTTAGAAAACAAGGCGCAAAAATCATGCTATCCACATATATTTATAAAAATCGGCCTGTCGACTTGACAAAGACAAGCACTTGAACATTTACCGAATGAAACAGACGATATCGTTTAAAGTGGAATCGTTTTGGATTGGAACAAGATGGTATTGATATGAACTTATGAAGGCTCTGATGTGAGGATATGAGGAGGATCATACGTTTTTCTATGAAATGGGTAGCAAAAAAGCAAACGGCCCACCTGATGTGGTGACCGTCGCCTATTTACACTTGTAACACTAGGGGTGTCACTCATGCGTTGCTGACCTGTTAAGATTCTTTTAACGCCCCATTTGAAGGACTCCTCAATATGATCCGCCTTTGGCAGTTGGATCGCAATCGAGTCATTTGATTTTTTTAATATAAATGTACTAGGAATGTGGGTTGCCCATTACTAGTAGACTTGTTAACCCCTCCAACTAAGTTAAATGTGCTTGTGTAGGTTCACGTCAATAGTGCAATGGGTGGGGATCGAACTCACGACCTCTTGATCGCCAAGCCGACGCCTTAGCCATTGGACTGTTGCCGTACATGCATATTATATTTGATTGGTCAACTGTACGAGATTTCACCAATTAAATAAAAAAATGCCCTCATTATATGCTAAGAGAAACACGCTTGATCCTCGTTCCATAGCATCGGCCTTTGACTGCATATCAAGAGAGATATTGGTCCGGAATTAAAAAAAAAATCGTATACCTATTTGTTTTCAGACACACGTCTATCATCATCAGCACCCAACCCTTGGGGCCACAGCCGCGCCGGCGTGGGCGATAAGAGTCCCGCGGCTGAATCTTTAGGCACGCAGGGGTCCTTCAGTATGCCGGACAGTCTGCCGGACGAGTCGCGACCACGGCTCGATAGTGACGTCGGACCGTCGCTCAGCGCAGCCGGCAGTCAGACTTTGCGTAAGTTTTCTTGATTGTTTCTAACTTGTGGCGCCGTCTACGAGACGAATGCACGTTTGTACTAAAAATAAGAATAGCAATAATAAAACAAAATCAGAAATCAAAAACTAGTTAACCACCTTAAGTTATCAACTTTAATCAACTAGTTAGTTGTAGTGGTAGGACTTCTGCATACCGCCTGAGGCGGTACCACCACATTGCCGAATAATTTACAGCCGCGAAATAGGAATGTTTTTCGGTTGAAATGGCAAGGTGTCCAGTGAAATTACAGGGCATGTGAGACTCAACATCTTTAAGTCTCAGTAACAGGCACAGTGCAGTGACATGCAAAATTCTGGCAGTCCAGCATTTTGCATGCCGCTGTATCTGTAATAAATAGACGTCATTGCTTACCATCAGGCGAGCGTCGTGCTTGTCCTGTTACCTTATATTATAAAAAAAATCATAAAAGGCTTACGTGGATCTTAAAATGACTCAATAAGCATCACATGAAACTGCAAAATATTTTTTGAGATCTAACCTAATGTAGTGACGATGTGGTCTAAATTGAAGTCGTCCTTTTCTGTCAGTAGAACATAGCAGAGAGACATGGCTGGGCAACTAACTGACTTTAGACCAAAACTCGGTTAATCAAACAGCGCATGTTATCTTTGTTTGTGTGGTTTGATGACTTAACCATGACTGAAGCTAATTACTATTTATATTTATTTAACGTTTTTTATTTATTGTTATAAGGGTTTGCCGATTGCACTTGCCGATCCAACATGAAAAAAAATTATATCTTGCATTTAGCGCCTAATTTTATTATGGAAGCAATAATGTATTGAGTATTGATATATTTTTTTATGAGAGGCTACGCCTGTCTAACATTCATTCTGGATAATCTATTGTTGCTTAGTGCATGAACTTTAATAAACCGACATGGTATAACAACTACCAGAAAAACAGAATTTAGAATCCGCTTAGGTACATAACCCGTAAGCAGCATATTTAAAGGGTTACCTTTTCTAAGGGTGCGTAAAGACTATGTAACATAACATGTTATAACATTTTTATTTCACATGTTTCGGATAATGTGGACACATAATATTAAAAAAACATGCTTATAACATAACATGTTTTATATCATTCCGTGTCCACATTATCTGAAACATGTTAAATAACAATGTTATGTTATATAGTCTGTACGCAGCTTAAGGTTATTGTATCTTATCTGTAGAGGTAGATTTCTAATATAAGGCCGAAGTAGTTTATTTCTTTTTTTATTATGCGTTGCAGTCGATGAAGTAGACGGTGAAAATGACGATGTTGACGACTTCGAACGTCTTCGCAGCAAGCGGGAGAAAGAGCGCCGTGAGAAGTACCGACAAAAACTTATGGCAAGATCTGTTAGTGCTCAACAGGTAAATAATATTGATTTTTTACTTATAGATTTTAAATCGGGGATTTTACGTGACTTACACGATGTCGATGTAGCGATCGACATATGTTTATATTTATTATATATATTTTGATATTATGCTGAAATAATTCAGCCGACTTCCAAATACGAGGAGGTTTTCAATTCGTCTTTGTTTTTTTTACGTTACCCGATAACTCCATTAACTATGAACGGATTTGAATTATTTTTTATATGTAGAGTTCATTTCCAAGTTTTTATCCAGATCTGATAAGTACTCCAGAGATATGACGATTAACGTCTAAAATGGTTTCGATCGAAGCCGCGGGGCGCAGCTAGTCATATATATATATTTTAAATCATACAGGCTAGCGTTTGATCACTATCTCATGTTGAGAAGTAACGATGCGGTGGACGATGGTAGCACGCTAACCCTAGAATGAGAACTGACTATTGGACAACTGTCGGAACAGGTAATTTCATATACCCAGGGTCGTATTTTCGCCTAGGCCTACAAGGCACTGGCCAAGGGCCCTGCGTACACAGTTACCGTAAAAGATTTTTTAAAATCAATCTATTTTGATCCGCTGCAGGGCAAGGCCTTCCTTCCTTCCATACAATAATTACATCACAGTGTATTGTTTGTATTGTATGTAATCAGTAAAACAACTTCGGGATGTAAAGGGGAGGGGCCTCTAATGTAAAGTGCCGAGGGGCTCTAGATCTCTAAATCTGGCCCTGCAGATTTAGAGACCTACAAACAGAAACAGGACACAGATACAGATATTAGTCGAAAAATTTTCCAACTTGAGGGCAGCCCAGGATCTACATTTTTTTCGAACCGATGCAGAAACTTGATAGTGGCGCCCCTCTGGCGCGTTTGAGATAAATTACTAAAAAATCTCATATATTTATAGTGGTTAGTATTTTTTGTGAATGGGACAATATGATTCCATTAATAATTCACATAAGTTGTGGGCATGTGTGGCAACTATTTCTTACAAGTTGCAGTGGGCCAACCAGGCTTCTGTATGCTAGGTGGTTTGTGAAGCTAGTTTTTTATTTTTAACTATACTAATATTTTGGCGCATTCTGAAACTGCCGCCCAGGGCAGGTGCCCCGGTTTCTCAAGAGGTTCTCAATTCGTCTGTATGTGTTTTTTTTTGTATGTATCTTACGCGATTACTCCGTCAATTGTGAACCGATTCGAATGATTATTTTTTTAATCGGTAGGGTACATTTCCGAGGTGGTCCCATTGTAATTTCACCGACATCTGATTAGCATCTCCAGAGATATGACGATAAACATCTCAAACTTGCTACTGAAATTGACTCGCTGGGCATGGAAGTCGGTTGTTTTAAGCTAGCTTAATTGTAGCTTGACATAAACGTTCTTCATGACTATTATTTATTCTGCGCCTCGAGGAACTTATTGATGATTTTCGATTAGTGATTTGTTTGTGTTACTCCGTTTATCCAATACGATATTTCGTTTTGATTTCAGCGCACTGGCAGTGTGGAGCTTATAGACAATGACTTATTACTAGAAGACTTGTTGATGCAGTCCGGCGCACTAAAAAAAGAAGACATAAAAGACAGTACTAAAGAAGATACCACTTGACACAGTAGCTTTATTTTTCCGTGGGACTCAAGTTGGAATAATATATTCGCGCCTACTCAGTATTAAATTGTGATATTGTACATTATTTTTTAGTACAGTATGTATTTGCGAATCATGGTGTTAAGTTATTATTTTACATAGAATTATGTATTTATAAAAGACATGTAAATATAATTAGTCAAATTTAATTGGTTGTCTTATTTCCTTCTGCTCGCATGATGTCCAAATTCTCGGTTGTGTGGACCTGCTAAGTAAAGACAAATAATTGATAAAAATTAGAAACTTTTCATTCCTGGAGGTCGAAATTATTGGTTCGTACCAATGATTGCAACCTAAGTACATACTTTTGGAAAATCTTTCTTGCTACACGAGGAGGCAACCAGCCATACCTTATTAGTTAAGTCCTGTAGACGCGGCGCTGTATTCGTGAAAACCTACCTCCTTTTAAGTTTTCGTCCGTAATATATACGTATTATTATACATTACTAGCAGCCCGCCCCGGCTTCGCACGGGTAGAACATATATGCCTACAAAATTTGCATCAGTTTGTTGCATAAAATATAAAATATTAACATATTTAATTTAATCATCGTCATATTTCAACCAATTTACACAAAACCTTAACGAATTATGCACCTAAACCTTCCTCATAAACACTCTGGCTATTGGTGAAAACCGCATGATAATCCGTTCAGTACCTATTGAGATTATTGCGAACAGACAGACAGACGCAGTGATGGACTTTGTTTTATAATACTTACGTAGTGATATTGGACGGCCCTTTGGCGTAAAGGATACTTACCCTGATTCTGACCCGACGGTCGTTGGTTCTAATCCTAGCTATATAAGTTATACCAATGAAAGTTTTATGTGCATTCATGAATCATGGGTTTTCGTAACGTGTGTATCTGTGTCTGTCTGTAGCATCTTAGCACCCAACCGGATGAACCGATTTTGATTTTATTATTGATTTTTTTTTTGTTTGATAGATGTCTTCATCGAGAGTGTTCTTAGCTTTGATTCATGAAAATTCGTTCAATCATTATAAAACTATGAGCTTTTTTCTAGTTAATTGCGCTATGAAATCAACTTTCATAGGTCTGATCAATTCGAAAATTTTCTTCAACGATATTGTAAGAACATGAAAGCATTGACCTGATGCTGGGACATCTCCTGTACTCTATACAGAAGACTCAAATCCACACCAACTTACAGCTCAGATTTTAAATGTCGTGTTTATAGTCATTGAAATGCTTTTATTGAAAAGATTATACATAGATCAGTCGGGGTGGATTATATATAGATCATAACTATATTACACAATAGAATTTTATACAGTAAAAATATATTATTATACTATATTGACTTCAAATTGATTGTGATCGGTGGGGACCTACAGCATCGCTAATCTTATAATAATATTTTCGTAGTACTATGACCTAATCTGTGGTTTCACTGCAGATATATATATATACATAAAACGCGGTTATAAATCGGAAATCTGGAATATAGGACTATCAGATCGTACCGCCCAAACTATAAGTGTATTTTGTAGTCTTAGCTTTCAGGAAAAATATACCAAAATAGGTAGGTACTTCGTGTAGCTACTTACCTATATTCTTAAAAGCTTGAAGCACTACCCGTTTTTCAGGCTAGGTAACTACTATACTTCAGTGCCTCAAGCTTTTAAAAATATAGGCAACCTAACCTACACGCCAAATACTTACTAGAATTTATTTTTAACATTTTAGTTCATTGTCCCAGATAAAAGGTTGTTTTTAAAAATATTTTTTACTTATGATTTATTTTTAACTTTTTAGTAGGTAGGTATAGATACCGACTACCTAAGTATTTAAGAGAAGGCATGATGTTTTAAAATATTCCACGGATATTTGATGTGATTATGGGTAAAGTGCTCGTCAAGGAAAATCAATCGACTCGGTGGGGCTATGTTGCTTTATAACAGAAATGCCATGGCCACCTTACAGCTTTATCATCAGATCCTGGCTATCATTTAAGTGTAAAGTGCTCCTCAAGACGAATCATTTGAGCCCAAATTCACTGGGGTTACGTTATTTTATCACAGAGATGCCGTGGCCACCTTCCAGCTTCAACACCAGTCGCTAAATATCATCTAGGTGTAAAGTTCTCTCAAGACGAATCAATCGAGCTCAAATTCGGTAGAGTTACGTTGATTTATTACAGAGATGCCGTGGCCACCTTCCAGCTTCATCATCAGACCCTGGATATCATCTAGGTGAAAAGTTCTCTTCAAGACAAATCAATCGAGCCCAAACTCGATAGGGTTATGTTGATTTATCGCAGAGATGCCGTGGCCACCTTCCAGCTTCATCATCAGACCTTGGATATCATCTAGGTGAAAAGTTCTCTTCAAAACAAATCAATCAAGCCCAAACTCGGTGGCGTTATGTTGTTTTATCACAGAGATGTCGTGGCCTCCTTCCGTCTCCATCATCAGACCAGCTCCATGGTACCATATCATTGTATTGTCACTGAAGATACATAAGTACACCAAATTTGAGTCCAATCGGACATCGGGAAGTTGGTCTAATTTACCTTCCAAGATTCCACTCGAACATACATAGTGACATACATACATACATACATTGCAAGTTAAATAAAAGCTTGTATAATATCGTTTAAAAACTAAAAAACAACCGACTTCAATGCCGCGCTATTCATTTTCAGTACCAATTTTGAGATGTTTATCTCAATATCTCTGGAGATACTAATCATACCTCGATAAAATTACCATGGTACCACACTTGGAATATCTCCTTTCGAACAAAAAAAGAATAATCGAAATCGGTTCATAAACGACGAAGTTATCCGCGAACAAACATAAATAAAATATAAAATATATATATATATATATATATATATATACGTTCGAATTGAGAAACCTCCTCCTTTTTTTGAAGTCGGTTAAAAAAGGAACAGAGATCAGAGACCAACCTTCTAAGGAACGGACAACACGTTTACCTATTCTTGTAGGGTCGGTACAAAAAAAACAATAAAAATATTCATCGTAATAAAATCCTCCTTCAAGTAAACATGATCTTCATTTTTATTTTTCAAGCTTTATCATTATCGACAACGTTTAACTAGGATGCTATAGACGTTTAATGTTATGAGATGTCACGAAATGTCATTTAATGTCATGATATTCCATATGTCATGAAATGTCATGATATGTCACAAAATGTCATAATATGTCATAAAATGTCATTATCATGATATGTCAGAAAATGTCATAATGTGTCACAAAATGTCATGAAATATCATACAAAGTCACGAAATGACATGAAAAGTAACGATATATCATTAAATGTCATGAAATGTAATTTTATGTCATAAATGTTCCGAAATGTCATGAAATTTCATTTTATGTCACAAAATGTCATGGATATGTCACGAAATTTCATGAAATGTCATGTAATGTTATGAAATGTCAAGGAATTTCATTGAACCTCCTTAGACTCCTTAGTCACTGTAAAAGAACATTCATAAGCCTAAAATTAAAATATAATTTTCCCGCCCTAGGGCGGAAAATACCTACTTGGCGCGCACTTATCGAGGAACCAACCATTACTTTTCGAATAGATGGAATGAAAAATAATATAATAAAACGCGACGTGTCGCGAGCAACAGCCCTGCGTGAAAGCACCAGCCGAGCCACTATAAACCGGTTTCACTCCGTACGTGACAGGCGGCACACAGGCCGCTAGTGCTCAGGCACACACGTGCGGCTACGTCATCATCACAGCCACTGACTAAGTGATCACAGCGCAGTTGCATGAAGCTTAGTCTCTGTACCTTTTCTTCACTCATGTGCTTATATCGTGTAAATGTGCTCAAATCAAACCCCTCTCTGTAGTCTGTGATGTGCTCGAAATTTTATATTTGTGTTGTGCCTCCAACGGCTTCAGAGTTATTTAAGAAAAACAGATTCTTTTTAATTGATGGGTCTAGCTGTATATTAAATATGCAAAAAGATAGCTTAAATACGACAAATATATACTCGTAAGTATAAATGTGCCGTGAAAGCCAAATTTGTGCCTCTTAAGATTTCAGAGATATTTCGTGTTTTGCTGGCGATTGCTATATATCGGAAACGGCTGAACGCACAGTTATGATTTTTTGTGTACAGATACAATAAATTTGTGCATATTTGTGCCCGAATTATCATTAACATAACTAGCATAGTTCAGGAGCTATTATTTTATTTCCTAGAAAATGGAAAAATGTTCTGGCTCTCGAACGAACAAGACCAAGAACTTCGCAAATCGCGTTAGTTCCCTATATAAAAAAGTACTCTGTGCCCACAATATCGCTTAGTTTGTGGGATCGCACGTTGAGGGACGCCGTGAACGTGTTAAAGCGCGAGCGAGTTTTAGTTACGAGAATCGTTGATGACATTAATTTTATTGGTGGACACTTGTGACTTGTTCTGTCTTACGATTTCATTTATTAAATTAATACGATGTAATGTATAATATTTATTTTTTATAAATTAATAATTACCCATACGTTGGTACTTAGTAAAATTGGTTGAGGTTAAAGAAGGACATCAAGAAGCTTTTTGAAAAAAATAATACTATCAGTATCATTGCATATTTGGTATATAGGCAATTATTTTATATAAACACTACACTACTATTACGTTTATTTGATATACCTACCTATATAACGTAGTAGAGTGATTCAGTACTCTGCATAGAGTACATTATATATAGGCCAACATATTGCTTTTTTTTTATACCACTATTTTATTCTATTTATATAATTATTTTACACAATTTGGTTTTATATTGCCAGTTACTTAAAATTATTTTTAAACTTTACTATGTACACAAAACATTTAAAAAGCTAGGTCTTATCAAAACATTCGTTCAGTTTGTAGAATGATTTCTTAATCAACTACTGTTTCACCTAGATCCTGAACAAATTTCCATTTATTGCTTTAATGTCTGGTAAATGGTAAATGATTGAAAATTTTAATTCCAGATATGACCATAGAGTTAAACCAGGGTATATGTCTATGGATATGACAGCGCTTTTGTTAAACATTGTAATTGTATGTATTGTTCACTTGTGGAATACACTTGTTATATCGGTATTGGCTACGCAAATTATCGGCTCTGCACGATTGTTGACAAAATAATATTTTTCATTGTTTTTACAAATGTACAGAGTTCTAAAATGTATATACATGTCACAGTCAAGAAATAATTTCTTAAATATATGTTACGAAGAGATTGTCTGCTCCATTCTAAATAAGTTACGTAGACACACGAATTGCCCCAAAATATGATTCCGTAACCTAATGAGAACTAAAAAATTAAATAACAAACAATAAAAAACTATTCGAAATATTTTTGTGGTAGATTACCCGACCAAATTCGAGTGAACATTATAAAGCGGCCGTACGAAACTTTACAGGATCAGTTTTACAATCATACAGTTGAGAATCGCCTTTGATGTTGAACGACACCGCCGCGGTCCGCCGCCCGAGTAGGTACTTACGCTATCAGCCGCAAATGTGCAAGGGTTGTCAAAAAAATCTATGAGCTGATAAGAGATTAAGAGAAAAAATGTTATTAATTTTGAATATACAATACAGTACACCTCTTTAAACAAATATAGTAATTAAAACTAAAGCAACTGACTTCCATTCCCCGCGAGTTAGTTTCAGTAGCAAATTTGAGACGTTTATCGTCATATCTCAATGAAATTACAATGGGACTAATTCAGAAATGTGCCCTTCCGATTAAAAAAATAATTATTCGAATCGATTTACTGTTGATGGAGTAATCGCGTAACATACATACAAAAAATTACAACTCAAATAATCTATCATCTGTGTTGAAGAACCCGTAGCCCGTGCGCGAAGTGTAGGTAGGCACAAAGTACTTGCCATATATATAATGTACTCTATGGTAATATTGTTTACTTAATACCTATGTATAATTAAGTTTTATAGTTATGTTACCCTACGCAATTATTGTATGTTCGACAAGTGAATTAAAAACTAAATAAGATCGTTTAAAAAGTAAACACAACCGACTTCAATGCCGCGCTATTAATTTTCAGTACCAATTTTGAGGTGTTTATCTCCATATCTCTGGAGAAACTCATCAAACCTCGATAAAATTACCATGGTACCACACTTGGGATAGCTCCTTTCTAACAAAAAAAGAATAATCAAAATCAGTTCATAAACGACGAAGTTATCCGCGAACAAACATAAAAATATATATATATACGGTCGAATTGAGAAACCTCCTTTTTTTGAAGTCGGTTAAAAAGAATAAACTGTTGATACTACATAATTTTAACATCTTTTTGTAAACACAGTTTTGAACAATAAATATTATTCTTATTCTTCCTACAAACTCAGATTACTTTCTGTCTAGCTAGAGTTTTAATTCAATTTCTTATGTACCTATCTTATTTATTGGGGTTTCAATATACTAGAAAAGAAATCAAGTAATTTAAGTTGTAATCAGGGAATTTATTAACTTAAAAGTATAATGGGGTAGCATCAAGCTTACAGCTTGAGCTTTGTCCTCCTCCAGTGACGCCTCTTAGCGTTGTAACTGAAAAGAAATTTAGAATAATATAAGAAACAATATAGAAACAACCTATTATTAATAAGTTTCTTTTTAAACTAAGTTTGGATTCAGCATCATTCATTAATATCCTCTACTGGACATGCATACTCTTATTTTTATAAGCTTACTAGCAATGTGGGTTCCACATGAATAGCGCAAAATGCAATGGATGAGGATCAAACTCAAGACCTCTTGATTGCCAGGCTGACGCCTTAGCCATTGGGCTATTGACACTTATAAAAGATATCTGGCCAGATCTTCAGCTGTTATTACACCCAAAGTGCATCCAAATGCTCTAACCATATCCACATTCTCAGAGTGTTGCACTAGGTTATAACTGTGTCATTCACAACCGCACTTGTTTGACTCAGTTGCAACCATCGAATTTGATGGTTAAAAATTCGAAATAAACACTGTGTGCCTAGTGACAGTTTATTTAGATATGTTTACTAACTCGGATCACATTTAAGTTAACAAACAATTTGTAGATTTGTAAGGAATTAAATATCACCAACTAGTATGCACACAGGGCCGCACCGCCCCAGGCGCCAAGACAATAGAGGCGCCGCCATCAAAATTATTTTTGTTACACTTACACAACAACATATTCTTATAGGCAAGCGGAAGCGACCTGGTTTTACCTATTTAGGAAATATTATCAACTGGAGAACATTTATTTCGGTCAAAATTAACAAATAATAAAAAACATAAGTTGAAACATGAAGATTCGTGAAAAAAAGAGGCACTTCATAGGTTTCGCACACAGGCGCTGTGGGGGATCGGCGTACCCCTGTATGCACAATATGTAACTGTAATTTTCATGCAATTCTGCATTTATGTTAACGTGATCGAACAAGTGAATAAAAAAAATTATAACAGTCTGAGTAGATTTAGTAAATGGAAAGAAATTTACATTGTTGAGACCGAGATGTGAAATAACATAACATAACAAAAATATATAGACACACATTGTCAAAGTCACAATATGACAAAAACACCTTTGTGTGGTTGTTCTGTACCTTCAAGCAAGTTGCAAACCACCAAACAACTGACATTTAGAAAACAAGACATTAACCCAATTCATGCATGTTAGTTATTGAACGGTACATTGAGGAGGAGCATAGTTTAGAGTTTAGTTACTCAATTTCACACTTGTGCCAGGCAACAAACGTACATATGGTTCCTTACTTTTTGTATGAGAAATGAAGTATCAGATAAATAAAATAAACAGTATTTTTTTTACAAAAGAAAACAGGATGTTTGATATTTTATTTTAGACATTTTAATAACATAGTTTTTGGAGCTTCTTACAAAATTACATACATACAGACTTTACGTATTGGCTTCAGATACCAGTGGACTTAAAATTTGTATATTTATTTTTTGTATAGCACAGTATATGTATAAAACGTACTGTTTTTAGCAGTATGGTTGAGAGAATAAATAATGTACATACTAATCTACTGGGCTAGGTTGATGGAAATGGTAGGTAGGTAACTAGGTACCTACTTATAACAACAAGTCTATTCTGTAAATTGAAGTAGATGGTACTGAGACGCAACCTGGGAAGTTTACACGCGCCAGTTATTTCCATTTAATTAAGTGGTTTTCTGATGATTCTACAAAACACTTACCGAATAGTATTCCCTGTGCGCATTCTAACCCATTGGGGAATAGGCCGGTTTTGTTTCAGCTTCTTGGCAAGCTTCCGCTTGATAATAAAGGTTTTGTGGGCCGACTGAAAGATCAAGCAAAACATTGAATATCACATTGTGCAAAAATAGATTCAGATTGTTCAGAAATTTAAAGATTTTTCAAAAATATTAGCACCTACCATTTTGCCTTCCCAGAGCTGTCAAAACAAAGTGACCGAGTTTTTCTGACAAATTGACAATAACAGCCAAACCAAAAGCCAAAGCCAAATGTCAATGTTCAGTCTGACCACAGACTAGGTAGAGATGCTACGCACAGAGTACTGAATCACGCTACTACGTTATATGCATACTACGCGTAGGATCGTGGATGGAGTATTAAGTGGATGTGGCATTGAAATAACAATAATAATATGAGAAGGATAAAACTATATTATCACTAGTATGAGAGAGCGAGATGAACAACTTTTTTTTTATTCTTCTCTGCGTATGCGATATTACAAACTGGTTCCAGCACTGGAACCAAGTTCTAGTGCACCCATTGGCTCTCACCCGCTGTCATGTATGACCGGACCAAATTACGTTGTTCATTTTATAATAGCTGGCATATGTATCACGTGTTCATCATTTTAGCCGGGTTACATCTTTATAGCTATTTCATTCGCATACGCTAATGTTCTCTCTACATATATATACTTTTTCTATGCAAAGGATGGACTATTTTTTATGATATTCAATATGGCTCCAAACGAATAGTGTATTTAGCCAGTGGCAAGGCATTTCATAAAGTAATAAATTCATTTTTTTGTAGATTCAAGTATTAAACTCAAGTCTAGTTAAAGTCATATTCAAGTCAACATACAACGCATTTATAACTATGTTCATGGAGACTGGAGTAAATCTCCATGACTACAGTCATTGTTCCGAGATGATTACCATAAAACTACGGAAAACAGTGTTTAACATTTAAACTGTGTGTTTAGTACATTGACCTAAAAATATAAGGACTGAAAATATCTTGGAAAAGAAAGTGCATACCTAAAACTCATTATGTCACTTAATTGCTAGCTAGTGTTGTATTCATGGAGAATGGCCCTAGGTAGAAGGAGAGCGATCATTCTAACAAAGCTTGTTTAAAAAAGTTCTGAAAATCTGTCACAGAGTAGTACTTAGGCCCGCCGGTTCAATGCCTGTGTCGCTAGTGAAGTGTATCGATTTTGACATACGACATTTCCGCTTTCTGCCGTCGATATATTACACTAGCGACACAGGCATTGAAACGGCGGGCCTAAGCACTACTCTGCGACAGATTTTCAGAACTTTTTAAGACGTTAGTTTCCTATCCTTCTGTCTTTATCCGTGGTTGTATTGATAAAGACTAGGATGATGGATTACAATGGATGGAGCCATGTCAGCCATGTGACGTTGTCACATCGACTTTCATTCTATCAACACATTGTCCTTCCCTTTCTATTACAGGGATCGCGAGATGAGAGTAAACGAGAAAGCTAATATCAAATTGACAACCTCGCGCATGGGTGATCGTGTCCATTTTTGACCTGCTAGCAGGCCATAATATAGCGACGCATCATACTTATTATTTAAAAATTAAATAGAAACATAGCTTTAAAGACTGAAACCCTGTTACATGGTTAAATTATGTCGTGTTGTGCTGTGAACAACTAAAACAACTAAAGGAGGCGTAAAAGATCCAGAATTATCATTTCACACGTAAGTCTTTGTGGGCATTTATTCTCATATATAACCACTTTTTGCATCAAAATATTTATTTTGCTTACATTATATACATCTTTTTCGTCATATAACTACCGAGGTGGTAAATGGTTATCATTTGAAAGCTTTAATTTATGTAAATAACAAACATTATTTTACGCTGCCCGGCTAGTGATGTACGAGAACCCTCCAAAACTTTGTCGATAAATATAGTCAATACCCTTATAAAAAGGAATATATAAATTCCTTTAAGTGTAATATTATAATATTACACTTAAAACTTCAAATATATAAATCGTTTATATACATTTTACACGAAATCTATACATATAAAAAAATTGAAGTGTCTGTTTGTAATTCCAAATTAACAGCTTTTCACTAAATGCATATGAAAGAATATACGGTACTTACATAAAAAACAAAATTTTAAATATTTGTCTGTCTGTCTGTTTGTTCCGGTTTATCTCTGAAATGACTGGACCAATTTAACGGGACTTTCACTAGCAGAATGCTGATGTTAAAATATTAACTACCAAGTAACTTGGCTACTTTTATTTTAGAATAAAATAAAGTTCCGCGAAATCAAAATTGAAGCTAATGAAATAGAGAACAATATCTGATACAAATAGGGAAGGTTAATGTGCAAATTAAGCAGTGTTTTCTACTGCGCACAGCCCACGCGCATGTTGCCGCTGTCATTAAACGCGGGCAAAGCCGCGGGACCCAGCTAGTTGATTTATAATATGAAGATTTTTTAAAGGATGGAACGGTTAGCTTATGGCCTTGCTTAGAACGAAATTTCAATATTTTTAACCGACTTCACAATAAAAAGATGAGGTTCTCAGTTTTTTTTTTATGTTTGTTATCTCATAACTCCGTAAGTTCTTAACCGGATTGGAAATTTTTTTTCAAGAGTTTATTCTGCCCGTTTGGTCCCATTGTACATTTTTTGAAATCTGATAAATATCTCCAGAGATATGGACATAAACACCTCCAACTTTAACTTTATACTGAAAATGGATAGCGTGGCATTTGAAGTTGGTTTTTACTCGACTGCGCGACGCAAAGGAGAGGTAATGTGTTTATCAGTCTATATATGTATGTATGTATGTTTGTTCCTTTAGTGGCACACTAGAGACCAAACGCGTGGACCGATTTTGATAATTGGCACGTCAATAGATTCGCCATGCTAGCGCGAGTGTCAACGAAAACATAAAAAATTCAAAATGGCGGATTTCAGACGCCAAAATTTGGGGTTCAAAAAAAATTTTTTTTCAAAACCTATCGAGTGGGGTATCGAATTAAAGGTCTTAAAATGGAGATTCAAAATATATTTATAACAAATAATTTATGATCGTACAAATCGAAAAAAAAAACGATTTTACATGCCGCGTTAGTCACTTTCAGTAACAAGTTTGCGGTGCTTATAATCCACATGACATCAACTCTCTAAATGAAATGAGAAGATTACGGAATTAGCCGTCCTTTACTTAACTAAAAAGTGTAAAATAAAACATTAAATTAAAAAATCAAAAACCCGACTGCGCAAAAAGTGAAGTGTTAAAAAACGAACTGAAAAGAAAAAAACAAGTAAGCCTAGTAGTTTAGACTTCTGTTTATGGATATCAAAAAACTATACCATTTAAATTCTTTCTCGGTCGATACACTCATAAAATAAATTATACATTGTTATATAGAATATAGAGACTTTAACAGTCGGGACACATTAATCCCCATTCGTTTAGCCATTAATGTGTCCCGACTGTTAAAGTCTCTACATTCCATGTAATAAAGTATAATTTATTTTATGAGTGTATCGACCGAGAAAGAATTTAAATGGTATAGTTTTTTGATATCTATTATCCTATCTTTATCGATATCTTTTTTTACTTGTTTTTTTCTTTTCAGTTCGTTTTTTAACACTTCACTTTTTGCGCAGTCGGGTTTTTTTATTTTTTTATTTAATGTTTTATTTCGTTTTGTGAACGATCTTAAAATATTATAAAAAGTAATCAAAGTAATGTAGCGCAAAATTAGTAGTAACTAGGTACCTAATTATATTATCAGCACTTATACTTACTCGTATTCAATCTATTATTACTTATGATAATGCTATTATATATATTTTTATGAAGAATGTGTGACAGTTTACCACATTAATTTCTAATATATAAAATTCTCGTGTCACAGTTTTCGTTGCCATACTCCTCCGAAACGGCTTGACCGATTTTGATGAAATTTTTTGTGCTTATCCGGTATCTATGAGAATCGGCCAACATCTACTTTTCATCCCCCTAAATGTTAGGGGTAGTCCACCCCTAAATTATTTATTTTATTTTTTAGACAACATTTTTAATTTCTATTTTTTTATGATACAAAATACAAAAATACATACAATCCTAAATTTTCACCCTTCTACGATCAACCCTTATTTTTTAATAGCCATTTTAGTAATTTAATCATTTTCCTCCATACATACTTACAATAAGTAAGCTATTTTTTGTCTACACTAGAAATTACTACGAAATTATTTATATGGCAAAACAACGTTGGCCGGGTCAGCTAGTATATTATATCATTTTGTTGTAGGTTTCCAAAATGTCCGAAAATTCAATCAAGTGGATAAAGGCAGTAAGGCGTGAAAATTAGGATCCAACGAAACACTTCATACTTTGTTCTAAACATTTTGATAAATCAATTTTCTACCTACTAGATTATCAATCAAGCTGGAACTGACACCGAGGAAACGGAAAAGAATAGAAGCTATTTTGATTTTAAAATTATCGTGAATTTGTAATATTATTATTGTTATATACCGGCTGTAATTCACGTACCTTTAGTCGAATTTACTGGTGAACATCGCGATCTCACCGCGTGACCTCACTCCCGAGGAAGAGTGACTGACTCGCTCGAAACCCAGGTCGAGAAAAATCGACTAATGGTACGTGAATTACAGCCGGTATATAACAATAAGAATAGAAGCTAGTGGAGTCAAGATAGAAAATCTTCCTGTAAGTCTTCCTATAATCTTCCTCTGCGAGCAATGAAGGATGATGAAACGGTTTTGAAAGTGTTTTAATCGAAAGTGTTATTAGCTCTGATTCATGAAAATCTGTTTAGCCGTTGTAAAACTATGAGCATTTTTCTAGTTGATGGCGCTATAAAATCTACTTTCATAGTGATTAATTCGAAATTCAGTATCCTTTTCTTCAACGACAAAGGACACTGAAGCATTGACATGATGCTGGGACATCTTCTGGAATCTGCTGAATACTCAACTCCTCGCCAACTTACAGGTGAGATGTCGTGTTCAGACTCATTGGAATAATTTTTATTTTCATTATAGATTATACATAGATCAGTCGGGGTGATTTCAAATTTTGAGTTTTGGAGAGTGGAGAGCGACGGCATACGCAATGCGGTGGGCAGTGATTGGAAAAAAAGATCTGAAAATCGGGCTCAGTGGCGCATCTTGGGAGAGGCCTACAGCCCAGCAGTGGACTGACACTGGCTGATGATGATGATGATGATACAATAGATCATACTATATTGACATCAAATTACTTTATATCGTTAGCATTTACAAAAAAATTAGCAAATTTTTCTGTAGTGGTAGGACTTCTGCTAGTCCGCCTGGGCCGACCACTTTGCCAATTAATTTTCATAGGAATGTTTTTCGGTTGAAATGGCAAGGTGTCCAGTGAAATAACGAGGCATGTGAAACTTAACATCTTTATGTCTCAAGGTAACAGGCGCAGTGGAGTGATATGCAAAATTCTGGACTGCCAGAATTTTCCTGTATAGCTGTATCTGTAATAGATAGAAGTCATCGCTTACCATCAAGTGAGAGTCATGCTTGTCCTGTTACCTTTTACAATTAAAAATCTGATTAATGTTTACAAAGTAAGTATGGCCTAATTTGTGGTTTCACTGCATTTTTTTCTATTATTTGCGATGCGCGTAATTTTATATGATAATTTATCTAATACTATAAGAATCTTTGTCCTGACATACTGACTGCCTGACAGACAACGCACAGCCTAAACCGCTGGTCGTAGAGACTTGAAATTTAAAGAGTATATTTGTCTTAGTACGCAAGGGTGTACTAAGAGAGGATTTTTCAAAATTCACCCCGTTAGGGGGTGAAATAGAGGTTCAAAGTTTGTGCGGATAAACAAGATTAGATAGTCTTTTCTATTCGAAACTTCATACAAGTGCTTCAGTAAAAAAATATGTAAATACGTGTTTCAGGCTTTTTCAAAGTTCCACCCCTAAAAGAGTGAAATGAGGTAACAAAGTCTGAAAACCAATATTGTTTCGGGTTGCGCTTAAATTTGGCATCCAGTTGTTTTAACATAAGTATCCGTTAAGAAAAGATTTATCAAAATTCACTCTTTAAGGGGATGAAACGGGGGTTCAAAGTTTGGATAGTCATTTTATTCGACCTTCACGCAAACCGTACTTCTGTAAATAAATAAGTAAATACGAGTTTCAGGCTTTTTCAAAATGCCACCCTAAGAGGGTGAAGTGGGGTAACGATGTCTGAAAATCAATATTGTTTCGGATTGCGCTGAAATTTAAAATGCAGATAGTTGTTATGACGTAGGTTTCCGCTGAGAAAGCATTTTGTAAAAATTCCCCACGGATATTACTTATAATTTATAATGAAAAATATATATATATATAAAAACTTATAGATTTACGTAAGTACTTCTATAAATAAATAAGTAAATACGTGTTGCAAGATTTTTGCAAGGGGTTGGTAAAAAAGTCTGACAGTCAATATGGGTTTTTGGGTTTTATAAATATGAATCCCTATTTCCCTTAGTCACGCAATAACTTGAAAACGGGTGAACCGATTTGGCTTTTACTTCTTTGATGTCTTTTATGATAGAAAGGTTTCACAAAATAAAAGTTTTAAGTAAATAAAAGAATATTATGTTTCTTTTAAAGTGTTACACACTTAATATTTTTGTAAATTGTTAAACACAATCCAAAATTTCATCGTACCAACGGGACTTGAACCCGCAACCTCCGGAATAACATGTTCCGGTGCTTTGCCAATTAAGCCATGGTGCGAAGTAACGTTACGACGAAATTAGTGGATTGCATTTGTTAACCCAATTATGCATTGGTGGCGCCATCTATGACTGCTTATTACGTAAGTGCAACATCTCTCGTCGGATTTGAAAACTGTAATGATTTCTTCCGAATGATTAACTTACGTAATAAGTAGTCATAGATGGCGCCACCAATGCATAATTGGGTTAACAAATGCAATCCACTAATTTAGTCGTAACGTTACTTCGCACCATGGCTTAATTGGCAAAGCACCGGAACATGTTATTCCGGAGGTTGCGGGTTCAAGTCCCGTTGGTACGATGAAATTTTGGATTGTGTTTAACAATTTAAATAAAAGAAGTCTTTAACGCGACTGAAGCCGCAGGGCACTTCTAGTATTTTCATATAAATTATATACTGCACCCGTATCACGAAAACGATTGAATGAACGAAATGAACTAAATGACGGGGACGGAGCTATACAGCCTACATAGCTGCGTCCCCGTCATTTCGTTCATTCCTTCATTTCAATGGGTTTCGTGATCAGCCCCCTGTAAAGGAACATTGTCCTTAATCTATGAAATTGGGCCAAGATAATTAGCGTAATTATTTAAATAAGGATTAATATTGTATAGAAGATAATATCGTTTAGAAACTAAAAAATAACCGACTTCAATGCTGCGCTATTCATTTTCAGTACCAATTTTGAGATGTTTATCTCAATATCTCTGGAGATACTTATCATACCTCGATAAAATTACCATGGTACCACACTTGGGATATCTCCTTTTGAACAAAAAAAGAATAATCGAAATCGGTTCATAAACGACGAAGTTATCCGCGAACAAACATAAAAAAAAAAAATATATATATATATACGGTCGAATTGAGAAACCTCCTCCTTTTTTTGAAGTCGGTTAAAAATAGCCTTGAAAGTTCTGTATTATTTTTTATTAAAAAATAAAGATTAAAATAGTTACTGTGAGTCTGTGCGATAGACATATGTTATCGCGGACTTTTTTGTAGGTCTTATTAAGTTGTACTACTCTTCGATACATACTTTCTTACATCTATTTCAGATTAATCATCTTTCGTAAAAAAACGTGTTTTCTCGACCGTTTTATTGGCGACTTAAGTTGCAAAATAGGTCTTCACGAATATACCTATCTTTTAAACAGGATAATATATAGCCTATGTTCATTCTAAAAGACCATTAATATATTTATATATGAGAGAACAAAATAATCGTCCTGTAGTTTTTGAGCTAACTCAATACAAACATACATGTTATCTCTTTATAATATTAATATCGAAGTATAGATGCTTTGTAGCTCAAAATTGTAATATTTAATTGACGTATTGAAAACGCAAAAACATTTAAGATTTGTGTTATAGAAAAGCTAAGAAATCTATACCGCCAGATTTAAGGTTGCCTAATTACAGTTAAGTACTGTAGCATTTTTTCACAATAACTAATTTCCATAAGTTCAGTAAAGTAACTACGTATTTTATCACATAAATTGTTTTCTTTTTACATAAGTTTTAGTTTTCTACATTTTTCACCTTTTTATCGATATGTTCTACACTAGTGATCACTTCCCTACTCACGCACACTCTAGCAATTCTAGACACTAACACAAACAGAAAATGGACATGCTGCCAAAGTTTTGACGCCATCCATTATAATCCATCATCCTAGGATAAAGACGACTGCAATGACACTTACCTACAACCGTCACCAGTCACAACAAAATGTTGCTATAATGATTACTATGTGAAGGGAAAATTTAATTATCCATCTACGACAACTTAATTATTGTTGTCTCTTTTTACATATATTATTGGTAATTGGTAAGAATGAGACAAAACGATCCTACGGAAAACGTTTTCATGTAAAATGCTGCTAAGACGAGACCATGCAACTTGCACGGTCAAACAGTTTTCAGATCTCATGTAGAGACAAACTTCAAACTCTAAACGCCCTAACTGCAGAAGCTCTAACTTCACAAGCCTTACACCTTAGTCAAAATATGTGGCTTGGTAATTTCGTTACTACAAGAACTATTGTATACGGAAAAGTAATTAGAAATAACAGTGAATAATGTATTACCTTACATGTGCCTTACATCCATGTGAATTTATTATGGGGTATCAAATTCAAGTCACTGCAGCCAACTGCATCGCCGCGCGTCGTAGTTTTTTAGCTCGATGGCTTAGTTCACAGATATATAGATATGGTTAAAGCATAGTTGTGATATAAACTGATAAACTGATGGTGCGCTGCAGATGTTTTGACAAATTCAATTTAATCCGTATGATTTAACTGTAAGGTTGTAATTGCTTTGTAGAACAAAACGGCCCAATTGAGAGATACCCGGGTGGGAGTGTGTCCTTGTCCAACAACCTGCTAGTCCTAGATATGTTCTATACTATATGTATGGTATATTTTTAAGTTGTCCATACAAAAGAAAGGGACAAACTCCGTTCAAGGTCGTTCTCATGGGGGCTTGTGTATGCGATCAAGTCAAATATGTAGCAGGTCTGTGGATTTTTGTTTATCAATCAATGTCAATCAATCAAAGTCAGCAGATCTGTCAAGTGTCAGACCAGACGTCCGTCACTCGTCAATCACTCGTCGCTGTGCCTGCTGCACTCTCCGCTGTAAAAATTGTAAAATTTAAATTGTTTCGTCGATATTATATTCCAGTGAAATGAAAAATAAATATTGTGCATTGATAAATACATATTTGCAAGCAATATATTTTTAATCTTTGTATTATCTAGCATAATATATTGCCTATTATTTCAATGACACGCTGTCCTCATCCTCACAATCAACGCAGTGTAAAACCGAACATTTTGAGGAGACTATATCCATTCGAGTGTTCAATCGTCCAATAGAACAGTAAATATTCACTAAGAAAATGAATAAATTCCTGGCAATGTTTAGTGTCAAGCACCTAATAGGAAATCGTTCAATCGCAACAAGGCTTACTGCAGATGGAAAAGAAGTTCCAAAACGAAAACATTTTGAAAATAGGATAACACTGATAGGCACAGATAATTCTGTAAGTATCACAGATTTAAAAAACGCTCAGAATTTGTCTTTGAGACGAGAGCTAAAGCTAGTCAAAGTTCAAGATGTTGATTCCAAAACTAGGAGGCCTGTGTACAAGTAAGTGTTTATCTTAATAATTCTAGGGTTAGATGATATATTATTATTGTAGTTTTATCTTAATGATCCTAGATTTCTAGTTTTACAGAATACTTACAATAGCCAGCCAAAGTGGCAATGGGCTGGTCACATTTGTCTGATAATGACTGAGAATGAAGACTACAGCTCAAAAAACATAGTGTGAGACACCCTCTTACCTATGAGCAATTATATACGGTCAGCGGCAGCGGTTGGAAAAGAACAAGCTGAAGATCGAGCTCAGTGGAATGCTGTAAGAGAGGCCTATGTCCAGCTGTGAATGGAATTTGGCTTATAATGATGATGATGATTTCTAACAATATTTTATTTGTTCAAGGCTTATGACCAATGCTGATTATCATGCAGAAGAATTAGAAAGAAGAAAGGAGAAACAAACAGCTCGACAGAACAATTTAATCAAAGGAGAGAAACTGCTAACTCTATCAACTAAGATCGGTGAACATGACTTGATGACTGCTGTTCGCAAAATGATCAAATTAGTTGAGAAACAATATGAAGTCAGAGTTATTGTTTCCGGAGAAGGATCAGATGGGACTACTAAATCTGTTAGTATTAATATTTGAAAAAGTTCTGATTGTGGCTTTAATGCATGTGAGCACATTTACCTTAAAATTGGTGTGATGGCTCAACATTAAAGTTTTTCTCAGTGTATTGTTTCACACTTCAATTCAAGCACAATTTTATAATAGTCAACATTGACACATATTATAGTAGGTAAATTAGTGATCAATTGCTTGTCTATCTGAGCTTTGAAGTACATATAACTTTATGCTTTCTCTCTGTAGAGAATTAATAGCCATTTCATACTAGAGTTTTGTTATTTCTATTGGATACCTATGGTTTTATGCTTTCCTGTCCACTTCAATAGTCCAATCTGAATGCATATTTGTGGTATTACTCAATTCCCTTTACTGGCTATCATTGCCACCATCTGTGTCTTATGCTTAGTATAATCTTATTTGTGATTGGTTCCCTGAGTGGTTTTAAATTGGTAACTTTTACCACCAGTAGTAATTAGAAGCTATTATTTAACTTTCCCTGTTAGTATGTATTTATGTTTGTGTGGATTAAATATTGGAAGCAAAATTAGAAACACTTTCTGGTGTTCAATTGGACTATGTATTATGATAAGTACTTTTCATTACACATGATAATGTTTTTACAAAAAGCTTGTGTTTAAAATTTAAAAAGTGTTTTACTTAAAATATACATATTATTATTTTACTTTTAATATATTTAACTATACCTATCTAATTAGAGACAAGCACAATTACCATCTTAAACATGCACTGTCACTTAACATCAGGTGATCATCAGGCCCGGTGATGTAAGTGGGACAACGGTCGGTTTTGATATCAGAGATACCGAGTTCAATCCCCGCCATGCACTAATGGATTTTTCGATTGAAAAATGTATGTGCTCGTTTCACAGTGGCCCTCCGGTGAAAGAAAAACATTGTTAAGAAACCAGCAACCCATGCATGGTGGTAGGACACTATCTAGTGGACACTATCTAGTGTCCGCCTGACCAGCTACCACCCTCAAGTTAAAAAATCTGTCGCCATACATCTAATGTGTTTTAGCAGCTATCCTTGAGAGCCAGTTCCCATTTTAAGCCTAGCATACTCATCATCTTTGCCCACATCATCACTTACCAAAGGCTAGCGTATAAGATATATGTAAAAAAATTAAAATATAGTGTTTACAAAAATAGCAATGAAAATGTATCTAGGAAATGTGACTAAAATAATTTATTCAGTGGTCAATTTATCAAATTATTCAAAATGTATCATTTTGTTCTCATTTTCAGGAGAGCATCTATTCAGTCATAGAAAAGAATGTCAAGTCGGCTGGAAAATTAGTACAAAAGCGGGTAAAAGGTAACACACTAAGGTTCCAATTATTGCCCTTGAGAGATGGGAGCTCTCAATCTGGTACTGACCAGGAGTCTAGTGGTAATGATAAAGATAGAGGTCCACTGTGACTAGGCATCTTCATACTGTTTATATTGAGCACAAAATACATGGTCTTCAAGAAATATGTATTTTCAAATCATCAGTCAGATGAGGCTCAAAAAACTCAAACAGACTCTAAAGTGCGAAAAGAGATTCTAAAACACTTGCTAATTTGGAAGGTGTAATGCAATCTTTATTTTGAAAAGCAACATTTACTCTGTAAATATTTGTTTTCGCTTAGCCTGTAAGAATGTATTTATTTTTCTTTGTATAGTATTTTGAATGAAATTAAAAACATGTTTGATAGATAAATATTGATTTTAATTTGAAAACCGAAAACCTTACACAAAGTAATCATTTAGTCGAAATTATGTCTATTTGTGGTCTATCAACAGAATTGTTTGGGGACAATTAAATTTATGAATACAATAATTTTATTATCTTGTCATATTATCAGAATAAATACATAGAATATATTTGAAAAAATATATTGAGTAAAATTGGTTGTAGTTGATAGTTTCAAGTTCAAACCATTTTTGAGTGAGGAAAATGTATCTAACAATTTTAAGTCTTGCTATGTGTACTTTCTGTTTGGCTAAAATATAAATAGTCTATGAACACACATAGCTGTCATAACCACTAACAGAATTAAACCCATAAATTGATGTACACTTAATTTAATTACTAAATTATCTACATTTTAATACAAACTTAATTTTCTATTATGGACTGAATACATGTCTATCATACTTGGTGATATTGATACACTAACTCATAAATTACCTTTATTCAGTTGGAATTATCACAGATGTTTTAGAGATCTTAAATTCTTATATAGTAGGACAAATATTGTTATCAATTACACACAGATCTTATGAAAATGTAATGTTATTTACCTTTAAACTATTATGACGATTTATATAAATATAAAAATTACAATATGTATCATGATTTATAGATGTGATAGTTACATAAATGATATTTGCATTGCGATGCTGTGATTTTTGATAACTACTTACATAAAGAACAATGAAGCACACATTGTTCTGATATTGTTGAATTCTAGTACCATACATTCATTCAACTTTGTTAATATATGGTTCACTTAGAATATAAATTAGAAATAAATAATTTTATTTATGGCAATATTTAGATTAGGTATGTCTACCTAACACATTCAAGTTTATGTCGAATGCAATTTACCTGGATTGTTGCAAAAAATACGAATTTAGTAGGTATTATCCTACAAATAAATTATAAGTCAGGAAGTCTAATTTAGAACAAATTCCACACAAAATGTGGCCTTTCTTTAAACCAAGACGACGTAGATTCAAAATAAGAATCACTTTCGAAGTTGCAAATGATTGGCTTGGAGATTGATTTGAATTCGGAACGAAAGCAGAGGTTGGTTCGCGCATGTGCTGCAATGTCTGTTATGACAGTTGAGTCAAACAAGACAATTGTCCGACTACTGACGCACTGGACACGACTTTTAACCCCGCCTGCTTGGACACGACTTTTGTTGGGTCATTTTTTTAACGCAGTTACATTTCCTGACTTATTTTATTTATTCGTAGATATAATCAGTAACAAATAGCTGTAATCCCACCGATATACTTTTCCGAACCTGTTGTAAAATGTGACATCTGCATTGATTTTGGTTACCTACACCTAATGTTCGCTTTGCATTTCACACATACCTACATAGATGTATCTACAAATTGTTCAAAAAAGAGTTCAATGTAATGTATTTCGATGTTATCTCCAAAGTTACTTCGCGCTATGAGAAAATCCGTAGGCACCTACTCTGTGATAGCTCTATTTTGTTTCATCAGCCATTCAGGCGGTCTTCATTACTACTCCTACTCAGTTTGTGAAGCTGGTTTTCTAGGTATAGACGACGTAAGCGTACCGATCCCTTTCGGCGGTAGCTGCGGGTAGGTCAGTGTTGAGAGTTCGTCCCCATGTTATGAGCGGTGATACGGTGCCCACTACGGGCGCAGCGCGAGCACTTATTGCGGGGCTCTGGGGCTTCTGTGGACAAAGTTAAAATTAACTTTAGTGGAAGTCTGTAGAATGGCGCTTACTTACGCAAGTGTAACACAGCGACGTGTAAAATGACTGATAGATACTTATATCTTTGTCAATCCTAAGGTCAACCTTCTATTGTTTTCGTTTTTAGGGTTCCGTAGCCGAATGGCCAAAAACGGAACTCTTGTAGATTAGTCATGTCTGTCTGTCCGTCCGTCCGTATGTCACAGCCACTTTATTCTGAAACTATTAAGACTACACTACACAGTGGAAACTTGGTAGGTAGGTGTATTCTGTTAACCGCTTTACGATTTTTATACAAAAATAAAATAATTAAGATAGTTTAAAAACTAAAACAACTGACTTCCATGCCCCGCAAGTCAATTTCAGTAGCAAGTTTGAGACGTTTATCGTCATATCTCTATAGATACTTATCAGATCTCGATGAAATTACAATGGGACCACCTAGGAAACGTACCCTACCGATTAAAAAAAAGAATCATTCAAATCGGTTCACAATTGAAGGGGTAATCGTGTAACATACATACAAAAAACGTTTTTCATACAAACACTATGAAAAAGAAAGTTAATTATTGGTGGCGAAAAATAATTGTTATAAAATACTCTACTGTGTTACGGAACCCTACGAGTGCGATTCCGACGTGCACTTGGCCAGTTTATTAATTTATCGAGTCTCTAAAGCCCGGTAGAGCATATTATATTCTATTAAAATTCCTTTGTTTCAGGTTGTAATACCCCATATTATAACTATTTACAATACATTTAAAGCCCAGTTGGGTTAGTCAGAAAAAGAATCTAAAATTGGAAAAAAATCGTACAGTAATTTTACTGTAACCTTTTGGGGAGGGAAGGGGGGTGTGGCTTAGGGTAGTGGTCTTAATTCAAAATGGCGACGACCAAATTCCGCCGGTGTGTTATCTTGAATTTAAGGAGGAAAGATTTTTTTTGGTTATTGCTCAATACTTAAGTATATCGGATTCGCCATTTTCAACATTTCTACAAAAATTGTAAGCTACTTTTTGGTACTTAGCAAGTCAGACGGAATATCGATATAATATACTCCTATACGATCTTTCCGATTTGAGCGGGCGACCTCTCGCTCAGAAGTCATATCTAGCCATCTATCCTAGCACGCCAACAGCTGGGCTATCAAAACGTTTTTTAAGCTTCAGATATTTTTCGATACGGCTCGGTCAATTAAAGCGATTATTTATACATCACCGGTTCCTGATAATGCGTTAGCTAGTTATCTGACACATGGCGTCATATAAAAGCTGTCAAAAATCTGTCAGATTTCTTCACATTAACGTTATCAGGAACCGGTGAAATTGGCCCTAAATTAAATGAGCATGCTGGGGTTAAACTAATTGTAAACATAACAATAATCTACTTGTTACCATTGTTATCAAATATTATGATAATCTGATGTTATTCATGTTCAAGTTCATTAAGCCTCTGTTACTCATATCAACTAATCACCCCGTATGTATGAAATGTACAAACAACTAAAAAGAAAAGATAATACTTATAGGAATTATATTAGTAATAGATATGTAAATAATTAGTACTTATAAACATTCAAAAGCGTTAATATGAGGGTTAGTTCTCACTGCTCTCTTATTCTCTTTTTGTCTTTGTCGGCTCAGCTTCGTAGCTAAGGTAAGACCCTATTGTCTTTCCTAGCATACCTACCTGTATTGATAAAATTGATCGTGATTAAAAATAAATTACATTTGATATTTGGCAATAAGTCAGTTCTAGGCTCTAACACTTTCTGTTAAAAAGCTATTAGTGTTTTTCTGATTGAGAGCGTTAATAGATAGCAATTAGGTATCTACATAATAACTAAAATCGATTGCATCAGTTGTCCGACCTATTTTGCACCTATCATATGTACCGCGATTATAGTTTTTTTAATTTAGACTTTAGGTACAAGAACTATTTCGATTTTATCAGTCATTTCTTGTATAATATAAGTAGTTGTAATTATTACAGTTCAGCTTAACCTGTCTTCCGTAGACACTCAATATAATCTTGGTCTAGGTCACTGATACGACCTAATAGATATCAAATAGCTAGTGCAATAATTATACATGTAGGCGTCCGTTTGAGTCGCATTTTACAATGTAGTAAAACGGAACTATACTAAAACTCGTTTCATCAGTTTCATGCTTACGTATATTTAAGTATAAGAAGATAATTTATCTTTAATTCTTCTATAACTTAACGTGTAGGTATGCACTATATCAGAATTATTGAAGTTCTACCCAATTCTATTGTAATTAGGTAAATGGCGAATTTACCACAAAACTGAGAAATATTAATATATGTATGTTACAAATCAAAATTGAATCAAATACTGCAACTCTATCGTCATACACTAAAATAATAGGTATAACACAATTCATTATACCACTAAACATAAAGACTCTACCGTAAACCTATAGGTAGGTACAATATCTTATATATATCTAAAAGAAAGTCGTGTTAGTTACTAGACTTATAACTCAAGAACGGCTGAACCAGTTTTTATGATTTTTGTATTATTGGAATTGTCTTTGTCAGGAATAGGATAATAAGTACTAAAAACAATGAATAATTGACCTAAAAAAATTATATAAGAAAAAATATTTTTGCCAAAATGTTCCTAGGTTTCAAACCAGCCAATCATTTGATGTTCAATTGTTTATCCCGTCGATACGGTAAGGGTCATCGCTCCACACGATAAGTGTATTTAGCCAGTGTGAAAGTATAAAAATTCTTCAAGTTTTTGTGAATTCAAGTCATGTAGATTTTACTAATGTATGTAATGTTGTATGACATATTTATTGATTGTCATATATGCGTGCGTTCAGAAATGTATGCTTACAAGCAATCATAATAATCAATGCCTAATCAATTTTATATTTTGTCAGAATGTAGGTTAATACAGAGATATGCAAGAATGTGATAGCCAATTTATGAGTGCCGTATGTATACAGTCTTATCCATAAGGCAAACAATATTAGACAGTTATTCATGAAGTAAGTATACTTATTCAGAATTAAAATTAAATACTGGTGACTATATTTTTACTATTAAAATTAAACTCAATCGAACTAATGTCAAGTAAATAACTTATCTTTAACAATAATAACATTGTTTCATTCCAACATGTCTTGCTGACACACGGTTGAAGTACTTGATTATATTATTTTCATTCTATTTCTGTATTGCCATAGTACATTAATATCTCTTTTGTATTCATTGTATTACGTTCATAAAAGCCTAAATTAAGTTCATCTAAAAGGTAACACGACATTAATTATCTGTTAGGTGGTACGAAGTTCGCCGGGCCAGCTAGTTATTTTATAAAATTCTACAAATAATCTACTCAAACAACACAACACAACACGAACCACACACCACTACAATACTACTATAAACCACAAACAATTCTAAACACAACAATTCTTCCACTAAACACTACAATTCTACCGCGAGGAGAGCCGTTAGAGAATATGCGAGCAGTGAATGACAGACACACCATGTTACCCATGGGGGAAGTTCGGCGACGGCCCGAGCGCCGCTTGCGCCGGCACCGGCACCGCGGCCTGCGCGCTCGCCCATACCCTCGAGTTCGCAAGCGGCCCGAGCGCCTCGTCTCTCCGCTTACCGCCGCTGCTTGAGAAGTAGCCTCTGATCCACTGGCCCCAACCTCCGCTGACCGGTCCGCAATTATGTGTTCTTGTAGGTCTTCTAGCGGTGACTCGGAACTGTTGAAGTAAATTATTATTCAATTATTTTTGTGATTATTTTTGGAATTAATTAAATGAAATGAATGAGCTTTATATCTATCTTACTCTTTCTTACACTCTGTCTCTATCCTGGTCTAAACTTCTCTTTGACAGCTGTTCTAGAGAGACAGTATTAATATTAGCGAAGAACATTTTAATTAAGAACTGTTAAAAGTAGGTAACTACGATTAACTTACTATGCGCTAATTGAGCAGTATTCGCTAAGTTGTTCCCAAGTGCATCCGATGACGCAGCACTCATCTGCTATACCGAGCTGGCGCTTTCGACGCGTCACCGCTCCCGGCTGTTCTATCACTGTAACATTTTAAATAACAAATGAAACAAATAAAACATAATCCAATATAATGTACGATTCATATATAACCTGTTGGGAACCCACAATTTTTTGTTTCTCCAACCCTGAGCGAAGAATTAGCAATCGGATGCTGATGCTAGGTACTATCTTTATTTGCGATTTCTGATGACCTACCATTAACCCAGTAAATACATAGTAAAGTAACTGAATAGTGCTGCTAAAGTACGTCGACTGATGTTAGGCTTCGGCGGAAATGAATTACCCAACTACAGACATATCGTCTAGCTGTGTCCCTCGATTTGAATATGTTTATACCCAGCCAGTTTTGCAGATGAGTTTCGATTTTTGCGATAGTTAAGTGGCTTTTATCCAGTGTCCATACCGCTACTGTCATTCATTTCAAAACATGAAACGTGCATTATTTAATCTAAGGCCTCATCGCCGTTTGGCTTCACGTGAGATTAAGTTCATTTTTATACTTGTCTGCTTCAGTAAAAATATCTTCATAGTTTGGCTCAGATGTTTGGCTTTTTCAAACGCAAGCCAGCCAACCAAAGACACGGGGCCCAGAGATGTCGTTTTTGTTGACTTCATACAAAACGTGTAGAAAGAAGTCTTGCGAAGCGAAACATACTGAGAGGCGCGGACGAGGCGCAACGCGTCTAATGAACATTTTCGTCCTATTGGTAAAGGTAAATAAACTGGCCAAGTGCAAGTCGGATCGTACTCGTAGGGTTCCGATTCCGTACCACAGTATAATATTTTATAAAACCGAGCAAAAAGTGCTGAAAATATCACGTTCCTTGTATACACCCCTTAAATCTTAAAATTATAATTGGGCTGTGTTAAAAAGTCACGCGTCTATAGCTCTGAAAAAAGGTGGTATATATTAGAGTTCATTAAATCGGCCGAAAATCGCCAGGAAAACACATTTCCGTTTAATTTTTAACTTTATTCTGATTTTAGTATTTGTTGTTATAGCGACCATAGTAATACATATTTTGTAGTTTCAAGTTACTATCTATCACGGTTCTTAATATCAAGCAAAAAACTGGCCAAGTGCAAGTCGGATTCGCACTCGTAGGGTTTCGTAACACAGTAAAGTATTTTATAACTATGTATAATTTTCCGCCACCTAAAAATTTACTTTGTTTTTCATATTGTTTTTTTTATATGAAAAACTAGCTGTGCCCGAGACTTCGTCCGCGTTGAATAGTTTCTTTGGTTGGGTAGCACTAACTAATAAGACAAATACGTATCCCAGCTACACCGCACTCTACCACGCTACGCTAATCCACCCTTCCCTTCGTTTACCCTCCCCCTCCCCTCCCCCTAACTTACCCTACCCTCCCCTCCCCCACTTCCCCCTCCTCCTCCCCTCCACCACCACCCCCTCCCCCACTACTTCCCCTCCTCCCTCACCACTCCCCCTCCCCTTCCCTCCATTCCCCCTCCCCACCCCTCCCCCTACTACCCCCCTCAACTCCTTCTACCCTCCCCCTCCACTCCCCCTCCAGTCCCCTTACCTGCCGGTTCGACTCCACCTTCCTACAACTCTTTTTTCGCATTAAAAAGTAGCCTATGTCCTTTCTCAGGCTCTCGACTATCTGTGAACTAAATTTCATTTAAATCGGTTCTGTAGAACATTCACATCAACCTTATATATTTCCATGCAAAACTTTCATCCCCTATTGTTATTTTACACACTTAGGTAAAAGGGGGGAGGGTAAAACTTTTACAAACTTTGAATGTCATATTTATTTATATCAAATAAATAGCCTAAAAAATAAGTTTCAAGCTTCTAGCTTTAAAAATGACGATACTTCCATACAACTTTTCATCCCCCCTTTCAACCCCTTACAACCCTTTTTTCGCATTAAAAAGTAGCCTATGTCCTTTCTCAGGCTCTAGACTATCTGTGTACCAAATTTCATTTAAATCGGTTCGGTGGTTTTTGCGTGAAAGTGAGACAGACAGACAGAGTTACTTTCGCATTTATAATACATATTAGTAAGGAAGTAAGGATAAAGTTATATTTGCGGTCGCTATATTCAAAAACTGCTGACTGTATCACGTTCAAACCAATTTTCGTTGAAAGTTTTTATTGAGATGTAAAGTAAATGTTTTTTTTAGATTTTTCTATCCTTGACTTTAAAAGTTAGAGAGGGGGGGAGGGTTGGTAGAACGACACACATTTTACCACTTTAGACAACCGTGTAGTCTTAATAGTTTCAGAATAAAGTGCCTGTGAAATACGGGCGGACCTTGTCTTGTAATACAAAAAAACGTGTGTTTTGTGTTTTTAGGGTTCCTTAGCCGAATGGCACATATCGGAACCCTTATAGATTCATCATGTCTGATTGTCTGTCCGTCCGTATGTTACAGCCACTTTATTCCGAAACTGTTGGAACTACACAGTTGAATCTTGGTAGGTAGGTGTATTCATTTCAGGTCTGTGTATTGCTTTACAAATTTTAAACAAAAATAAAACAATAAAAGATTAAATACATGGATACATACATACATACATACATACACACATCCTCATACATGGAACTGAAAGTAAAAAAATATTTTTCATCAAACCTATAAGTCTATAGATGGTCTTCAAAAATGACATTAAGGTTTCTAAAACCATTTTTTCTCAAAGTCAATAATTTGAAAGATAGACACGTCTAAAATGGTGTCCCCCCTAACTTTTAAGGTAAGGGAGTGAAAAAATCTAAACAAAAAATATATGCTGTAGATCTTAATAAACACTTTCAACGAAAATTGGTTTGAACGAGCTACAGTCAGCAGTTTTTGAGATATAGCAACCGAAAATATAACTTTGTTTTTCATAAAAACACTATGAAAATGAAAGTTAAATTTTTGGTGGTGAAAAATTATAGTTATAAAATACTCTACTGTATTTCGGAACCCTACGAGAGCGAGTCCGACTTGCACTTGGCCAGTTTTTTAATACTCTGTGAAAATTTCATATATCTTACGATTAAGGAGATAAAGCCCTGTGAAATGCGGACAGTCGGACGGACAGCGAAGTCACCGTAATAGTACCTTTTGGTTTCGGAACCCTAAAGAAGTATATGCCTTGTTGACTATACTACTACTCATAGTAGTATTACTTAGTACCTAGTTAACTATAAGTATAGGCAGTAATGTAGATGTAGTAGGTAAATTACTTAATTTATATAGTATTACGCTTTTTCAGTGTACTAACCATTTAAAGTGGTTTCCGCATTAGCTAACTCACTCTGCTACGCTGTAGCGATCAGTGCAACTGTAATTATCTGCCTCCAGCACTCTATTCAGTAAGATGAGTCCAACGGTATTGAATAGTTCATAAAGGCTAATTCAATGCAATTCGAAAATGTAAACTAACTATCAGTTGCATGGTTTATGCAACGTACGTGATTTAATCATACGGTAACTAGGTACACAAGCGTGGCGCCTCTAACGGATATACTTTGATAACAGAAACGTTGAAATTTTCATTCAGACTGGGTCTGGTTCTGGTTTTATTTTGGTCTGATTATTCTCAGCGGGTGGGATTCCGAATATATATAGGGAACCCAACATAAAATTATTTTTAAGAAAATTTTAACTTTTAACCGAGCGTGTTTCTCGTAAACGGATAAAAATTTCGAAAAAACTTTAGAATTAAAGTTTTAGATAATTGACCTAGCGAGCGTAGCGAGTGAAGCATATCAATTTCGTCTATGCCAAAAATGTTTATTATCAACGAATTTTTAACGGATTAGCGTTTTTTATCCACGGATTTCAGTCAAATTGGAAAGGCACACTAAGGACTTCATTCTACACAAGATTCTGCAAAAAAAATATTAAAGGAATGTAGGGGAGAAAGGGGGTTAAGTTTACTGTAGCGTTATTTATGGACGGTCTTTAATTTTTATAAAATAATCGTGCTTGCCATCTTCGACCGCATCATCACTTACCAACAGGTGAGATAGTGGTCAAACGCTAGCCTATTCATTATTTAAAAAAAATAAGGGTACGCAAGGTCTACTGTTCGTACAGAACTACTAGTTGTATAATTAATCCATTCAAGTCATTCAACAAAATTATATTGTGTTGTAGTAGGTTACGTATTAAGCGCGTCACGTGTGATTTGGCTACGCATTTGGCTACGTGATTTTATGCTACGCGGGCAACAAATGCCTTACATTTAGAGTGCTACGCTTGCATTAATATGGGCATCTGATATTCGAATCAATAACATACTCGCATCGCATTATATTATTTATTGCTTGATATAAAATTAAAACAAACAATATGATTATTAATAGATTTTTTTGTACTTATTAGGATCAGACAATTATTTCTATTATTTGCAACTTCAATTAAAGTGGCAATGCAGTTATCAGTATGAGATTTCTACACGTCTTACACGTGTAGAAATCTCATACCTAATTAACGTATTAATTTACCCAATTATATTAGCAGTATAATTGAGTGGCTACATAATAAATAAATGATATGAGTAGGTAGCTATCCCAGTTAGATCTCTTTGACCTTACATTTTATTACCCAATAGATAACCCCTGTTACTTTGCGGATGTTATTTTACATACTTATACACTGACATTACTATTTAGAGTTAGATCCCAATTTGATATGTTTATTGCCATATTTACTAATATGAGAGGAAAAAATTCCACTGATAAAGCGCGTAGGTAGCATAATTTTGCGCAAACTAGTTGAAAAGTAAATACATAGCTTTTATCAATTTAGATAGTAGTACTATTAAGTATTATGTGTAGGTACATCTGTTTCTAGGTAGGTACAAATAATGTCTATAGTTTCTAAGATAATGACTTTTAGGATATTGATATGTATCAGGGCAATCAAGACGCTCTGCTGATGGTAAGCGAAGATGACTGCCTATAATAGATATTGTGGCACGAAACACTTTGGTGTCTCAGAACTTTGTAGGTCACTTTATTGTGCGGTACCTTGAGACATCTTAGATAGATCAAAACTTTACTGAATAATTTACAAATAAAAATTAGTTTAAAAGAAACAATTTAGCAACAGGCGGTCTTAACGCGTAAAGCGATCTCTTCTCCCAGACAACCTCGGGGTAGGAAGAGGAATAGCTTAGCATACAAGGTGAAATATAGGCGATGAAAAAATAACGGATAGAATCTATAGATAAGTCTTACATAAAGCTGAGTAAAGTCTCTGGTTTTTGACGATTGAGGCCTTATATTTCAGAACAAGATAGGCATTGAGAGAGTTTTTTAAGTGTTCCTTTTTCAACTACTTAGTTCATAGGAATCGTAATATATGTATGTATACATGTATCGATTTTTATTTATATTGCTACATCCATCCTCACAAACTTAACTTAACATTTTATTATAATACTATTTTTTTTTACCCACAGATATCTTGAAGCGGAGCATGTGACGGACACATTGACGAGTGATTGTAATTATTTTTATTTTTGTCCTACGTATCGTCGATGTTTATTTTGCTATATAAAGAATATTATTGACTTACGAGTACTTTGTATCGTAACTTATTACTTCGCATAAAGTACCCATTACAAAGTAGTAAGGCAAATAAGAAGTAAGTCACAAACTAAAACCCGACTACTAAAAGTCAAGCTTTAATTCAGATTAGTGTGCGAGTGCAGAGAAACAGTACAATGTTGAAAACATGCCATTTAATGTTCTCACCAAAATACCACAGAGGGTAAGACTTCGACTGGACTATGACTTGAACTGGGATTGAATGCGAGTTGTGAGTTACTCGATTTTAAGACTTGTTATCGACGGAAACATGAAATATTCTAATACATTGACACTGACTAAATAAATACCTACACTAATCGTGTGGTACAAAGTACATAGGTTTACTTCTTATGAAGTACATATTGCAGTCTATTCAAGTACTATAATTACGTATTGCAGTCTATTCGTATAAGGTACCTACTAATATTCCTTAAGTCATTTTATTGGTCCATGGTACATCGTTTTTGTGACTTAACGGCTCAACGATTGCGCTACAGTTTGATTCAGGGGTGATAGCTAAATATGGTGGCATGGCAAAGGACACAGTACTTATTGCGGGCGAAGCGAGGAGTAGAAAAAGTGTTACAATGTTGGAGTAGATTTTTGTAGATACGTCTAGAGAATTCAATCCTGGCTCTTTTTTCTTATCTCGGTATTTCGGGACAGTATGTAGATATTTCGGAGATCCCATAAAAGTTCGGGATTGTAGACAGGTAAAAAAAGTTATTATTTACTACGTAAAATCAGGTTCATTTTCATAAGGATAACAGGATTATAAGCACGACGGTTGTGATTAAGTTAAAAAACATTTACAACAGATTTAGGTTTCCGTAACAAACTTGATTTTAAAGAGCTCAATTTTTATCATCTTAAATAAAACGATCAATTTTATAATTTTAATTTTTTTTATATCCTGAAAATGCCGAGTTTTAACAAATGTAATACCGAAATTTTTGAGATAGGAATACCACCTCAACTCCGGGATCCCGATCTCAGCAATTAAATCCTCAATCAATTCGATCTAAGTGCGTCTTATCCGAAGAAAATAATCTTTAGATGGATAGATTATTTAGATTATTTAGATAGATCTTTATTATTAACTAAAATATCGGCTATAATTCACGTAAGTACCTGTTGTCGAAATTTCTCAACCTTGCGTCGGAAGCGTAAGATCAAGCGGTGAGATCGCGACGTATTGGATCAAGAGTTTTGTCTAGTCATACTATCTATATATAGTATATATAGTATACATCTATGAAAGTTACCTGTAGGAACATCCCAGGATGGACTGTTGTAGGCATGGCAGACGCGGCTCATGATTTCGCTGAGGTGTCTCCCGCAGAGCTTCACAGCTGAAGAGGTGGCTGCCTCGGAGCCTTCCCACAGCATCACCGCAGTCAGCAACACGTGCATTGCTTGACTGACCAGCATGATTGCAACTGTTAAAAAATAGATATTTTAGGGAAAAGGAGAAAAAAAAAACAAAAAAAAACAAAAGGTCTAATAAGGTCTATCCATAATACAAAACAGGAAATGGGAACAAGTGCATCGACGATGAAGCGGAAAATCAAGGCAAGAATATCGGAGAGCTCCAAAGTGGCGCAAGAAAGAGTCGTGGAAGATGTCTGTAATTAACAGAGAAGATGAGTTCTGTAAACTTTTAACAAATTGATCAAAAATTGGCAAATATGCAACCAATACGATAGAATATAGATCATTGTGCAATCCGAAACCTAATTAGCATTGCTTGGCGAAGTGGTTTACCTTCTTATACCTGTACTTAGTTCATAACTACTTACCTAGTAGCATAAATAAGTTAAAACTGCGAGTAAGTTGACTAAATTAGCGCCGTTGACTTTAAATTTTATAAAAAAATTGCTTGTTCTGTTTCTGGGCTTTGAATGACGTGTAATATGAGCGCCCGGCTTCTTTTATATGAAGGGTGAGGTGTAACCTGATACTAGGATACGCCCAATGGATACAGGATACGTCCCTCGATGCACCTTTTCATTTCCTAAGTAGCATTCCTATTTTCTTTATTGCACTTCTTATCGATGAAAAGTATCAAAAACATATCAAGACAATCTCTTACGCTCTTTAGTAAAGAAGCGAATGTAATATGATCCCTGCTTTTTATATTATGGTCCGATATTAGCTAGCACAAGTTATATTAAACATTTCAGGAAAAAATACTATTGAAGAGATTTTCATTTTTCATTTTCTTTTTTAGAAGTCGGGTAATAAGTAGCTTACCACCATCAAGGAGAAAATCTGCCGCCAAAACCTTACGGTGTTACGGCAGCACACAGCACTTGACAGTTAGGACAGTCAGACATTCTAGGCCTAGCGTGTTCTCCGTCTCTGACCACATCATCGCTTACCACCAGGCGAGAGGTCAAACGCTAGCGGCTAGCCTATTAGATATTCTTAGACCTAAAACGTAGACGAATCCATAGCTATTTATATGTTAGATATGAATCAATATTTTAATCTAACGCTACATACCTATACATGTATTATACAGTTGAAAGGTCACATTACAATCCATGACCCATCCAGTAATTAATTTAATTCACGATGTTTACTGATGATGATGTTATTATTTATTGTAATCATTCAGATGATAATGAGTACCTCCTTGATTATATAAACTACAGATATAAAACAGAGCGTGTTTAACTGGGAGTCGAAGAATTATTAATAACATTTTTTTGTGGATAAAACATTGAATTGTTTTGAATAATTATGAAATTTATTGAATAATGAGCCGAGTATAGGTAAGTTAAAGTGAAATACAGGTGATATTTTGCCAGCAGGAAAGCAACGGTTAAATGTGTTATGAAGCTTATGAAATAATTTTAATGTACAATGAGTTAAATTATGTTTGGACTATAGTTATATATATTTTTTTCCAAGAATAGGCAATTTCCCTTGTCGAAGTTATGAAAAATAGAATCTTAGGAATATGATTTCCAACGCAAATTCATAAAGTGCTAAGTTATTAAAGTACACCTACATGTTTGTCAGAGATTTGTGATTGGTAAGAAAAAAAATAAAAATATTGTTGTTAAATTCTGACCTTGGCAAAACACTTTAATGCACTTTAATGTATGAATCGTGCATGAAACTTTAAACATGCCATAATAAAGTCGATTATTAAATGAAACAAAGCGTGTACATAAAAGTCGATGATTTCACTCCACCTTCCTCATTCATAAAAATGCAAATCAGCTGCTTCCTTCGACTAAGTGGCATTTACATAGTGTGGGGTGGGTGCGGATTGTCGACATCATGGCTTGATGACTGTTTGCATCTTGCACCGGACATTATCCTATTACTGGACTACGAGTCTACGACGCACGCGTTTGGTTCAGGACTACATCTATTTGTAGTTAGGTAGGCGTAGAACCAGTGCCGGATTGAGCGTTTAATCATTAAGTCATTAAAAAAACTTCCTAACTAATCTAGACGTCCGTAGGTTTTAGACGCTGAAACATGCATATTTTTACAAGCCTTTATTTAACTTTCCGTGGTAAAAGGGTGATACAGCACCGATGGATCAAACGAAGCAGGGTGGTAGAGGACCTCACCGCGCATCTATTTAACCCCCATGCATGTTCTACTATTTTGGATAGTTTATGAGATATGATACATTTTTTAATATTTTTGCCTACTGCCAGTTTTTTCTGCTGGATCATTTACTCTAGGGCGTTACAGCACAAATAAGGGGAAAATTCCAAAATATAAAAAAAGTTGAAAATTAAAGGGTGTCCCTTATACATACATAGTAGTTGCCAATTAAGATAGGCCTCTGAGTTATATGAGTGCTCATACAATTTAGGGGTCTAGCTTAATTGTCACAACCTTAAATAAGGTAAATAGTTAGTTCGTACTAAATAGGTAGTTTGTACTTTAACCTTGTTTGATACATTTGTACGGCAGCCTCGGTGCGTGAATCTAACTCGCACTTGGCAGGTCTTTTTACTTATATCTTGTAGGCTAGCTTTTTACCACTATCTCGCCAGGTGGTAAGCAAAGATAATAATAAATAATAAAATAATAAAAATGTTTATTGAAAAAAAATGGCATCAATACAATAATGAGTGATGAATGATGTGCCAGGCCTCTTAAATCTGTTTGTTCTGTTTTGCCACAATTTAAAGGGCCCGGTGGCGTAATCGGGAGAACGGTCGGATTTAATGCCGTGGTACCGAGTTCAAACCCCGCCGTGCACCAATGGATTTTTCTATCGAAAAATGTATGTGCGTTTCTCACAGTGGCCCTCCGGTGAAGGAAAACATCGTTAAGGAACCAACAATCCCCGCACGGTAATAGGGCGCTATTTAGTGTCCGCCTGACTAGCTACCACCCTCAAATTAGAAAATCTGTCACCACAACATCTAATGTGTTCCGGCAGCTATCCTTGAGAGCCAGTTCCCATTCTAGGTCTTATAGCGTGCTTACCATCTTCGACCACATCATCACTTAACAGCAGGTGAGATAGTGGTCAAATGCTAGCCTATAAGATATAAACAAATAAGTTATTTTTCAAAAAAAATAAAACCGACATCATAACCACAAACAGGCACTCAAAAGCGAAAAATAAATTACTTAAAATTATTATAAGCGCTACCCACTTATCTATTTGAAGTCGGTGCCAGCCAAGTCTAATAGGTAGTAGATAGATAAATCCCTACATTTATCTACCTACTTACTAACCTACATGTACCTACTTACTACTACTACATGCATAGTATCTATCTACTATCCAATAGACTAAGCTGGCACCGACTTCAAATAGATAAGTGGGTAGCGCTTAAATAATTTTAAGTAATTTATTTTTCGCTTTTGAGTGCCTGTTTGTGGTTATGAAGTCGGTTTTATTTTTTTTGAAAAATAACTTATTTTTCCCTTTTTAGTGCAAAACAAGTTTTAATTAAATTACATGCATCTATTAAATTTCGTGTCTGGGCCGTTATACACTGACGGATATATACTTCTTTGAAAATTTCAAGTATGTACCTATAACGGTTAAGAAGATACAGATCTGTAAAGTGCGCACATATGTATAGACACACGAACGGACGGACGGACGGACGGACGGACGAAAGGACAACAAAGTCTCAGAAAGTGTTCATTTGGTACCCTTTGGGTTCGGAATCACCTTTATTTCTATCTCGCTCACAGTTACCGTAAGAATATCTGTCAAAAACCAAAATCAACGAGAAGAAAGATGTAAAAACATTATTCAAGGTCATATTTTTTAGTCTTCAAAAAAATATGCAATAGCAACCTCCATTGTGTATAATCTTCTTGGGACTCTTCTACTAAAACCAGTACATTCTCCTATGTTTGAGGTATTTATCTCCATATCTCTGGCGATACTTATCAGATCTCGATAAAATTAAAATGGGACCACCTCGGAAACGTATCCTACCTATTAAAAAAAGAATCATTTGAATCCGTTCACAATTGACGGAGAAATCGCGTAACATACACACAAAAAAAAAAAAAAACACATACAGACGAATTGAGAACCTCATCCTTTTTTGTGAAGTCGGTTAAAAATAAAAAAAAATACAATACAATGCATATATGAATATTAGGTACATGCATTTTGATTTATAATTATTAACAGTAATTATACATTACAGTTTAATTATAATGATGTCATCTACATATACACATTACAACAAGCATCATAGAATCCTATAAGTTTTAAACATGCATCTCCTTTTCTTAGTTTGATACTGTGTAGGCGGGAGTACGGTACGCATGCACCGTGCGTGTACTGGAACGTGATTGCATTCTAGTAAACCTACTGTGACCGTTGTGAGCCATTTGATGTCCCCTGCAACGCGAATTTACTAACTGGGCCATTGTGAGGGCATCCTTACACATATAGCTAGCTAGTACCTAATCCTTACACCCGTACGAGTTATAGTCAGCTAAAATCTTGCTCTCTCGAATCTATATATATATATAATATCTTGCATCTCGAATTGGAATATTTATAAGGCTTATCTTTGATAGATTTCAGAAACAGGGATCAATCACTATCCATTCTATTTTAGACCTAGCGAGCTTATCATCCTCGACCATATCGTCACTTACCAACAGGTGAGGCCAACGCTAGCCTATATGCTATAAAAAAATGCCCTGGAAAGCAGTAGTAGCAGTAACTATTATATAGTCTGTGCCAGTAGTTAGTAGTAAGTCGTCGAGATAAGTAAATGCGTCGTAATACAAATGTTGATATATTAAAAACGGCTCGGGCGATTTCGTTCATTGGGACCACCTGGGAAGGGTACCCTTTGAAACAAAAAAAGAATTTTCCAAATCGGTTCAGGCATCTTCGAGTAATCGGTGAACATACATAAAAATAAAAAAACTGGCCAAGTGCAAGTCGGACTCGCACTCGTAGGGTTCCGTAACACAGTTAAGTATTCCATAACTATGATTTTTCGCAACTACAAAATTAACTTTGTTTTTCATAGTGTTTGTATGAAAAACAAAGTTATCTTTGCGGTAGCCATATCTCAAAAACTGCTGGCTGTATATCGTTCAAACCAATTTTCGTTGTTAATTTTTATTGAGATCTACAGCATATATTTTTTTTTATTTTTCACTCCCATACTTTAAAACTTAGAGAGGGACGGACGGGACACATATTTTACCACTTTAGACGCGCCTATCTTTCAAATGATTGACTTTGAGAAAAAATTATTTTAGAAACCTCAATGTAATTTTTGAAGACCGGCCAAGTCGAGTTGAACTCGCCCACCGAGGCTTCCGTACCAACGTTGGTTGTACCAATTAAGCTAGACCTCTAAATTGTATCAGCTTTCATATAACTCAGAGGTCTACCTTAATTGGCGTTAACTATGTATGTATTTAATTTTCAACTTTTTTTATTTTAGATTTTTTCCTTAAATTGTGCTGTAAGACCTTGCTTCTTGCCAAATTTCATGATTCTAGGTCAACGGGAACGGGAAGTACCCTAAAGGTTTTCGAGCCAAAACCGGGTATAGGATACTTCCGGTTGACCTAGAATTGTCAATTGTGGTTAAAAACAAGGTCTTACAGCACAAGTAAAGGCAAAATTCCGAAAAATTAAAAACGTTGAAAATTAAGGTACATTTTGGTACTAAGAAGTTTTTGCGAAAATCTAAATTTGCCCATATCTTTTTATTGTGTTGACTCAAGATCTTGATTTTTATACACCCAATAGGGACTAGACTAGACTTCAGTATCAGGTATAAATTTCAACATGCTAAGTCCACCTGTTCCTGAGAAAATCAGTGGTGACACACGGACAGACGGACAGACAGACGGACAGACATACAGACGGACAGACAGACATACAGACGGACAAAAAAGGGATCTTATAAGGGTTCCTTTTTTTACCTTTTGAGGTACGAAACCCTAAAAAGGTTCCGACGAATTCAGAACCTCCTCCTTTTTCGTGAAGTCGATTAAAACATATTTTTCCGATCAATCTTATGTGACAACTGTCTTCGACCTAAGTTTTGTTTTGTTTTGAGGATCTGAGTCTGATTTATATTATGACTTATTATGACATTAGAAGAATATAAATATGACTAAACTTATAAGATATTAGACGCAAATTGTTAGATCAAAAATTGGTTTTATAGTGATTTAATTTTCAATTATTAAAATTTGAAATATATGTTAATAATACCATAGATTTGTAGTAATTAAAAAAAAATGTATAAATTAAACTTCTGTTTATAATAAATAAAAAAATATGATTACATCCAATAAAAAATCTAATTCGACACACGACAGATTCGAAAAGGCGGTTACAGGAAAACCTGACCGCCAAAGATTATCAAACGATGTCCATATGTCCAGATCACCCACTACATTAACATCACGTAGCTAATGTTATATTCCCCCCTATTAAAAACATAAAAGAATCGAAATAGTTTCTTTCAATCCCTCGTTCCGAAGGCGAGACCAATTCGTATATAACCGGTGCACCAGATTAGAAATAATGAAGTTCTTAAGCCTGCAACCGTTGTAGTGCCTAAATAAATGTTATATATATCTACTTATCAAAATGATAATACTTATAATTAAATAATAAATGTACTGTCTAGTTGTCTACAGAAACTAAGTCATTAGTAACTTTCTTATACATGAAAGATAGGAAGGAGGCTACTTATTATAAAAGAAGCTGATATTTGACTCTAAACTTCATACCTACTATGAGACGTTGTGTGGTCTACCCCCTCTCGTCTCTCGGTTACTGGGCATCAACTACTCGTAATTACTAACAATGCCTTCTGATTACTAATACTGAATATTATGTTACTCAGGTTGCATGATTAATCACGTTAGGTACTTATATTGATCAAGGGTTGTTGATAAGCGAATCTCACTTCTCTCAGCGCATACGAAGCCGTGTTTATTTTAGCACAGCAACCGAGTTCAATTGCCGCATTCAGCGTGTCAAGTTGTTGTTGATCTTTGAGAACTCGCTTCAGTACCCTTACTACCTATGGTCCCTTACATCACGCTTGTCGCGTGTGACAGTGAGTTTATATTATTACGTGACACGTGCATAAACGAAGCACGAAAATCACGCGACTTGGTACAATACATTTTAGCTTTGATTGTATACTACTAGCTGATATCCGCGACTTTGTTCACGCACACCAAGAATGTTATCACTGTGAAGTTCGGTCAAAAAATATTTGTGTGATCTGAGTTATTTAAGTTATATGTAAAAATCTTGATTTTATCTGCACAAAAAATAGCCTATGTTCATCCTCATGCTATAAAGTGTCTCCTTGTTAAATTTCAGTAGGATTGGATCGTCCGCTTCGGCGTGATTAGGTAACAAACCGACAGAGTGACAAAGTTACAAACGTTTTTATAATATTAGTCTGAATAAAAGAGTTTTAGTAATAAGTTGCGTTGTGTTACTTTTTAATGTGTACGTACGATTTCTGTTTCTGTGCTCTGCATCCCAGTTGGGAGAGGATGTTGGCCGTCGATGGTTCGAGACGGAAGTGTCGGAGTAGCGTCGGTGCTGCAAGTAACTAGCGGTGCTGGCTTCGCACCCGCACCGCTCTCGGCTCCACGCGCACTGGCCGCGGGCACAGCAACACGTTACCAGAGCGCTGGTGCTTGCGTACTCGATTGAATAATTGCATAAATCTCCGATTGAACAGCCTTGCTTCTGCTTTATTTAGCCAGTGGATTACTGGGTAAAGATCAGCATTGATTACGTAGGCGCGATTCAGTGCATGTCGGTTAGGGATGTAAATTGAACAGTGCGTCTGATTGCGACGCTATCCGTCGCAGACTTAAGTGTTCAATTTCAGATTAAATTAGTTAATTAGCGGGTCAGTAACAAGGGTCGGAAAAAAAACCTCAATAACTTCCAATCTAATCAAATATTGCTACTAACTAGCTTTATGAAATAAGGAGTGTGTTAGCTTTTAGGTAAGTTCAAGATTTTAAAGTTTATTTTGAACAAAAGTAAGTTACTAAACGACGCCAGATAGATGTCGCCAACGACCAAAGAGCTGCTGGCGCTTACCTCGGGCACAGAATAAATAATAGTACAAGCCTCGGGCAACAAATAAGTATCATAGAGGTAATGTCGCCAGCTTTTTGGGTACTCTACAAGCAGAAAACGACCTAAATTCTGTTTATTATTTGAAGTATAAAAAAAGTTTTATATTTTAATTATTAGTCATAGTTAATAAGTATTTCATTTTTATTTTTATATAGCATCACTACACGGACAGCAGTCCGTTTGTCTGTCCGTCTGTCAAGACGCTTTTTCTCCGAAACGCGTAGAGGTATCACGTTGAAATGTATATCAATTACTTGGGTCTACGGTCTCTTTTGGCTGGTTATGTCCTTTGAGTATTCACGAATACTCAAAGGTTATGTCGCATAATTTGCGATTTCACAAGGGAATCATAACAAATATAGTTTATTAAAAAAAAAAAACTATTAAAACTTATAATTAGCGGTTGGTACAATTTTCAATGGATCGAACTGCCAAGCTTAGTTTGTCCTTTAACCTAGTTTGTACAACTTTGTACGGAAGCATATTTATTCTGTGACGGAAGCCTCGGTGCGCGAGAACAACTCGCACTTGGCCGTTTTGTCATGTCATAATATAGGCTTGCATTGACTACCTCACGTGTAAGTTGGTATTTATAGAATAAATAATTTTTTAGTTCATTGTCCCAGATAAAAGCTTGTTTTTAAAAATACTTTTTACTTATAATTTATTTTTAACTTTTTAGTAGGTAGGTAGAGATACCGACTACCTACCTACTACCTAAGTATTAAATTAGAAGGCATGATGTTTTAAAATATTCCACGGATATTTGATGTGATTATGGGTAAAGTGCTCTTCAAGGAAAATCAATCGACTCGGTGGAGCTAAGTTGCTTTTTTTTTTCGGTAATGATTTTTTTTAATTGTAAAGTGCTCCTCAAGATAAATCATTTGAGCCCAAATTCACTGGGGTTACGTTATTTTATCACAGAGATGCCGTGGCTATCTTCCAGCTTCATCACCAGTCGCTAAATATCATCTAAGTGTAAAGTTCTCTTCAAGACGAATCAATCGAGCCCAAACTCGGTAGTGTTTTGTTTTTTTATCAGAGATATTCCGTGGCTGCTTTCCAGCTTCATCATCAGACCCTGGATATTATCTAAGTGTAAAGTTCTTTTCAAGACGAATCAATCGAGCCCAAACTCGGTAGAGTTACGTTGATTTATCACAGAGATGCCGTGGCCACATTCCAGCTTCATCATCAGACCCTGGATATTATCTAGGCGTAAAGTTCTCTTCAAGACAAATCAATCGAGCCCAAACTCGGTGGGGTTATGTTGTTTTATCACAGAGATGCTGTGGCCACCTTCCGTCTCCATTATCAGACCAGCTCCATGGTACCTATCATTGTATTGTCACCGAAGATACATAAGTACACCAAGTTTGAGTCCATTCGGACATCGGGAAGTGGGTCTAATTTAGCTTCCGAGATTCCACCCGAACCGAACATACATTGCAAGTTAAATAAAAGCTTGTAAAAATGTAGGACTACCTCAAGGCAAAGTTATACGTTATAATATGAGCTAGTTTAGTTCAAACGCAAAAGTGCGTAGTGCTATTATTTATTCGTGGTAGAGGTCAAGATTTGTCTGCTACGGATGTCTGAGTAGAAATAATTCGTAGAGGCAAACATGGTACATGTTTATAAAGGATTAAATAAAGGTCAGTGGGCAGAGGTACAATAATATAAACACCTTGGTTTTACTTACGCTAAATTATTGGTGTTCCATATCCATAGTCAACACAGCAGTTTACAGTGACATTTCTAGATGCTTTTCAATATGAATTTGTAAAAAAACAGAAGTCCACTTTTGGAAATTATTCCAATCGTATGAACTCAGAGAAATTAATAGAAGAAAACAAATAGCATTATAAACAAAATAAAAAAGTTTGGCAATAGTTAACTAATAAGACATGGTGATGACCATTTAGAGGCCTAATAAACTAAACATGGTGATTAAGATACAGTAAACACAAAGTAGTCGCCAGTATTTGTAAACGAAAATAGAAACTTGAGCTACATCACTAGCAGAAATAAAAACCTGAACATGACTGACTCACGTGGTATTGCTAAACTTTGTTGTTAAAATCTTAAGCGCGAGCTGGACACTGGAAAGAAGAGACGTAAGACGTGAGAGGTAGGAAGGAGTAAGACGCGTCTTCGCCTCGTACTTTCTGTTGTGCGTCGTGAGACTTTCCTACATTTTGTATGATATTTCCAATATATAATAATATATACACACACACAGTGACCCACACACACACACACATATATATACATATACATACGCACGCAACACTTACACATACATAAAACATACACGCACGCACATATCTATGCAATACAGGCTTCCAGACTATGCTTTAGCAATCTTATGTGCAACAATTTTTAATATACTCCTGAATACTCAAAGACGTCAACTGATGTTCTTAAGAAATGTATTATTTTCCATCATTCTGTGAAATAAATAAATATTGTGTTTTATGTCTCTTCTATCTGGCCAGCACCTTAAGTAATGTTAAGTATATCTATTTTTTTATATTAGGAAACATAACACTTGAATAGAAAATTAAAACTCCCCTGACTGATATTTTTAAAACCTATGCTGTACTTCTGTACATACATGTATGCCTCAGACACATAATACATACACACTTAAAACTTGTAACACCACTATTTTTTTTACCGACTTTATAAAAGAAGGTGGAGGTTCTCAATTCGGGAGGAACTATTTTTTTAAGTATGTTCGGACATATCTCCGCCATTTATGGAAGGACAAATATGCAAACACTTTTTTGGTTCTATAAATTTATCCCTGAAATGGTTCTTTTTAAACTTTTTAACGATTTAAACATGAGTTTCGGAGACAGACAACGGAACTCTTCAATAAATGCCAGCAATTTTTTTGTCACCTTATAAGTCCGTCATTTATTAATTAACTTGATATATAATTTTTTTGTTGGAGAGGGTATGCATCCCATTGTAAATTCATTGAGATTTGATGAGTATCTCCAGAGATATGAAGACAAGCCTTCGTAACAGCTGTTTAGCGGATTGAGAACAGTCTCACTATGTTGCTGATTTCTTGATTCTACAACATTTTATGATCTAACAATGTATGTTTTTGAATTTGCCATGAAATTTCCTATAAAAATATATGTAAAATAACCGGCCAAGTGCGTGTCGGGCCACGCGCAGTGTAGGGTTCCGTAGTAGCCCGTTATTCAATGTAAGTCCTTACCCGTTATAAACAAGCAACTAGGTACTTCGAGATCGTCTTTGTCGCTTAAAAGGATTTATTCGAAGGATTTTGTATTTGGTACAAAATTATCCAACACTTAAGTTCAACGACTATTACTGCTAAACTAATTAAGTTATTTTAACCGCTATAGTTTTTCTTTAAAGTTCATAAAATGCACTATTATTACTTTTACCAGATTTTTCAAGCCGGCAGTTTAGTTTTTAGAGGGGGAGGGGGGACGCCCTACTAGAATAAAAATTTGCACTTCATAGTTTAATATTTCGTAAATGGAGCATTCAATCGAAAAATGGTATTAGCAACCCTTAAGTCATTTTAAAATAACTATTCAACGACACCCCACATGATGGGGTAGACGACGAAAAAAAATTCATCCCCACTTCTCATGTAGGGGAGCTACCCAAAAAAAACATATTTTCAAAATTTTATTGGATGCTCCATTTACGAAATATTTAACTTTAAAGTGCATATTTTGGTTCCAGTAGGGCGTCCCCCCCCCCCCCCTCTAAAAGCTAAACTGATGGCTTGAAAAATCTGGAAAAATTCCTGATAATAGTGCATTTCATGAACTTTAAAGGAAAACTATAGCGGTTAAGATAACTTTATTACTTCAGCAGTAATAGTCGTTGAACTTGGGTTTAAGATAATTTTGTACCAAATACAAAATCCTTAGAATAAATCCTTTAAAGTGACAAAGACGAAGTATCTAGTTGCTTGTATATAACGGGTAAAGACTTGAGTTGAATAACGGGCTACTACGGAACCCTACACTGCGCGTGGCCCGACACGCACTTGGCCGGATTTTTCGTTTTCTATTTAGGACGCACGTTTAAAGTTAAGAGATTCGTAGAACAGAAAATTATTGAATTTGATACATCTGCTACGCAGAACCTAGAGTCCAGATTGTAGCACGTTAGGCCTGGAATGGTTCTTTCTTATAGCAGAATTCTGAAATTAAATTTTAATTATGACGAAAGGTATTTACTAATTATGCTACAACTTAGTAAGTATTCATGAATGTATTATGCCCCACATCCCTAGTTTTGTACAACATATTAATAACGCGTCCAATCCAAACATTTTACTAGAGCTAAGTCTAGATCAATCCTACCCCAGTAACATTATAAATGCAAAAGTTTGGAGCATGGATGTTATGTTTGTTGCTCTTTCACGCAAATCACTCAATGGATTTCGATGCAATATGGCACACAAATAGTTTATAACCTAGATTTACGCAGAACATACTTTTTGCAAGTACTAGTTAACGCGGGTGAATCCGCCGGGCAAAGATTGTTGTTCAGACAATACGCAAGACGACAATTATTATGCCCAAACTTATCTCATAATTCTTAAAGACGCGCAATCCAAAGATTTCCGCAAAGATAAGTCTAGATCAATTTTATATAATGAAGTGAGGTGACGTGAACATGAGCCTTGATTCGGTTAGCAACGCGACACGGCAGCCGTCGGGGCAGACGATAGGTAACAAAAGATAATTCAAGAGTCTGCGGGGTCAAGTGCACTGACGACTCGCCCAATTGCCAAGTTGAGGGCGGTCAGTGGCTTGATATCTCACGAGACTCACCCAGCCTAATTCATCAAATAGTACAGCTAGAATATAAGTCTATATTTCTATACATATCCGTAATACATCCCTTCAAGTTATCCTTTTTGTCACTCGGGGTCTGTGCTGAAAATCAGCGCTCGAAAACCTATTCCGGCAGTAGGTACTATAACTACAGCAACTGTATGCATACGCGTCGTTGAATATTTGTATCAATTATTTTTGTAAGTAATTATTTAATTTGTGATTCGTTTGTATAATTTACGTTATATGCTAATTTATATGCGTACTGTTGTTGTTTCTGTACAGTATTTATTGCCAGAAGAAATGTTTTTCTATTTTATTCAATACATTGGTACCTACTACAGGATAAGTAGAAAAATGGTTTTAATGTGTAGTTTACGCATCCGTGACATAGCAATTTACCTACGCAAGTAATGCTAATGGTAATTAATGGCTCTTGCCACCAGAAAATTATCATATGAGTGGTGTCATAGGAGAATGGTTGGCTTTGACGCCAGTAGTACCGAGAACAATCCCCGCCGTGCACCAATGGATTTTTCGATCGAAATATTTATTTGCGCTTTTCACAATGGCCCACCAGTGAAGGAAAAACATCGTTAAGAAACCCCTAACCCCCGCATGGTGGCAGAATACTATCTAGTGTCTGCCTGACCAGCTACCCTCAAGTTGGAAAATCTGTCGCCAAAAAACATCTAATGTGTTCCGGTAGATATCCTTGAGAGCCAGTTCCCATTTTAGGCCTAGCGTACCTCCTCGACCGCATCATCACTTACCAACTGGTGAGATAGTTGTCAAACGCTAGCCTATCTGATATTAAAAAAAAATAAAAAATAACGCAACTGAGGTTTATCCGTCACGCTCAAAACAAAACACTTTTCAAAGAAACACAAGAAACAAACAAAGACAAAATACATTTCAGATAGCATTCACGCCAAAGGTAATGTCATAATGTATGAGAATGCAATTTCTAGCGAAAATTTTCCAGTGACCATCAATTGAGGGTGCCTGCTTGGTTACGAAAAATTTATATTAATATATACCATTCTGTTATTACTAAAAGGTCGATTAGGAGGTGACCTTGTGGCGGCTGGTGCGAAATGATAAAAATGTCAAATACTTGCCTATCTGGAATAAAAAAAAAACCTTAGAACCTACTTCACATGCGCGTGAGGTGGCAAGTTTAAGATGTTTATCTCCATCTATATATCTGGAGACACTCATCAAATCTCAATGAATCGTAGGTATACATAAAGAGGACGACCGTGGAAATGTACCCTACCCTACCCAGGACAAAAATAATCATGTCATTTATTTATCATTTAGGTACCTACATTATGTACCTAAATTATAAACTTATGAATGTCATTCATAAATCATTCGAACTTCCCTTTACTGTGGAGTAAGTAAACTTACCTATCCCTAGGTGCGCGAGCAAGTATGAGCTACATACATAAGGCTACATACGAGTACATACACACATACCTAACACTACATACACACATATAATGGCTTTGAATATTCCTTAAAAAACTCTCTAACCTCTACATAATATTGGACTTCTTGCCTTATACTATTAAAATGTGCCAATTTGAAGCATTTTGACGTATGATCGTAATGATCGTAATTAGTTGCCGTTTGTGTAGTGATGCAAAAAGTCACGTATAGATTTTAAATATCGAGCTTAAAACGACTTCAACATCATTTACCAACAGCTGTTAAACGCTAGCCTATAAGATATATAAAAAAAATACGCTCGATATTTGTACCACCTTTACATTCGCATATCTTTAAATTCTCGTTGTATATTTTTGATTTTAATTGTTCTTCGTGTAATGCGTAATTTTAACAGTATTTTGATTATATTATCATAACACTCTTGTCCGTCGATCTTTCGAAGTGGGCCGAACTTACTCGTAGTATGAACGTTTGCTAGTCTCCTTTACGGCACATGAGTAAACTTTACTCATGTGTTTACGGACCTCAGGAATTATTTTATAATAACTGGCCAAGTGCGTGTCGGGCCACGCGCAATGTAGGGTTCCGTAGTAGCCCGTTATTCAATGCAAGTCTTTACCCGTTATAAACAAGCAACTAGTACATCGTCTTTGTCTCTTTAAAGGACTTATTTTAAGGATTTTGTATTTGGTACTAAATTATCCAATACCCAAGTTCAACGACTATTACTGCTAAAATAATAAAGTTATCTTAACCGCTATAGTTTTCCTTTAAAGTTCATGAAAAGCACTATTATTGTTTTTGTTATTTGGTTGTCTGGAAGACATCGCTTTTAGCGATAAGACCGCCCATTGTACCAGTAATTTACTTAGTGCAAATGTTTGTATCTTCTTTTTTGTGCAAATTGGTGTCAATAAAGAGTTATTGTATTATTACGATTTTTTCCAGATTTTTCAAGCAAGCAGTTTAGCTTTTAGAGGGGGTGGGACGCCCTACTGGAACAAACATTTGCACTTTAAAGTTTAATATTTCGTAAATGGAGCATTCAATCGAAAAATGGTATTAGCAACCCTTAAGTCATTTTAAATGAGCTATTCAACAATACCCCACACGATGGGGTAGACGACGAAAAAAAAATTCATCCCCACATCTAATGTAGCGGAGCTAACCCAAAAAAAAAAAAAAATTATTTCACCACTTTGTCGGCGTAATTTATATACATACCCCTACAAAATTACAGCTTTCTAGTATTACGGTCTCTTAGTAGTACGGTCTCTTAGCATACCCTCGGACAGACAGACAGACAGACAGACGGACATGACGAAACTATAAGGGTTCCTTGTCAGGACTACGGAACCCTAAAAACACATGAATTGTAAGCAGATGTCATCGATTACCATAATACTATGCAAATCAATCTTATTACCGTAAAAATAAATTGCAAAGATGTATGAAATTAATTTCGTTTGCCTTCTCTTGTCACCCAAATATTTTTCTGCAGGGGTCACGATTGGACAATAGTACCTATACAATACAACTGTCAGGGTTCGTAGAGTGACCGCCTTCGACCCCAATTTAAATATGACCTGACGAAGTTCAAATACCTACATCGTGGACAAACAAACATGCACTTCCCGTGTGATATATATATTTCTCAAGAATATAAGTAGATTGCTTGCGTTTGATTTGTTTCTGAATTTTCCGTGAGCACCTTACTATAAACGACTATGTAGAGTAAGAATATAATAAAAACCTCTTTATTGGTAAATATATACGAACTCAAATGGACAACACATACCAATTTCAAACGACTTATTGTATTATGCAATATTTTGCTTCAGTGGTAGAAATGTTCAATAAACGGCTTTAGCGTGGCTATAGACTACTGGTAACCACTAGTAAACCTTTCCATAAAGGTGGTTAGTGATCTACTATCCACGATACTGAAGGTCGTGGGTTCAAACGGGACAATTCTTTGTGTGCTCCACTAACAATTGTTCCAAGTCTGGGTGATATAGTGTTACTGATATGTATGTTTTTGTTTGCAAAGCCACCCGCGACATTGGGTTTCCTAGGTGCAGGGAGTTGTCTTCTACCAACTCGACTTTGTTATGGTCACAAACATATAATAAATAATAATAATAATAAAAATCATTTATTTCTTTCACAAATAGGTTCATATGTTCTAGCTTACACTATTGGCTGATTTAACAATATTTCTACAGTAACCTATCTTTGCGAAAGACTGATGCCCGAGATAGGTTTGCAAAAACCTGTAGTACGGGTCATCAGTGCCCTCCCTTGGATCGTTATGTAAATATACCTATAGGTATTTTTAAGATGTTGTGTGTGCGTGATAATGTTAGCATTTTACAAGTGCCAATTGTGCCAGGTTGAGAAAGACAATGACAATTTAATTATACCTAATATTTACAATACAACTTAATTAATAATAACTAATTTAACTAACTTGCCTGTGCGTGTGTGTGTATGTGTGTGTGCGAGTGTGCGTGTGTGTGTGTGTGTGTGTGTGTGTGTGCGTGTGTGTGTGTGTGTGTGATTTATAGATGGGTGGGATGAGGTGTATGGATGGGGTGGTTCTTTGGTTTTGGTATTTAAAGGAAGTCATAGATACATATCTTAGAGACTTATATATATAATGTTATTCGATAAGTAATTTAGTCGGTAAGGCCAACTTACATAGTCACTTGAAGAAGGTTTTCAGTGTCGTCATAGTCAAGAGTTTTCAGGAATGTTATGACTTGTCGCTTGCAGAGAAATGTGTTACTTGAGTATATGGAGAGAACGTTATTTAGTTTACTGTACAGGAACTGGCCTTGGAAGCAAAAGAAATGTCGAGATTGGGACGTATGAAGTGATTGTGGTTCCCATTTAATTCCTTTCCAACGCCTATCTTTTATGAGGTCTGGGTCATACTGTAACTGTGTGTGGTATTTTAGGACAGTTCGCAGAATGTAGCACTGTCTGACAGTTAGTACCTCCCATTTTTCATACAGCTCGGTTGTAGGGTACCGATAGGGGAGGGCCGCTCCTACCTTAAGGATTGCACGTTGTGCCCTCTCAGCATTTATGAGGTGGGTCTTTGCAGCACCTCCCCACGATGTGATACAGTATTCAATTAGCGATTGAGCAAGCGCAAAATAAACCATCTTTGTGACTTTAAGATTGGCAACAGTACTACAATACTAATCGTATGTAGTAGAGATAAGTCGTAATGTTATGGATGGACCCGTGATCGAAACGCTCAATCTGCATGTACGATAAGGATATCCATTCATATTTAATGCACCATGACCACTTTATATGGACCGCTGGGTAATTAGGCTCCTCAGTAGTAACTAGTAAGCTTAGCCTCTATATAATAATATATAATAAAAAATAAAAAAAACTGACCTCAATGCCGCGCTGGTCATTTTCAGTAGCAATTTTGAGGTGTCTATTTCCATATCTCTGGAGATACTCATTAGATCTCGATGAATTTACAATGGAACAAACTCAGGAGTTTATTTTTTCGAATAAACGTTGTGAAAATCGGTCCACTAAAAAAACATATACACGAACTGAGAATCTTCTTCTTTTTGAAGTCGGTTAATAATGGACATTGCCCACTACATATTTTTACCCGTAATCACAAATAATACTATAAAGTCTTATAGTGCTAACTAATGCTTCTTGAATACGATGTTAATGTTATAGATTCCGTGGTAGCATGGAACTTATTGGAATGTATCTGCTTAGTCTCCATAAATAAAACAACAAAAGTAACTTATATATGTAGATTTTTTCCTGAAGTTCCTAATATAAAATGTATGAATACAAAGATGTGTCAAAATGTTTATTATATAACTGTTGTTAAATGAATCTAGAAAACTACCCATCTATAGACAAGCTTGGAGTAGACCAATCATCACCTTCAAGTAGTCAAGTTATTTCCAAACCTAGCAATTACAAAAGCTGACAGATTCAAGTGAAACTAAGATATATTTTGACGGTAGTAAATTAAATGTCCGGTTGTAAGTTTAAGCGAGTCATAAAAAGCCCGAGTTATGCGTCTGGCAGTCTGAGGCGGGATTGCATTGCAGTAAAAAGCCTGTAAACTCGAAACGGACTCGATTCCACAGCGTTTCTCAGAAATAGCGCTTGGTTTCGATTAGAAACCACCTTAAAGTTGTCGCTTATACCGACAACTCATAAAGTTAGTGGTCTAGAACTTATGTCTTGACAGTTTATTACATCTTTCATATCTGCTTATTATTTGCATGCATTGTGGCTAGAAACGAGATATTAGAAAATCGACTTTATTGCATGCCCTAACAATGTATTACAACTTAGCCACAATAATTGTAGTACTTTGTTAGGGCATGCAATGCAATGCAATAAAGTCGAATTTCTAATATCTCGTCTCACTGTTGTCTTCCTCTTTCAGACTATGCTAGAGAGTTCCGCGTCGATTTATCATCTGGTGGTTATAGTAGGTACTTGCCTGCCTCAATTATAAAAAAATAAACTGGCCAAGTGCAAGTTGGACTCGCACTCATAGGGTTCCGTACCACGCAACAGATTTTTATAAGATCGAGCAAAAAATACCACTATCATTTTTCGCCAGCAAAAAATAATAATTAATAAACATTTTATTTCTTATAACGCCTTCTAACATATAACAAAGGTGTTAGGGATCGGCATTTCAATATAACGCCATCTATGAACGCTTCACCTAAGCGTCGCTTAGGTAAAGCGTTCATAGATGGCGTTATATTCAAACACCGTAAAAAACACGTTTCGTGTACGGGGACCCCCCTATTATTTTTAACTTTATTCTGTTTTAGTATATTTGTTGTTATAGCGGCAACAGAAATACATCATCTGTGAAAATTTCAACTGTCTAACTATCACGGTTCATGAGATACAGCCTGGTGACAGACGGACAGACAGACAGACAGATAGACGAACTGCGGAATCTTAGTAATAGGGTCCCGTTTTACCCTTTGGGTACGGAACCCTAAAAACAACGGGTTGCACGGGAGTGTGAAAACAGAAGTGAAAACTTGAACACGTCATTTTTAGGGTTCCGAACCTAAAGGGTACCAACGGAACCCTATTACTGAGACTCCGCTGTCCGTCTGTCTGTCTGTCTGTCTGTCGCTATCGTGTTTACCTTAATCTCGGAATCTGAATCTTAATATGAATCTCGGAAACGGCTCCAACATTTTTATAAAATTTAGTGAACAGGGGATTTCGGGGACGATAAATCGATCTAACTAGATTATTTTTCAGAAAATGTTGTTTTATTCGTGTTTTCAATAATCAACTTTATCGATAATCAACTTAAAATTTGGCTCTTCCCGGTATCTATTGGCAGCATTGAGTAGAAGTAGCTTTACTGTTATTGTGTAGTTAAAGCAGTTAGTTGCTCTCAATTAAAAAAAATGTATTATTATTCGCCGATAGATGTCGGGAAGAGTCATATTTTTCTGTTTAAGTGGCAATAATAGTGGCAAAAAATACCGAGCAAAAGTTCGGTCAACCAGATATTTAATAATATTAATTGCTAACACCTTTGTGTTAAAGTTCACTTTGTTGGTGTTAGAAGTTCGTTAGATGGCGTTCGGGATCCTCCGTGTGCGGGACAAAAGTCTGACTCGCACTTGGCCAGTTTTATTGAATATTTGGATTGACACCTCGCGCAAGCGCCCTGCGCTACGTCTTACGAACACAGGACTATATCTTCTGAATCGTAGTAGGTACTCGTATATACTTGAAATGTTCACAAAGTATGCATTTTCTATTGTAGCCAGTATAGCAATTAATAACAAAAACTAAGTAAAGTAAAACATTAAAGGGGGTCACCATACAAGAAACGTGTTGTACTGTGGCGCTTTTTGCTCGATTTTATAAACCGTAATAGACGTATGACATTTTCACACAGTGTGTAGGTACTATAAGAACCATCGTGTGCGGGAAAGACACGCACTTGGCCGGTTTATTAGGGTTCCGTTGGTACCCTTTGGGTTCGGTACCAACCCAAAGGGTACCAAAGGAACCCTCTTACTGAGACTCCGCTGTCCGTCTGTCTGTCTGTCTGTCTGTCTGTCTGTCTGTCCGTCTGTCGCCAGCCTGTATCTCATGAACCGTGATAGTTAGACGGTTGAAATTTCACAGATGGTGTATTTCTGTTGCCGCTATAACAACAAATACTAAGTTTAAAATAAAAGTTTTTTACGATAGCGCCGCGCCATCTAGATGATCATAAAAGATGGCGCTATCGTCTTTACCTTAATCTGAATCTCGGAAGCGGCTCCAACGATTAAATAAAATTTAGTATATAGGGGATTTCGGGGGCGATAAATCGATGTAGCTAGGATTCATTTTACCAGAAAATGTTGTTTTATTCGTGTTTTAAATAATCAACTTTATTGAGTAATCAACTTAAAATATTACTCTTCCCGACATCTATTGGCGAGTAGAAGTAGCTTTAGTGTTACTGTGTGGGTAAAGCAGTTAGTGGCTCTCAATTAAAAAAAAAGTATAATTATTCGTCAATAGATGTCGGGAAGAGTCATATTTGTCTGTTTAAGTGGCAAAAAATACCGAGCAAAGCTCGGCCAACCAGATATTTAATAATATTAATTATTACTATTAGGTACTATTACTATATAATACTATTCTTCCTTTGTTTTAACGTTTACTTAGTTGGTGTTCGGTTCGGAACCCTCCGTGTGCGGGACAAAAGTCTGACTCGCACTTGGCCAGTTTTATTACATTTGCTGCAGTTCTGTATATTTACTTATAACCTTATAGGCATAACCATAGAATAAAATATGATCCACTGAATTTGGCAAAATAAATATGTAATTTCATTTCAATTGGAGATCAACTAGTTGTATAATACATTATGCAGCTATTTAATAGATATCCCCCGCGGATTCGACCGTGAAGAGCAAGCAAACAGATATACGAAGTGGCTCTCGCATTTATTCTAATAAAATAAATAATAATAATAAGTAATCAAAAGTGTATTTGCCTCTACAAATATTTTATTGATGATGTTTAATTGGCGGTGATAAAATAGGTATAAAACTTTTACTAAGTTACTATTTTTATATTACAGTAAGAAAATCACTTTTAATTGTGTTAATGAGTGCAAACAGAATAATGTATCTAATATATAAGTAACCTAAAAAAAATTGTGTATATTTTAAATTTATGTTTATATTGGTATACTTAACTAGCAAACCACAACAGTATCTACTAATCTAATTTACTTCTATCAGTTGATACTTGTAATTAACTTATACATAGACTAATTAGCCGCTATTTTAATGTTAATAGTCGTTAGGTTTCCGAATAAATAAAATAAAATATTTTTTTTTAGAAAATAAGTACACGTTATTATATCGCGTAGAATGGAGCTTGCTCTAGAGTGAAAGCTTAGCCACTACGGGCAAGCTAGAACTACAGAATAATGAATAGTACAACTAGAACAGAAGTTTAGCTAATGGTCGATTTATGTAAAATAAAAAAATATTTAGACAGTTACCTAAAAAAAATCATACTACATTCTGCCTAAAACTTAAATTGGATTAAGATTTAAGGACTACCTAAGCAAATACAGAATAACATAATATATAAATATTTAGCTATTATATACCTAGATACTATAAATAATCGCACAAACTTAACATCTTTTAGGAGTAAGAAGCGCAACTACTTTATTATTTTACCATTTTTTAAATTTAATTTTCATATTAAAATTTATCTAATCACATTATACACATCATCATTAAATTTATTTACATGCATACGTTTATTTATAATAAATATACAGGCCTCGAAACAAACATTTTAAAAATTACATAGGTTATTTATATAGGTTATATTATATATTAGCTTAGAACTGAAATAAACTTACTTTTAAACCACAAATCTCCTCAGGATCCTTAACGAAGGCGTAAAGAGGCACTGGTGACGTGAAGCGAAGCAAGATGTAGAGAGCGCGTCTCCGATCACGACTAGCGAGCGAAATGTGGCGGAACGACTGAGTGAGATCTGATTCTGATCGAGACAGCCAGCCACTGAATAAAACGCAGGTCAGTTCGTGGTCGCGGGAGTACTGGGCGCCTTCGACGTCCGGAGCCGACTCGTCCGCCCGACTCGCGTCGAAACGCTTGCTGCACTATATATGTACCCCCGGTTAATGGGCGGCGGCGCGCGCGCATCCCTTGACACGCCCCGTGTCGTTTCCGTCGCCGCCCTAACATCCCTCGTCTCTTGGAACCTCTCCCGGGGATAGGTTTACCGGATGAAAAAATCAAAAGACCGGAGAAAAGGCCTGATTTCCATGGAAAAGTCCTGAGATATTATACAGTCTGAGAATTTTCTCTCAAAAACGTATTATTATCGTTTTATAAGTACACTGCGGATCTAGCTCACGCGTTGCAACTTGCACATCGCACTCAAAGTTACTTGGATAAATAAGTATTGATTTTAACTGCTCAATTGTTACCAATAGAAGATTAATTGTTGTTTGTTTAACTTTTAATTAAAAAGATCTTTAACCTGTGTTTTATTGAAAATCCTGAGATATCACGAGATTTGCAAAATCCGGCCGCAATCCCGAGAAAAGTCGAAAAATCCAGAAATCCCAGGACAAATCCTGAGATATGGTAACCCTACCGGGGATATCAGAATTGTACTCAAATAGATCCAATATTCTTTGATGAATGATGAAGTACCTACTCGTTGGCTAACAGCAACGACGGCTTTGCTTGCTACCTATAATGTGTACGTTTTCTGTTCTATTTAAATAGGTACATTGCACTAAGTAGAATAGAGAATAAAAAAATATTATGGTAATCATAAACGTTATCTCAAAACCACATTAAACAATATATAGATAGATATATGTTTTATAGAAATCTTCATAACTTGTCCCTGAATTTAAACTAATTTTAAGTAAGTATTCTTATGTCGGTGTGGCCCAGTAAATTTTATAGAAAACTGATGAATATCTCTTGAGATATGGAAATTAATAAACTTAGCATTAGAAATGACTCATGTGTAGTCGGTATTTTAGTTTTTTAAACGATATTAATTTATTTCATATATATAATATATACAGCAACTTTTTAGAATTTGACAAAGCCCTAAGCTGCTTTTATTGAACTACTATTATATAATTGACATTACCAAGTGTTTTGTATGATGTAATGTACCTATGGTATAAATAAATCTGAATCTGAATATACTAGAAGTGCCCCGCGGCTTCGCCCGCGTTAGACTTCTTTTATTTACTTAAAACTTTTATTTTCTAAAAGCCTTTCTATCATAAAAGGCAATCAAAGAAGTAAAAGCCAAATCGGTATCATCGGTATATCCATATATACCGATGGTATAGGTATATGGTATAGGGTATAGGTATATGGTCTATACCATATTAATTTTCCTTTCTAAGCGGATACCTACGTCATAACAACTATCTGCATTCTAAATTTCAGTGCAATCCGAAACAATACCTATTGATTTTTAGACTTTGTTACCCACTTATTCAAAATGCCACCCTCTTAGGTATTTTGAAAAAGCCTGAAAGTCGTATTTACTTATATATTTACAGAAGTACTTGTGTGAAATGTCGAATAAAACGACTATCCAAACTTTGAACCCTCGCTTCATCCCCCTGAAAAGTGAATTTTGAAAAATCCTTTCTTAGCGGATACCTACGTCAAAATAACAGCGCAATCCGAAACAATATTGATTTCAGACTTTGTTACCCCACTTCACCCTTTTAGGGGTGGCATTTTGAAAAAGCCTGAAACACGTATTTACTTATTTATTTACTGAAGTACTTGTGCGAAATTTCGAATAAAGAAGACTATCTTATCTGGTTTCTCCATACAAACTTTGAACCTCCATTTCATCCCCTTAAGGAGGGGTGAATTTTAGAAAATCATTTATCAGATGGAACTAACGTCGTAATAACTATCTGCATGCCAAATTTCAGCGCAATCCGAAACAATATTTATTTTCAGACTTTGTTGTTGTTGTTTGTTTGTTGTTTGTTGTCGTACAGAACCTATGTGATATTGTTTTGTTCGCAGATGATACTTCCTTGATATTCAAAATAGATAGGACTACACCTAACTTTGACGATGTAAACAAATCAATAACACAGGTTCTGAATTGGTTTACAACCAATAACTTATTGTTAAACGCAAAAAAAACTAAATGTATTAATTTCTCTCTACCAAATGTAAAAAAGGGTATCCTAAATAGAAGTATATTAATAAATGATGAACCATTAGAACTTGTTGAATCCACAACATTCTTGGGCATCACCCTGGATTCAAAGCTTCAATGGGGTTCTCAAATATCGGTTCTAGCAGGTAGGTTAAGCTCCGCTGCATAAGCAGTACGTAAAATTAGATTTTTAACGGACGAAGCCACTGCAAGATTGGTCTATTTCAGCTACTTCCACAGTATAATGTCTTATGGCATTTTATTGTGGGGGAAAGCCGCTGAAATCCAATCAATATTTGTTTTGCAGAAACGAGCTATTCGCTCTATATATAGTATGAGGTCGCGAGAATCACTTCGTGAAAAATTTAAGGAAATTAAAATTCTAACAGTGGCATGTCAATACATTTATGAAAATATTTTGTTCATACGCAAGAATATAAATGATTATAAGAAAAGGTCTGATATACATAATTTTAATACAAGACATAAAAATAGATTAATTATACCTAATTTCAGACTGCAGAAAGTTAGTGGTTCATTCATGGGGAACTGTGTACGCTTTTACAATAAGCTACCTAAAGATATTGATCAATTGCCTATGAGCAAATTTAAAATCTATGTAAAATCCAATTTGATGAAAAAATCATACTATACAATAGGTGACTATATGGATGACAAAAATGCATGGCCTGAATGCCCCAAGTTCCAAGAACAAATATAAATTGTATTATAATTAATAATATATTGTTAAAATTTTAAAGCTGACATGTACAATTAATTTAAAAAAAAAAAAAGATAAAATGACAAGACAAGCCCCATAGAGTTTCTTGGTGTTTCTTCTCTGATGGGAGTATTTCCGAAACACCGGTAGATTCAACAGCCATTCAGTTTTCCCCTTTTGTCCGCAGATTTTCTTTCTAGGCTTGCCATTTTTATTTTTATTTAAACAATATTATGCAGCTGACAGACGGACTATCAGTTCCATTTGGATCATGATATGTACTGTGATCGGTATGCGTTTCTCTATGTTGTGTTTCACTATTTCACTTTTTTATTTTTTTTTATATAAAAATTGTCTGAAGTACTGAAACACACACTTACATGTATGGTTGGTTTTAACATACTTTAATTTTTTTTAAATATTCTGACGTAAACGATTGGATGACAGCTGAATGGTTCATTACTTTTTTTTTCTAATTCAAAGCGTTAAATTCTGCTTTTGCTATGTTTACTTGATAATTGGTTATGATTTATTTTATGATTAATGATTTTGACGTGTATATGTGCGTATATTTATACTGCCTACATACTGAATAAATGCTTTGATTCTTTGATTGATTCTTTGATTCTTCTTGTTACCACATTTCAGCGGCAGCGGCGGCTTTGTGGCGAGACGACGGTGAGTGGCGACACCGCGTACCCCTATCCCATGAGGGCTAAATGAGACTCTCTGATCCCCGGCTTGCCTTGACCGGCCAGCCGGTGGTGGGAATCGCAAGAGCTAAGACCTAAGCTCCAGGGTGGAAGTGTTCAAGGCATAAAGCCGCTAGTAGCGTTTAGTGAAAGTGCAGCACACTTCTCAACACCCTTAGCTGTCCACGCCAATGTTGCCCCTAGGCGCCCATATAACGGTCCGCCTTTATGGGGGACCCATTCAATGTATAGCAAGTCACCATCCGCCTAATTATTTTTTAATGAGGCATAATTGGCGGGTGCCTCATCCCATAGTCCAGATAACAGACCATTAAAAATTCATAACAATACCCTATATTTTGTACTATCTTTCCATAGTTTATCATATTCTCCCATCCATATACAATAATTTATAGTTAAGTTAATATATTGTAAAGGGCCTCTTGACGTTGGCTTCGGCTCTGTCAGTGCCTTCCAAAGGTCCGGGCGTATTACGACCCGAGAAATTACATCTAATATAATCAAATCTCAGAAGTCTATTTTTACCTACTCCTAATATCACATATAATATAACAACTTATATGCTATTACATGTTTTACGTTGATGTAGCCAGAAAGTGGGTATTGGAACTCTTCAGTAGGTAAACAACTGTAAAACTCTCGAGTTAGGGCTTATATTATTTGAAATATATATTTTAGAATATTTTTTTCATATTAATAGTTTAGTTAGATTTTGGAACTTTTAATGCTGCTAAGACCCAGGCATGTCTGTTCTCCGCCAAATCAACTTCATTCCATCTGCATAATACATGCATTGCATGCATTTCGAAGTGTATTCGTACCAATAATTGATCACTTCAAGCTCCTTAGTATATATCTCGTTAACACCCACACTCAACTTTGGAACCTACATTGAGTTTAGACTCAATGTACCCCAATGTGGCCCAGTTGGCTTTTCTCAGTATTCTGGTTAAAGTGAAACGTACCTACTTCACACCGAGACAGCTACTCAATTTGTAACAAGCACAATTCCGATCGTGCATGGACTACTGTTGTTACCTTTGGGATGGATTAGTTAAATACCAGCTGGAGGCGATGGAAGTAATTAAGAGGAGATCGCTAAGAAACTTTAAACGATGACAACCTTGTAGGCAAGGCTCCAGAGCCTGGAGCATCGCCGCAAAGTCGTTAGTTTATCGATTTTCTATCGGATACATTTCGGAGACTGTGCTCCAGGTACATTTTTCGCGTACATCGGTGCGCGATCGCTTTATGGTGGACGTTCCATCAACCCTGTGTTTCTCGATAACAAAACCCGGAGATCTTTAAATCGCGAGTGAACAGGTATCTTTTATATATATATATCTTCTTAATATATATAAATCTCGTGTCACAATGTTTGTCCTCAATGGACTCCTAAACCACTTAACCGATTATAATAAAATTCGCACACCATGTGCAGTTCGATCGAACTTGAGAGATAGGATAGTTTAAATCTCAAATTATAGTCGCAATTTTAATTTATTGCTAATTATTTGTCTGTTATTATTTGACAGTCGCAATTATCTGTTAACTCCAAATGATTCTAACAGATGTCGATACCTTTCGACTGGGTTAAGTAAGTAATCAATAGATGGCGCTGCTATGGTAAATCTACGAACGTGTCATATAAGCTACATTTTAACAGCATAATTACCACGTGTTGTTGACGCTATAAAATTAATTAAATTTACGATTAAATTATTATTTTCAGTCAAATGCCACCGAAAAAGTCGAACCTCAACAACGCGAGCAGCAAAGGGTCACGACGCAAACGTGTTGAAAGAGCTCAGCAATTACCAGAACAAATCGAAACAAGAAATGCAGCTCAAAGAATCAGGACTGCAGAAAGTCGTGCACAAGAATCTCAAGAACAGCATGACGAACGTCTGCAACAGAATATTATGAGAACAAGAGCGGCACGAGAACGAAACATAGCTACAGTACGAGTACTAGATCGACAAAGGCAACGGATCAGCCGCTCATTAACACGTGCATCATTCGTTCGGCTTGCCTTTGAATATACACCAGATATTAACTACTCAGCGCATTCAAAAATTGCTATCGGTGGAATGGATAAAGTATGTCAATATTGACAGGCATTGAAATTTCGGAATGAAGCAGCCGGCATGTGCTGCGCATCAGGAAAAGTTGTGCTGTCACCTCTACCCGCTCCGCCGGAGCCTTTATTATCCCTTCTTACTGGCAATTCAGATGATTCCAAATTATTTTTGCGTAAGATACGCAAATTTAATTCTTGCTTCCAAATGACGTCATTTGGGGCAACTAAAATTTGCGATCGTGCATCCGATGGACGTAATTTTGAAACTACATTCAAAATTCAAGGCCAGGTGTACCATAAAATCGGATCACTGATGCCAATGCCTGATAACAATCCGAAATTTCTTCAAATTTATTTTATGGGCAATTGTGAAGAGCGCGTGACGACTCGGTGCCTGTATAATTTTATTGAACAAGCAGAGGAAAGAGCAATTGTGATATTATTGGAAAATTTTTTAGAAGATCACAATCAACTAATTCAATTGATCAAAAGAGTTTCGCCACGACTGCAAAATGACAATTATCAAATCGTCATAAAAGCCGACAAAGTACCATTAGGTGAACATGCTGGTAGATTCAACGCTCCAACTGTTGATGAGGTTGCTGTTATCATCGTTGGTGATCCAGTTGACAAAAGATCTATAAAAATTACACGGCGAGACAACACTGTCAGTACGATTTCGGATCTACACCGTTCATATGACGCACTACAATATCCATTGATATTTTGGCAAGGACAAGATGAATATCACCTTAATATCAAACAGTATGATCCAAATACCGGTAAATTTGACAATTATCTATTTACTTTCTTACTGTATGTATAGATTTTATTTTCGTATTGCATTTTATTTTTTATTTTTTTAGGTGATTACAGAAATAATAAAGTTAGCTCAATGAACTACTACGCACACCGAATAATGGTTAGACAACATCAAGACAATTATATCGTTCGATATCGTCAGCTGTTCCATCAATACATTGTTGATATGTATGCTAAGGTCGAAAGCGAACGCTTGCGATTCCTTCGATTCAACCAGGCAAAACTACGATCGGAAGAATATATTCACTTACGAGATGCTGTTGCTGGAAACATCGATGGAAATTTAAATCCCAATGACATCGGTAATGCTTTCATTTTACCTTCAAGCTACATCGGCAGTCCACGGAACATGCAGGAATACATACAAGATGCGATGACTTACGTACGTCATTACGGCCGACCGGATTTATTTATTACATTCACATGTAATCCGAATTGGGAAGAGATACAAACTTTACTATTGCCAGGACAACAAGCCATTCATCGTCATGATTTAACTGCACGTGTGTTTAAACAAAAATTGAAATCCTTAATTGATTTTATTGTTAAATATTCAATTTTTGGTATCACACGTTGTTGGCTGTATACGATAGAGTGGCAAAAGCGAGGTTTGCCTCATGCCCACATTTTGGTTTGGCTCAAAGATAGAATCCGTCCTGAAGAAATCGATCAAATAATTTCAGCTGAAATTCCAGACCCATTAATTGATCAAGAATTATTTGATATTGTCACCAAACACATGATCCATGGGCCATGCGGTGCTTTCAACATGACGTCACCGTGCATGGAAAATGGAAAATGTAAAAAAAACTTCCCAAAGCCGCATACGAATGACACGATCACGGATATTGATGGTTATCCAATGTATCGCCGCAGAAGTACTGAGAATGGTGGCCACACATTTACAATGCGACTGCCGAACTTTCCAAATCAAGTTGAGTTTGATAATCAGTGGGTGGTACCATACTCACCACTACTTTCAAAATCTTACAAAGCTCATATCAATGTTGAGCTTTGCAGTTCTGTTAAATCAATTAAGTATATTTGTAAATATGTAAACAAAGGCAGTGATTTGGCCATATTTGAAGTACAAAACATAAATAAAAATGACGAAATAGCACGATACCAAATGGGCAGATACATTAGCAGCAATGAAGCTATTTGGCATATTCTCAGCTTTCCCATCCACGAAAGAGATCCTGCTGTCCAACATCTGGCAATACATCTTGAAAACGGTCAACGTGTATACTTCACTGAAGAAAATGTTCTCCAAAGAGCGTTCGAAGCTCCGAAAACGACTCTAACTGAATTTTTTACATTGTGTCAAAAACCTGATGTTTTTGGCCAATTCGCGAAGACATTGGTGTATGGTGATGTTCCACGTTATTTCACATGGAACAAATCCAGTAAAAAATGGGAGCCACGGAAACAAGGAAAACCACATCCTTCCATTACAGGCATATTCAAAGCTAAACATTGGGGAGACTTTACACGGTACATCCAAAGCAACGTGAGTGCTCCTATTTACGTTTGTTATTGGTGAATGTTCCCGGACCAACGTCTTTTGAATTTTTACGAACAGTGAATGGTCGAGTATTCAATACATACCAGGATGCATGTCGTGAACTGCAATTGCTAGAAGACGATAACCATTGGGACTTAACGCTTGCTGATGCTGCGTTGACATCAACACCGAATAACATTCGTCAGTTGTTTGCAATTATTTTGACGACATGTTATCCCTCGCAAGCACAAACTTTGTGGGAAAAATATAAAAATTGTATGACAGACGACATCTTGCACCGAATTAGATAAACAAATCAATGCCAAAACATAGATTATACACCAGAGATGTACAATGAAGCATTGGTCTTGATCGAGGATTTATGTGTTCTTATTTCAAATTTACCACTTAATCATTATGGTATGCCATCACCTAATCGTCCAGCCACCGACTTAGTCAATACCGATTCACAACGAGAAAATCAATATGACCATGGAAGTTTAGCAACAATTATCATGAACAGTGAACCATTACTGACAGCAGAACAAAAAAATATTTATGATCGGATTATGCTGGCTGTTGCTGCTGAACAAGGCGGTTTTTTTTTCTTGGATGCACCCGGTGGAACCGGTAAGACATTTTTAATATCGTTGATTCTTGCCAAAATACGGTCGCAACAAAAAATCGCATTAGCAGTAGCATCGTCAGGCATTGCGGCTACTTTACTGGATGGTGGGCGAACAGCACATTCAACATTCAAGCTGCCATTGAACGTTCATAATAAACCAGATGCAATGTGTAACATCAAAAAAAATTGTGGAATAGCTGCAGTGTTGCGGAAGAGTTCTATAATAATTTGGGATGAGTGCACAATGGCACACAAATATTCACTTGAAGCATTAAACAGAACTATGCAAGATTTAAACAGCAATAATAAACTTTTCGGTGGTGCTATCTTACTTTTGTCTGGTGACTTCCGGGAGACCTTACCGGTTATACCTCGCTCTACTTTCGCGGATGAGATTAATGCATGTTTGAAACAATCATTCTTATGGCGAAGTGTTGAAACACTTCGATTGACCATAAATATGCGAGTACAATTGCAAAATGATCCATCAGCACAAATATTTTCCGAACAACTACTAGATATTGGGAACGGTAAAATAGAACTGCAACCAAATACGCAATGCATTAAACTACCAGACAATTTTTGCACTGTTGTTCAGGATAAAAATGAATTGATTCAGAGTATTTTCCCGGATATACAAAATAATTATTTGAATCATGAATGGCTTAGTCAACGGGCGATTGGCGGATTTTGGCAGCCAAAAACGTTGATGTTGACGAAATTAACTTCCAGATACAACAGTTGTTACCAGGCGATCTGATGTCTTTTAAATCAATCGATACTGTTGTTGATGAAAATGAAAGTGTAAATTTTCCGATTGAATTTTTAAATTCATTAGATATCCCAGGAATGCCACCACATAATCTTCGATTAAAGATTGGTTCCCCTATTATTCTCCTCCGTAATTTGAATCCACCTCAATTATGTAACGGTACGCGTTTGGTCATCAAAAAGATCACCGGAAACATTCTTGAAGCAACCATTTTGGCTGGGAAGTTTAAAGGAAAAGTGGTTCTGCTGCCACGTATTCCGATGATACCATCAGATTCTACCATACCCTTCAAAAGGCTACAGTTTCCAATTCGTTTAGCTTTCGCCATGTCTATAAATAAATCTCAAGGTCAAACAATGTCCATTTGTGGTTTAGATTTGGAAAATCCATGTTTTTCTCATGGGCAACTATATGTTGCGTGTTCACGTGTTGGGAAACCGTCGAATCTATTTGTGTTAGCTAAAGACAGGTTAACCAAAAACATTGTGCACTGATTGGTGTTAAATTAAATTGAAATTGAAAGTATTTATAATTCAAAAAAATAGATATTAATGTTTAAAAGTTTAAGACTGTCTGCCTTGCCTACCTCATTCATGAGTTTAAGCGTCACGTGTTATTTACTGTATTATACTGTAATATACTTATATTTGTTATAAAATTAAATGGAAATAATAAATCTGATAAATTTTTATTTTGTACCTATTGATTTCTGCTTAATATCAAGTGTAAGAACATTTTAATTAATTGTTTTCAACGTACTTCCCCTTCAAATCTCAATCCAGTGAATTTGTATACCAACATCAACATTTTCGTCTTTGTTCGTAAATAATTTCATTGTACTAAAGGGTTATAGTAGTAGAAAGTCAAATAAGGAGATCACCATATTTTTTTACAAATACCATCTGTGTGAAAAAGCATAGTGGACTCCGTGACTGATGTTCTCTTATTGTTCCTCTTAGATTGTTTACTATAATGTAATATAACAAAAACTTTAGCCACAGCAACGCGTGGCCGGGTCAGCTAGTATATATATATATATATATATATATGTATCATCAAACGCTTAGATAGTGGTCAAACGCTTGTCTATCTAGATTTTTTTAAACGAGATACACATGCGTTTTTGGTCATGGTTTGTGCATGGTTACGTGTAAACTCAGATACTTTTGAAGTATAGAAGAGGAGCCATTCAACGCCATTCAACGCCATTCAGTACCTACTAATAAATTAGTCCATGATTGCCAAAAAAGTTGCTTGCATGACTTTCGAGTGAATATATGTTTCTATGTGACCGCCTGTAGATCAAACGGCTGGACCGTGTCTGAAAAAAAAAACATGTTAGTTCTTAGACTCAACGGAAAGCTTTCAAATGGTAAACACAATGGTATAATATTGTAAATCTGACAAACCTCGTGATTCCTTTTCATTCGTATTTGATTGATGTCTATACCACTTTTATTCCTTATATATTTTAAACATTTTTAATTTTTAAAGCTTTGATAAATACTAAATATTTTTGCTAAAAAATAAGGAACAAACATGACATCTCAGTAATCAATCAACACCAATATTATAAATGCGAAAGTCAGTTTGTTTATTTGTTTGTTTATTTGTTTGTTTGTTTGTTTGGGACTTCTTCACGGTCAAACGGCTTGACCGATTTGGCTGAAATTTTGTACAAAGATAGTACATAGGGCAGAATAGGATATAGGATACTTTTTTTTGGCTATCGAGTCAGGGGGTCCAGATATTATTAATTGAATTTTGTAAATATAAGACTTCTTCTCGAATAAACGGCTTGACCGATTTGCCTGAAATTTTGTATGAATACATGTCATAGGGCAGAATAGGATATAAGATACTTTTTTTCTGGCTGTCGAGTCAGGGGGTCCAGATATTTTTAATTCAATTTCGTAACTAAAGGACCTCTTTTAGAATAAACGGCTTGACCGATTTGCCTGAAATGTTGTATAGAGACAGTTCATAAGGCAGAATAGAATATAGAATACTTTTTTTTTGGCTATCGAGTCAGGGGGTCCAAATATTTTTAATTGAATTTCGTAAATATAAGATCTCTTCTCGAATAAACGGCTTAAACGATTTGCCTGACATGTTGTACAAAGACAATTCATAGAGCAGAATACAGAATACTTTTTTTCTGGCTATCGAGTCAGGGGGTCCAGATATTTTTAATTGCATTTAGTAAATATAAGACCTCTTCTCGAATAAACGGCTTGACCGGTTTGCCTGAAATGTTGTATAAAGACAGTTCATAGGGCAGAACAGGATACAGAATACTTTTTTTCTGGCTGTCGAGTCAGGGGATCCAGATATTTTTAATTGAATTTTGTAAATATAAGACTTCTTCTCGAATAAACGGCTTAAACGATTTGCCTGAAATGTTGTATACAAACAGTTCATAGGGCAGAATAGAATATAGGATACTTTTTTTCTGGCTATCGAGTCAGGGGGTCCAGATATTTTTAATTGCATTTAGTAAATATAAGACCTCTTCTCGAATAAACGGCTTGACCGGTTTGCCTGAAATGTTGTATAAAGACAGTTCATAGGGCAGAACAGGATACAGAATACTTTTTTTCTGGCTGTCGAGTCAGGGGATCCAGATATTTTTAATTGAATTTTGTAAATATAAGACTTCTTCTCGAATAAACGGCTTAAACGATTTGCCTGAAATGTTGTATACAAACAGTTCATAGGGCAGAATAGGATACAGAATACTTTTTTTCTGGCTGTCGAGTCAGGAAGTCCAGATACTTTTAATTGAATTTTGTAAATATAAGACCTCTTCTCGAATAAACGGCTTGATCGATTTGCTTGAAATGTTGTATGAAGACAGTTCATAGGGTAGAATAGGATATGGAATACTTTTTTTTTGGCTATCGATTCAGGGGGTCCAGATATTTTTAATTGAATTTTGTTAATATAAGACTTCTTCTCGAATAAATGGCTTGACCGATTTGCCTGAAATTTTGTATGAATACATGTCATAGGGCAGAATAGGATATAGGATACTTTTTTCTGGCTGTCGAGTCAGGAAGTCCAGATATTTTTAATAGAATTTTGTAAATATAAGACCTCTTCTCGAATAAACGGTTTGACCGATTTGCCTGAAATGTTGTATTAAGACAGTTCATAGAGCAGAATAGGATATCGGATACTATTTTTTTGGCTATCGAGTCTGAGTGTTTAGATTTTTTTTATTGAATTTTGTGAATGTGTGGCCTGTTATCAGCTCAACAGCTTGACCGATTCAGCTGAAATGTTATACATATTACAGTTCATTTTGCATAGAATCACATAGGATACTTTTTTTCTGGCAGCCGAGTCCAGGTGTCCAGAATTTTTAGAGTGAAATTTGTAAATGTGTGGCCTACTCTCGGTCAAACGAGTTAACCATTTAAGCTGAAATTTTGTGCACAGACAGTCAAAAAGACAGAAGGACAACGAATACTTTTTTTTTGGGTGGAAATTTCGGTTGTCTATATTTTTATTATGGAATTTTGTTAATGTGTGGCCTCTTTTCGGTCAAACGGCTTGACCGATTCTGATGAAATTTTGTACAAAGACTAAAATAGGGCATAAAAGGGCAAAGAATACGTTTTTTCGGCAGTTATTTTTTGTTAACTTTACATAGTTTGCATAATCATAAAAGTTTGACCTTAGGTTCATCTATAATGACTAAACTTAATAAGTGCCTTAATTAGGCCATAAAACTGTCAGGGTCATTAAAAGTCATCAAAATTTACGCGATGGCTTTGATTGCCCAACGTGTTTTATCTGCTTTGTGGGAAGTATTTCAAAAACATCCGTGTTTTAACAGCCACATATAACCTTAGGGTCATCGGTGTTGACTTAGTAGGTTACAAAAAGTGTCAGGGTCATAAAACGTAAAAATGTTCGCGCTCTCATCGCTCGCGCAGTGATAGCGCTTACTACGCTCGCCCAGTAAAAGCGCTCGCTCCGGTCGCGCAAGCATTTGTAATATCTACTTTGTAGGAAACATTTCAGCAATTTTTGTATTTTAATGGCCACATTCATCTAAACGAGTCATAAATTGGAACAGTACAACTTTCATTAATCATAATAATATATAGATTTTTTACATTAAAATAAGTGGATATCAAGTTTAACCTTAGGGTCATCGGTGTTGAATTAGCAGGTCATAAAAACTGTCAGGGTCATAAAAAGTCGTAAAAAATGTTCGCGCTCGCTGCGCTCGCGCAAACCTTTGTTTTATCTACTTTGAAGATTATATTTCAGCATTTTTTGTATTTTAATAGCCACATGCATCAAATCGAGTTTATAAATTGAAACAGTACAACCTTCAATAATCATAATGATTAATAACCTTAAAATAAGTGAATATCAAGTTTAACTATTGTGTCATCAGTGTTAACTTAGTAGGTCATAAAAACGGTCAGGGTCATAAAAGGTCGTAAAAATTTTTCGCGGTGATATTGCTTGCTACGCTCGCGCAGTAATAGCGCTCGCTCAGGTCGCGTAAGCATTTGTTATATCTACTTTGTAGGAAACATTTCAGGAACTTTTGTATTTTAATAGCCTCATTCATCAAAACGAGTTATATTTGGAACAGTTCAACCTTTATTAATCATAATAATTTTTTACCTTAAAATAAGTGGATATCAAGTTTAACCTTAGGGCCATCGGTGTTGTCTTAGTAGGTCATAAAAACTGTCAGGGTCATAAAAAGACGTACAAAGTTTCGCGCTCGTTACGCTCGCGCAAACTTTTGTTTTATCTTCTTTGTAGGTAATATTTCAGCATTTTTGTATTTTAATAGCCACATGCATCAAAACGAGTTTATAAATTGAAACAGTACAACCTTCAATAATCATAATATATATTAACCTTTAAATAAGTGGATATCAAGTTTAACCTTTGTGTCATCGGTGTTGACTTAGTAGGTCATAAAAACTGTCAGGGTCATAAAAAGTCGTAAAAAATTTTCGCGCTCGCTTCGCTCGCGCTGTGATCGGGTTTGCTACTCTCTCGCAGTAATAGCACTCACTCCGGTCGCGCAAGCATTTGTTATATCTACTTTGTAGTAAACATTTCAGCATCTTTTGTATTTTAATAGCCACATCCATCAAAACGAGTCATAAATTGAAACAGTACAAAATTCAATAATCATAATGACCTGGTTAGGTTTACCAAGTACCAAGTAATGATCAATGATTTAACAATAGACGATATCGAGTTCGTCCTAAGAGTCATCTATATTGACTTGATTATTAGGTCATTAAACTCAAGGTTATAAAAAGTCATAAAAAAATTTCACTCGCCCAATAATAGCGCTCGCTACGCTCGCGCAGCTATTTACCTTATTTTCTTTGTAAGAAATGTTTCTGGAACTGTTGTATAGAGTCAAACATTTAAACAGCACAACTTCGTATACCTAACCAAAATGATTAATGACTTTAACAATAGAGGATATTGAGTTCGACTTTGAGGGTCATCTATGGTGACTTGGCCTAAGATATCATCGATCTAGACCTCAATGGTCATAAAGACAGAAATAACGCGGGCGAAGCCGCGGGTAACAGCTAGTAAAGAAATTAAGTAAGTTTACATATTATTCGTTTACATCTTTGCATGTCTCGGGTCGTAACACGCCCTCTTTTATAAGGCATTGACGGAGCCGAAGCCAACATCAAGAGGCCCTTTACAATGTTACATTTTCTTTTTTTTATAAAAACAGTTCATTGTTGAGGTGTTATAAGGTTTGTCTTTGTAGCCTAGGTGACATAGGTATTTTACATTTGTTTTTAAATCGATACAATAATACATTACAGCTCTTTAAAAACAAAACGGGTCTTTAAATTAAAAACTTACGGCCTCTTGACCGCGATCTCGTAATGAACACACACTTCCTGGGTTAGAGCTGGCGCATGCGGCTTCCCAAAACTATTTCGGATTGGCTGTTAGATGTCTGTTAACCAGTGCGCGAGGACTTTTATATTTCATGTTATATCCTAACTCCTTTAAGTAACAGCATTTTGATTAGGAAAGTAAAGATGTCGGCAAGGACTTAATCGCAGGCAATTAAGTAGAACGGTAGAGCATACCAAAGGGTTCACTGACAGTTCACCGGTAACCGTCTGAGCGGTGTCCTCGAGTCACCGCTCCCTACAAGGGCCTTACTACAAGACCTAAAACATTCTTACTTTAATCTTACTGAGCCGGAGTGAGGGAGATGCTGCTCTACAGCTGTATAGCGTTATCTCGGTCTGTCCAGCGAAGTAAGATTACAACATCTAAGTATGTTCTAAACTTTGTGGACACAGTGTAGACCCTTAAGCTATATTATGTAGAGTTTCTTTGCAATTCCACATCTCAATATAGATATGCTATTTTAGAACGAGGTGACAATTAATTGATGTATGCTCATTGCTAATGAGAATAAATTACTATGTAATTGTGTCAGTTATCGAGCTGGAAGGATTTGATTGATGTTGCAATGTTTGTATAGGTAGACACCTAAGATGGCTTCGGAGCCATTTGTGAAGGCACAGTATACAGGTAAATTGATTTCTATTTATCTATATATATATAACATAATTTTTTTTTCTACCTGTCTCCGTTATAAACCTTGAAACCATCCAACCGACGAACCATCCATATTCAGTCACTTTTCTTCTTTTTAGCAGCGTAGTAGCACACACCGGGTATCCTCTAGTCCTATACGAAACTTATAAGAAAAACACAAACAAACACACACTAGGGCAGTGTTGTGTTGCGTGGTTCATTCTCTTCCGAAATAGAAATTATTCAATTTTCGGCTATTCGTTTCCAACCGCTGCCTGTCAGCATGTGTAGACCGTATATCATCGCTCCACCAAGCTGAGGGGCGTCTTACGCTACGTTTGCCGAGCCGTGGTTTCCATTCTAGAACTCGTCAATCCCAACGGTTAATCGGTTCTACGACAGATATCCCGCCCACTGCTACTTCAGCTTGCTAATCATATGAGCCATATCGATAACTTTGGTTCTCTGACGGGATAACGTGGTTTCGAATTTGATCCTTCAGTGAACTCTGAGCATAGCCCTCTCCATTGCTCGCTGAGCGACTTTGAACTGGTGAACTAGTCGCTCCGTTAGCGTCCACGTCTCTGCTCTCTAATCGTCGCACTCGTTAACGACTCGTTGTCGTCTTCTGGCTTTGTGGCATGTGCGATGAAAAGACTCGACGAAGTTTTCCAAATGCTGGCCGCCCTAGCTGTATACTTCTTGCTAGTTTCCTTCAAGGTTCGCCTAAAGTATTCGAATATAAGAAGTATTCGTAAATAACTAGAGAGGAACTCCGTCATAAAAAAGATAATAATACTACGTATAGAACGGACACTCTGTTCCCCCCACCAATACCGGGCTTCCTCACCCCGCCACCGTCTTGGAGCTGTCGAGGAGCTGCGCTGAGCAAGGACGCCACACGCGTACGACTAAAGAACAATTACTACTCACGGAGAGAAGAACATCAACTTCATACATTTATGTTGGGACCAGTAGACACTGAAGGTTCAAATTTACGTAGGTTCTTATTACGTAGGTATATAATAAACACTTAATTATATTAGTATACCTACCTACATATTTGTATTTTAGAATTCATTTTCATAAATGAAACAACGATATATACATATATACTCGTGCGTAAATAACGCTTAATTTGTAAAATATTTTAAAAAACTTTCACGTTTAAACATTTTTATAACACAGCAATTGGGAACTTGATGTAGGTACGTAGTATTTATATTCTCTTTACTTGATGTCGCTCTAACGTGCGAGCAAGACACACGACATTGTTTCGTACAGCTCTGGCTGGCCGCCCAACACAGAATAAAAAATAGTTACTGTGGTGCCTGGAGATGATGGTTAACGAAATAGCGACTAATATTTTTAGTGTTAAAAGCTTTTTGGGTAAGTGTACAAAAAATATTCATACGGTCAGTACGTAGTACGTATGTACGAAGTAACTATTATATAATCTGTGATACGGTGATTACGGGCGACAACCTTAGACATCACGCACACAAATGCACGTATAGAAAAACGACCCGTGTGTAGTGTCTGTGTCGGTGTCACAGTGTCGGTCGTTAAAACGCTAGTTTGTATGGAGATTTAGCGAGTGTCCGGGGTGTGACTCCGTTAAGGTCAATCGGTTCCGGACATGTTCGTTGAACATTATCTTGTTTTAACCACTATCTTACATGTTGGTAAGCGAAGATGTGGTCAATGGTATGGTAGCCTTCTGTACTATTATTTATTCTATGGCTAAGCCTAGAATAGGAACTAGCTCTTAAGGACAGATGTCGAAACACACCAGTGTTTGGCGAGAGTTTTTCATTTTTATTTATTTACATTACAGTTAACGATGACATCCGATTACAATATAATATATGTTGTCAAGAGGTATGTCCCGGGATATAGTTAAATGAGATTATGAGATCTCCGCTTCACTAGATTATAATGATTATGGTCCGTCACAAGCCGTCGCCACATGAGTAAAGAAGGAACAGAGACAAAGCTTTTGAGTAGCGAACAAAATGTTTACACATTCTTGTAGGGCTGGCATCAAAAAAAATAACAAGAAATCGTTATAAAATCCTCCTTCAAGTAAACATGAACTGCTCTTCTATTTTTCAAGCTTCATCTTTGTCGACAGCGATCAAATTTGATTAACAGACTTCAAAATTTGACAATGTCACCATATAAAAAAGTCACGATTATAAATAAATATGAGAATCGGCAAAGTGTGAGTCGTACTCGCACATCGAGGGTTCAACACGATAATTATCATTTTTTGTGTGCGTGTACTTCGGCGTCAAGAGTGAAACTTTTTAGGAAGTGTCAAGTAATTATTATTATTATATATATGTATATATATGTAGATATATATATATATATATAATATAGTTTTTAATATATTTTTAACTATTCTATACATGGAACAAACCTACCCCTGCAAATATGGCGGGAATTCACTACGACTACTACGACTACACTACTACCTACCTACTAAAAAACCCTACAAGTGCGAGTTTGACTAGCACTTGACCAGATTATTAGTTTTATTGTTTTTTTTACTCATGTGCTTTTGGTGCGGAACCCTAAAAATGAATTTTTATTTTCAATGATTTCATTTAAATTATTCAATCACTAGGTTAATTAATAGGTTTGTTAGTTGGTACTTATTACATTGTATTATATTCTATAAATAATACAACAAATAATCATGTTATTACTTACTTAGTGGAGTCTCTAAGTGGGTACACACGTACGTAGTTGCTCGATAAACTTGGTCGATCTCGAGCAAGTACGAACGTGTGTACCATGCAAGTCTCAAGACAAATGCTCGAAGCCAACCAAAATGTTCGATTCGAACAAGATTCAAATTTCAAACGTCTATAATTCTTGCTCGATGTTCGATGCAAACATGTTTGTACATGTAGCCGCGAAGTCGAGCATGTTAGTCGTGATTGATACTTTTGTGAAGAGGGTGCGAGTGCGCTGTTAAAATGTCGGACTTTCGTTCATTTTCTCGGGATTTTGTGGAACATTTTATAAATATGTATCAGGAGGAAGAGTTCCCTGACAGTAAATGTAGCAGGCGATGCCCACCAAACACAACAACGAATCGTCCATTGCTCGAAGAGTTTCAACGCGCACTAAACATGTTCTTCGAGCAAGCTTTTACGTGAAGACGCAGGGTCGAGCATGTTTGTAGATAGTCATGCTCGGATGAAACATGCTCATCGCGCATGTACGTACATGTGTACCCACCATTTGGGATAGCAAAAATATGATGTTTTTATTAGTTCTATTATTGTTCATACACACTGTACAGTAAACCATTTTTGCACTAAGCGTTCAAACAGTAAAATATATAAATAATATATATACATATATAACACGAAATGTCGCGAGCGACGGCTGAGTGAGCCCTGAGTTGGCGCACCAGCCGAGCCACTATAAACCGGTTTCACTCCGTACGTGACAGGCGGCACACAGGCCGCTAGTGCTCAGGCACACACGAGCGCCTACGTCATCATCACAGCGCAGTTGTATGAAGCTTTGTCTCTGTTCCTTCTTTACTCATGTGCCGTCGCTCTATCAAATATACCCCCCTCCACTCCACTCCCCCTTCCCCCTCACAAACTTTAAATGTCATATTTATTTATATCGAATCAACAGCTTGTAAAATAGGTTTCAAGCTTCTAGCCTTAAAATGACGATACTTCCATACAATTTTTCATCCCACCTTACAACCCTCATTGCCACCTAGAGGTTTTGTGTGACTGAAAGCCAGATTTGTTTTTTTTTATAGCGTATAAGTTAGCGTTTGACCACTACCTATCTCACCTTTTGGTAAGAAAACATATTAGATGTTTTGGCGAAAGATTTTCCAACTTGATGGAGGTAGCTGGCCTGGTAGACACTAGACAGTGTCAGCTACCACTATGGGGGTTTCTTAACGATGTTTGCCTTCACCAAAGGGCCGCGGCCGCTGTGAAATGCTAATATAAACTATTCGATAGAAAAATCCAATTGAGCACGGCGTTATTTGATCCAGGGGATAGTTGAGGCGTTAACCATTCTTTTGATCATGCACAACTGAACCCTCTTTATATAATACTAGAAATGCCCCGCGGCTTCGCCCGCGCTAAAAACTTCTTTTATTTACATAAAACTTTTCTTTTCTAAAAACGATTCTATCATTAAAGACATCAAATAAGAATTAGCCAAATCGGTTCACCCGTTTTCATGTTATCACGTGACTAAGGCAAATCGGGATTCATATTTATAAAACCCGAAAAACCCAAATTTTTAGACTTTGTTACCTACCCCATTTCGAAAAATCCTACAACCCGTATTTTATCTCATCTAGTTTCGCCATACAAACTTTGAATCCCCGTTCCGTATCCGGGAGGATTTTTTAGAAAATCCTTTCTGAGCGGATACCTAGGTCGTAATAACTATCAGCATTCTAAATTTCAGCGCAATTCGAAAGAATATTGATTTTTAGACTTTGTTACCCCAGTTTATCGTCTTAGGATGGCATTTTGAAAGAGTCTGAAACTTGTATTTACTTATTTATTCACAGAAGTACTTGTGTGAAATGTCGAATAAAATGACTATCCAAACTTTGAACTTCATCCCCTTGAAGAGTGAATTTTTGAAATATTATTTTTTAACGGATACCTAAGTCAAAATAACTATCTGCATGCAAAATTTCAGCGCAATCCGAAAGAATAAGGATTTCAGACATTGTTACCCAACTTCACCCTTTTAGGGATGGAATTTCGAAAGAGCCTGAAATACGTATTTACTTACTTAAGTACTTGTGTTAAGTTTCGAATATAAAAGACTATCTAATCTGGTTTCTCCATACAAACTTAAACCTCCGTTTCATCCCTTTCAGGGGTGAAACGAAGGTCCAAATGAAGGTCCAAATTTTGGAAAATCCTTTCTCAGAGGGAACTAACGTCGTTACGAGTATAACTATCTGCATGCCAAATTTCAGCGCAATCCGAAATAATATTGATTTTCACACTTTGTTACTCCATTTCACCCCCTTAGGGGTGGAATTTCGAAAAACCTGAAACACGTATTTACCTACTTATTATTTTACTGAAGCACTTATGTGAAGTTTCGGATAGAAAAGACTATCTAATCTTGTTTCTCCATAAAAACTTTGAACCCCCATTTCATCCCCTTAAGGGGTGAATTTTGGAAAATCCTTTCTCCCTTACGTACTAAGACAAATATACCCTCCAAATTTCAAGTCTCTACGACCAGCGGTTAAGGCTGTGCGTTGTCTGTCAGTCAGTCAGTCAGTCAGTCAGTCAGTCAGTCAGTCATTCAGTCAGTCAGTCAGTCAGTCAGTCAGTCAGTATGTCAGTATGTCAGGACAAAGATTCTTATAGTATTAGGTTATATAATCAACACCAATATTATAAATGCGTTTTGTGGTTTGTTTATTTGTTTGTTTGTTTGGGACTTCTTCACGGTCGGACCGATTTAACTGAAATTTTACACAAGGGTAGCCAGTACTATGGCTAGGCTAAAGTATACTTTTTAACGCGGGCGAAGCCGCGTGTCACAGCTAGTTAGATATAATTTGCAAAGCGGCGGCTTTCTGGAAAAGATATCAAATAAGATTTAACTAAGTGCCTTTAATTCCTATTTCCGTCCTTAGCGATAACAGTTTAGTTATACAAAGTCCGAGTCTTTTGTCTAATATTAATGATTTATTTGATATGCGTCCTGTCAGGCGATTTATTGTCCGGCGCCTACGATAATTGTGAAGGCTGTCAAGGACTCAGCCGCTGCCGGCGCCCCGACATGTTAACCAATCTCCTTTGTACATATTTATACATCTTATCGGACATTCTAAAATTAAATTATAAGAAAAGCAGAATTCAGCATAGATTGAAGATTGATATTTAGATTTTAGTAATTTAATTAATTAATAATTTAGAGATTAAAGTTTGTGTTTCCGGTTAAGTTCAAATTTTGTTCAAGTCGCGAGTGAATATGTATCTTCGAGTTAAGCGCGTTACATCATCGATCACATTGACACTTAAAATTCAAAATATTAATAAAACCACCCGACTGATCTATATAGATCATTTGGGGTGGGTTTATATTTTGAATTTTAATACAAAGACCAGTCGTGAATGGTTTTAAATTGAATCTGCTCATTGAGATCATTCCAATGAGCCCAAAAACGACATCTCTGCTATAAGTTGGTGAGCAGTTGAGTTCTTCAGATTCCAGGAGATGTCCCAGCATCAGGTTAATGCTACCATGTGCTTACAATATCGTTGGAAGTATGAGCATACCGAATTTCAAATTGATCAGACTGAGAAAGTTGATTTCGTAGCGTCATAAATTAAATAAAAAATATTTTTTTAAAACATATCTGAAACAATAAACTAAAAAGTTAAAAATAAATTCTAGTAAGTATTTGGCATATAGGTACTTACCTATATTCTTAAAAGCTTGAGACACTACCCGTTTAACAGGTTGGGTACTTAGTATACTTCTTCAAGTAACACTAGTACTTCCTCAAGCTTTTAATAATATAGGAAACTACCTCCACGCCAACAAGAACCTAGGTAGGTAGTACCTACCTAACCTTACATAAGTATTTAAAGTAAGCTTGATGTTTCAAAATATTCTACGGATATTATGATGTTGTAACAACCCCCCCGGGGCACTTTGGTTTCTTTAATATTTTTATTTTTAATTCGACGTTATTTGTTTACTTTATTAATGATACTGGAATACTGGAATATTAATATATTAGACTATTTAATATTGGAATATTAATCGGACTGGAATAAAATATTGGCCATTTGTAATCGTCTAGTTAGTGGTAGGACCCATTGTGAACTGTTGATGTAACCTAAATCCTTTTCGGGGAATCTTAAGATAGTTCCTATCTATACAATCCTAGGTAAATAATTATTTATGTATATCTAAATATCTATAATAGCGTAACTCTATCGAAAGTAGTTATATCGCATAACATTACACAGAACACATTCAAAACTTCCTCTCGTATGAATAAATATTGGTAATTAAAATTTAGCTGCAGATTTTATTGGGAATCAGTTATTAATAGTATTTTAAGAAAAGGGATATGCAGAATATTTAATATAATAATATATATTGATAGTAGTGGTAGAGGAAAAGAAGCCTATAAGCAACCAATATTGATGAAATTTCGTCGATATCTCGGAAAATAGGTCTCATATAAAATTATGGTAAATACACACACATACACAGATACCTACACATGTAAAACTTATAACACCCCTTCTTTTTGCGTTGGGCGTTAAAAATCAGGTGAGATGGTGGTCAAGCGCTAGCCTATAAAGAATAACAGCCTGTGTCCGTAAACTTTCATCATAAAACCTACACATGACCTCAGGGTGATGCTAAATGGGTGACCACTGGTAGTAGGCTTCCCGCTTCAGCCATGGCTCGATTCACACACCGTACAAAGACATGTCGCTAATCGTTTCGCCAAGAGCCAGTATGAAGTTACGTGTACACCGTTACGTGTGACACCGAGGTCACTGGTGTTTAAAGGGGGACAATGACAACCATTCGGTTTAAGCTACCAGTTGTTAAGGATCATGCCATGAGAATTCATGGCATGATCCTTGACTGACCAGCCGTATGAAAGGTGGCACAGCACAGGATTGTTGCGCAATGTTATTGCGCACCACTGCATTGTAAAATTTTTCACTTCTTTTTCAGTTTCAGTCTTTCACTTACAGAAAAATAGCTGAAAGCATCTTCATCAAGATAATGGTTAACCAAAACCTACGGTTGAGATATGGTACTCGTACCCTTCTATAAATGAGCTCCGGTGAAAGTAACATTAAAATAAAATATAAATGACAGAAGTTTTCGTTGAGAAATAAATAAAAAACTTACAATACTAATATTGAGGCCAAGTAGTATCCTACGTTGACATGTGATGACAAATGTTTATTTTATTGCCCTCTCTGCCCACTGGTAACGATTTAACTGCATTAAACACTTGCAATTTGGTAGACGACTTTATTGTTGTTATTGTCTAGGTACTACCATAACCTACTTCGTAAGGACGAACTAGAGCTACAGTACATTAAAGTGTACACTTTACCCGTAGATGGAGAATTAAATGAGCATACGCTAATGTCTTCTCTATTTAATTTTCTCTCTACGACTTTAGCAAGTACCCGCGAGATTTCGAACTGGCGATATCAACTTGATATAGCATTCTCTTTACTTATCATAAAAAATGATTCTATACATAATTTACTAGCAGCACCCCGCGGCTTCACCCGCGTTTAAATGTATCCTATATTTGTACTATTATTTATTCTGTGCCCGTGTGCTTATATATATAATACAGCGCATAAACTATCTGTGTGTCAAATTTCATCGAAATACTTGCAGGCGTTTATGTGTACAGGGTCATCCATCCATGTATTGTTTTAGGGTTCCGTACCTCAAGAGGAAAAAGGAACCCTTATAAGTTCACTTTGTTGTCCGTCTGTCTGTGTTTCCGTCTGTCAAGACCCTTTTCCTCAGGAATGCGTAGAGGTATCAACTATCAAGTTAAAACATATATCAAATATTCGGGTCTACGGTATCATACACCTGTGAACAAAACTATACTTGTAAGTCAACTCAACTCGATCAAAAGATATGACCGTTTATGTCGCATCGCATATTTTGCAATTTCACAAGGGAATCAAAACCTATAGGGTACTTCCCGTCTAGAATCATGATCGGCCTACTGGAACAAAAATTTGCCCTTTAAAGTTAAATATTTCGTAAATGGAGCATTCAATCGAAAAATAGTATTAGCAACCCTTAAGTCATTTTAAAATACCTATTCAACGATACCCGACACGATGGGGTAGACGACGAAAAAAAAAATCATCTCCACTTCTCATGTACCCTAAAAAAATTTTTTTCTAAATTTTATTTCACCACTTTGTCGGCGTAATTTATATACATACCCCTACAAAATTACAGCTTACTAGTATTAACGGTCTCTTAGCAAAACCTCGGACAGACAGACAGACAGACAGACGGACAGATGGACATGACGAAACTATAAGGGTTCCTTGTCAGGACTACGGAACCCTAAAAAGGCTTTTTTTTCAATTTACTATTAAACCCTTAATAGTAAAAGTATACATAGTACATTTTTTTATAGAAAAAAAATGTAGTATTACAAATTTGTTATTTGCGGTTGGTTCATGAACAGTGTCTAGGCATCGTTCGGGACCATCCAAAAAGTACATCACACGATAAGGCGAAGGGAGGGGGTAGACGAAGTGTGACATTGATATGTCACAAGGGGTAGGAGGGGTCCTAAGTTTTGTGACGTTACAATTCAAAATCTAAGGCTGAGTTGCACCATCTTACTTTAACCATAACTATAACCGGTGTTTTGTATGGGGTTTGACTGATTTTTAAGGTTCCGTAGTCCTGACAAGCAACCCTTATAGTTTCGTCATGTCCGTCTGTCTGTCTTTCTGTCTGTCTGTCTGTCTGTCTGTCTGTCTGTTCGAGGTTTTGCTAAGAGGCCGTTAATACTAGAAAGCTGCAATTTTGTAGGGGTATGTATATAAATTACGCCGACAAAGTGGTGAAATAAGATTTTGAAAAATATTTTTTTTAGCGTAGCTCATGAGAAGTGGGGATGAATTTTTTTTTCGTCGTTTACCCCATCGTGTGGGGTATCGTTGAATAGGTCTTTTAAAATGATTTAAGGGTTGCTAATACCATTTTCCGATTGAATGCTCCATTTACGAAATATTAAACTTTAAAGTGCAAATTTTTGTTCTAGTAGGGCGTCCCCCATCCCCCTCTAAAAACTAAACTGCTCGCTTGAAAAATCTGGAAAAATTCTTAATAATAGTGCATTTCATAAAATTTAAAGGAAAACAATAGCGGTTAAAATAACTTTATTAGTTTAGCAGTAATAGTCGTCGAACTTAGGTGTTGGATAATTTTGTACCAAACACAAAATCCTTCGAATAAATCCTTTAAAGCGACAAAGACGATCTCGAAGTACCTAGTTGCTTGTTTATAACGGGTAAGGACTTACATTGAATAACGGGCTACCACGGTACCCTACACGCACTTGGTCAGTTATTGACGTTTGTTATACTTAAAGTAAGATGGTACAACTCAGCCTGTTACATCTTAGTGACAGAAATATAAATATAATACCTTAATATTCATACTTCTGTGATCTTAGTGTCAATAATTAAGATAGTTTATATATATAGATATCTGGAGATACTTATCAGATCTCGATAAAATTACAATGGGATCACCTCGGAAACGTACCCTAACGATAACAAAAATAATCATTCGAATCTGTTCAGAACTGACGGAGTAATCGCGTAACATACGCAAAAAAAATGTATTCAGACAAATTGAGAACCTTCTTTGTTTTTGGAAGTCGGTTGAAAAGACAAATTTGAACTATTCACGAAAACCTTAAAAATATGTCCAACTCTTGTATGGGCATAAGGTTTCAATTGTTTTGTTACCGAATTTTCAAATTTCGAGACTGCTGTTATAATTTTATAATATACTAGAAGTACCCCGCGGCTTCGCCCGCGTTAAAAACTTCTTTTAAATACTCAAAACTTTTTTTTGTAAAAACGATTATATCATTAAAGACATCAAATAAGAATTAATGGTGCATTTTCGAAACAGCCTGAAACACGAATTTACTTTACTTAAGTACTTGTGTTAAGTTTCGAATATACAAGACTATCTAATCTTGTTTCTCCATACAAACTTTGAACCCCTGTTTCATCCCCTTCAGGGGTGAATTTTAAAAATCCTTTCTCAGAGGAAACTGACGTCGTAATAACTATCTGCAAGCCAAATTTCAGCGCTATCCGAAACAATATTGATTTTCACACTTTGTTACCCTTTTTTTTGTTTTTTTTTTTCACCCTCTCATGGGTGGAATTTCATAAAAACCTGAAACACGTATTTACTTTTTTTTTTGATATTGATTGATATTGATTTTGATACTTTTTTACCCCATTTCACCCTCTTAGGGGTAGAATTTCAAAAAACCTGAAACACGTATTTAATTATTTTTTTACTGAAGCACTTGTGTGAAGTTTCAGATAGAAAAGACTATCTAATCTTGTTTCTCCATACAAACTTTGAACCCCTACTTCATCCCCTTAAGGGGTGAATTTTAGAAAATCCTTTCTTAGTACACCCTTACGTACTAAGACAAATATACCTTCCAAATTTCAAGTCTCTACGACCAGCGGTTTAGACTGTGCGTTGTCTGTCAGTCAGTCAGTCAGTCAGTCAGTATGTCAGGACAAAGATTCTTATAGTATTAGATTGATGTAAGATAGTTTAAAAACTAAAACAACCGACTTCCATGCCCCGCGAGTCAATTGCAGTAGCAAGTTTAAGACGTTTATCGTCATATCAACCTCAAAAACCAAATCCTACCGATAAAAAAAAAAAATTCACAATTGACAATTCGGTTCACAATTGACGAAGTAATCGCGTAACATACATACAAAAAAAACATACAGACTAATTGAGAACCTTCTTTTTGGGAAGTCGGTTGAAAATTGTAAAATATGTGACGTCACACTTTCTCACAAATGTGACCAACTGTGACAAGGACGGGGGAGGGTTAAACGAAATTAGTGTGACGTACTTTATAGAAGACTCCTTATAGGGATCGAACTGCAAAGTTCAGTTTGTTTTGACAAGTTTGTATGAAAGCTTTGGTGCGCGAGTCAACTCGCACTTGATCGTTTTTAGGGTTTCATACCTCAAAAGGTAAAAAAGGAACCCTTATAAGATCACTTTCTTGTGAGTCTGTCCGTCTGTTCATGTGTGTGTCACCACCGATTTTCTCAAGAACGGGTGGACCTAGCAAGATGAAATTTATACCAGATACTGAGGTCTATACTCCCAATAGGGACATACACCTAATAAGGTGTATAAAAATCACGGTCCTGAGTCAACACGATATAAAGATATGGGCATATTTAGATTTTCTCGAAAACCTGTAATTACCGAAACCTAAATTTCCACCTTTTTTTTTGGAATTTTACCTTTACTTGTGCCGTAAGACGTTTGTTATAACCAAATTGCTAATTCTAGGTCAACCGGAAGTTCCCTATAGGTTTAACAAAGGTAAAGGGCCTAAGGGTGGGTATAAGCTAAGAAAATCTGCCCCCGGAAGATATTTGATTGATATTTATACGATATGTAGGTACTAATAAAATATGTAATTTCTGAAAGTTTGAGATCTCTAACTTCATTAGTTTTTTTAAAGCTAAATTTTTTTTCAGGACTGACTGCAGCAATTAATACAATTTTTTTATATATCTTTAGGGCTAATACTAGGGGCTATTATAAAAAAAAATTTAAGAGTTTTATGACATCATAGGATCATAAAAAAATAAAAAAAATATAATCATTTAATTTTTTACCATGATACAATTTTGGCACAATAGCAAAAAAGTTTTTTCTTACCTTTAATATATCCCTATAATAATATAATATTTTTTTTTTTTTAAAAAAGGTACGACATAGTGAAAAATAATTAAAACCACTTGTTGGCCCCTATCATGAATTTACATATTATACATTATATGCCACTTTTAAATGCTTTATTCTGCTATTTATGTACATATATACATCATCTATTTAAAATAATATTAATTTTCAAATTAACAACAATACCTATTGTAAAGTAAATAAATAAAACATTCAAATATCAATTATCAATTTTATTATTCAATCTTAGTTATCTATGTTTCAAGGAACAAAATATTATTATGACACTTTATTAGGGTTCCGTAGCCGAATGGCAAAAAACTGTCTGTCTGTCCGTCCGTATGTCACAGCCACTTAATTCCGAAACTACTACTAATTTTGGAATAGTTAGTATAATAGTTTAGAATAGTTTCGAAATTCCTAAGAATACACAGTTGATACTTGGTAGGTAGTTATCTAAACTAATATTATAAAGAGAGAACATTTGTATTTTTGTATGTTTGTAATGAGTAAGCTCAAAAACTACTGAACCGATTTAAAAAAATCTTTCACTAATACATAGAATGGACTTTCGGAATGAAAATAGGCTATATATATATATATATATCCCGTTTAAATCAAAGGTACATTCGTGGAGACCTAATTTGCAACCTAAGTCGGCAAATAAACGGTCGAAAAAACACGTTTCTTACGAACGCTGCTTAATTGAAAATAGATAGAAGAATATTTTCTATGCAAGAGTTGTACAACTTAATAAGACCTACAAAAAAGTCCGCGACAGCATATGTCTACGAGGCTCGTTCAATAAATACTTAGCCTACAAAAGAAAAACGAAAATTTTCGAAAAGTGCCGATTTATTTTTCTACATAATCTCCTTTTAACTTAATACACTTGGCCCAGCGATGCTCCAACTTTTTTAACCCGTCTAAAAAATACGTTTTCCTGAAGTCTGCTAAACAGGCCTCCGTGGCGGCGATGACCTCCTCATTCGACCCAAATCTGTTCCCCGCGAGTGACTTTTTCAGGTTTGGAAACAAAAAGAAGTCACAGGGGGCCAAGTCTGGAGAGTAAGGTGGATGGGGCAGCAATTCGTAGCGCAATTCGAATAATTTGGCCATGGCGACGGCAGAGGTGTGAGCCGGCGCGTTGTCGTGGTTGTTGCCCAGTGTGAGCAAACGCGGCACCCATCGCGCTGACAGCTTTCTCATGCCCAGTTCTTCGTGGAGAATATGATGCACCGTTCTTTCTGCAATGCCCATAGTGTCAGCTATCTCGCGAACCTTCAATCGGCGGTCTGCCTACACGAGATCGTGGATTTTTTTTATGTTTTCCTCCGTAGTAGCCGTTTTCGGGGCACTTGGGCGTGGCTCATCAAAAACCGACTTGCGGCCACGAGCAAACTCGTTAAACCAATTCTTGACGGTTGCCATCGAAGGAGAAGAGTCATTGTACACAGCATCCAAGCGATTTTTAATTTCACTGCGCGTTTTCCCTTCCAAAAATAAAAATCGAATCACCGAACGATACTGCTCTTTTTCCATTTTTGTTAAACTGACCGACACGTTTTCTTTCAAAGGCTATTAAAACAAAACTAATAGAGGTCATTGTTTAAAACTTTGACAATAGGCTTCAAAAACATTGCACTTTACTGTGGTAAATTTTTTTTGTAATCGCAGTGCCATTGGGCGATGAGGCTACGTACTTGTTGAATGATCTATTGTATAAAATAATATTCATCTATATATATAATAATATAATATAATATTTTAAACCACCCGGACTGATCTATGTATAATAGCTTTTTCCAATGACTCTAAACACGACATTTAAAATCTGAGCTGTAAGTTGGTGAGGATTTGAGTATTCTGTAGAGTCCAGGAGGATTCCATGTTCTTACAATATCGTTGAAGAAGAAGATTTTCGAATTGATCAGACCTATGAAAGTTGATTTCATAGCGCAATTAACTAGAAAAAAGCTCATAATTTCATAACGATTGAACGAATTTTCATGAATCAAAGCTAAGAAAACTCTCGATGAAGACATCTATCAAACAAAAAAAAACTATCAATAATAAAAACAAAATGGGTTCATCCGGTTAGGTGCTAAGATGCTACAGACAGACACACAGATACACACGTTAAACGTATATTACCCCTACATTTTGCGTCGGGGAACGCGGTAAGGTTACGGCGGCAGATGTACTCCTTGGTGGTAAGCTACTTTTTGGTAGATTTAATGATTCCACTACCACTGTACGAAAACTGATGAACATGATTCATGAATGCACATAAAACTTTCATTGGTAGGTATATAGCTAGGATTAGAACCAACGACCGTCGGGTCAGAATCAGGGTAACTATCCTTTACGCCAAAGGGCCGTCCAATATCAATACGTAAGTATTATAAAACAAAGTTCATCACTGCGTCTGTCTGTCTGTTCGCAATAATCTCAATAGCTACTGAATGGATTATCATGCGGTTTTCACCAATAGCCAGAGTGTTTATGAGGAAGGTTTAGGTCTTAGGTGCATAATTCGTTAAGGTTTTGTGTAAATTGGTTGACATATGACGATGATTGTTAAATATGTTCATATTTTATATTCGATGCAACAAACTGATGCAAATTTTGTAGGCATATATGTTCTACCCGTGCGAAGCCGGGGCGGGCTGCTAGTATTCTATAAACCACTTTACAATTTTTTACAAAAATAAAATAATTTAATGGCCAACGGCCATGGGGCCAACAAGTGAATTATTTATTTTTCACTATGGTATACATATTATATTATTATAAGGAAATATTAAATGTACGATTTTTTTTGTTATTGTGCCAAAATTGTATCATGGTAAAAAATTAAATTTAACATTTTTTATTTTCTATGATCCTATGATGTTATAAAGCTCTTATTTTTTTTATAATAGCTATTATTAGCCCAAAAGATATATATAAAAAAATTGGATTAATTGCTGCAGTCAGTCCTGGTTTTTTTTTTCCGTTTTTACATTTTTTGCTTTAAAAAAAAACCAATTGAGTTAAAGATCTCAAACTTATAGAAAATACATATTTTATTAGTACCTACATATCGTGTAAATATCAATCAAATATCTTCTTATACCCCTAGGGGCCTTTATAATATTTATCATCTTATTATAGTTAAATTTTCTATTGATCGCACTACAAAGTAAAGTTTGTACTTTAACCTAGTTTGACCAGTTTGTACGGAAGCCTCGGTGTGCGAGTCCAAATCGCACTTTACCGTTTTTTTTTAAATTTTAAATCGTATTGAATAGCGTTTGACTACTATGTCACCTGATGGCATCGACGATTACTAGGACGTCGATGCCTGATGGTAAGTGATGGCCGAGGATGTTAGTACTCTAGTAATAGTGGTCAAACACTATCATAAAAAAAACTTACGGTTTCACCAAAATCCGTCAAGTAGTTTTTGCATGAAGGAGTAACAAACATCCTACTACACATCCATTCATATATTCTAACTTTCGCGTTTATAATATTAGAAGGATGTCTGGAAACAGTGGTCGTTCTGCCTTTAATGGTTTCCTTGCAAGCACAAGGGACTGTTTGTACTGCGTGTTACTATAAATAGCACCCATTAGTGGGCATTGCGACTCGGCTTCTCACATTCAGATGCACAGGCCCTGTAACATCCTGCGCAAACAAAACAATCGACTGCCCTGCACACTCGTATACTTAGGTATACGAGTGTGCAGGGCAGTCGTACATAGTGATAATGTAGATACAATCTCACTTTACAAGTACATATTATATCTACCTAATATATTTATGACCATAACGCCCGCGGCTTTGCCCGCGTTAAAATGTCCTCCAAATCCGTTTAGCCTAGATTGTGTAACAAATAATCAAACTTTCATTTATTACCTACGGCGCAGAATAATGAATAGCCTACGGAGAAAAACATTACTGAGGATTGGACGCAGGGGCCTAACACGTCGGGTTTATTATGTGTAGTTTAGAACCGGCCACCCGGCTCCATCATCAGACGAGCTCGATCATTACATTGCCTTGTTATCCGATTAACATACGAGTACGTAAGTATGCAAAGTTTCAGCTCAATGATGTATCATTGAGCAAATCTTGCAAGCCGAATTTGACCCACTTTCCGGTGTACTGGGAAGCGGGTCAAATCTAGCTTGCAAGATTTGATTACAGACATAACTAGTGTAAAGCTACGTTTTGGTAGCAAGTCGGGCGGAAAATCGATATAATGCTCCTACTACCTCCAATAACACAAATAATAGGTTTTAAAAGCGTGTGAAGTCGCGGTCGCAAGCAACTGTACTTATATTGATGTTCCCCTAGTCCCCTTTATTTGTTACTAAAAAGTAGCTTTTCACCATCAAGGTATAAATCTGCCGCCATAACCTTACGTGTTCCGGCAGCAAACAGGCCCTGAGGGTCAGAATATGCTAGGCCTAGCGTGTTCACCATCTTCGACCACATCATCACTTACAACTCAAAACAAATCGTCAAACTAGCCCATAAGATATAAAAAAAAATATATCATATCCTAGATATTAAGTACTGTGCTTACCTAAATAGTTAGGTAACAATGTAATTACCCGCAATCATTGAGATTGAAGGTGAAGTGGTGTTTAGACTTATCTCCTAGAGAAGGCGAATCAAGGGTCAAGCAGAATGACTTTGTACACAAATAAAATGACATGAGGTGATGATACGTATATTATTTATCATGTATGATTCTCGAGGTGATCAGGATAAAATATGTAAGTAGGTAATATAGTGCACTATGTTTTTAGTGGTTAATAACTTATAACGTTTATAATAAAATAACATATTGTTTATTGCATTTCTTATTTATTACAGACGGTTGTCTATAACCTACATATCAGGTGAAATTACAAATATGTAATCCCAAAGGTATCTGGGGGTAGCGGTTCAGTTAGCTTTTGACCACTATCTCACCTGTTGTTAGGTTATTATTTTTTTTTTCTTAAATATTGCATTGGCTCCTCCAACGGAATGGGAGACTTTCTATGCTTTTCCTACTTTCTCTCTAGTGTTTTAATTTATAATTGCGTCATTCGTCTTAATTTATTTAGATCGTTCATTCATCTTCACTTTCGAACATATCAGTTTCTTCATGTTATTCAATTAATGCTAATTAATTTTACAGTAGTTCAAATAAGTTTTGATTTTTCAAGATATCCTAATGTCCTATTTTTCTACATTCTGTTGCTAAGTGTTCATCATTATGTTCATCACTGTTCATTATTATAAACTAAATTTAGAGATTGACGTCGGCAAAGGAGGCGTGGCCAGCTGACTCACGTCACCGAGTGGTGGGAGCAAGCGAGAAAGGGCAGCTAGAACATCGGAGAGCGCGCCTCGCTCACTTTGGCTTCGGCTCCAGGGACAGACGGACGTAAAAGTGTTTCGCGAAAACGAGAGCATGGCGGTACAAAGATAAAATGTTTTTCTTGCGGAGGTTTCGGTCATAAACAGATAACGTGTTCCAAGCGTATGAGGTTAGATAGGTCAAGTGCGGAATCCTCATCTGCGAGTGTTGGTTATTCGAGTAAACCGCACCCAAAAGCTGAGCCGTGTTCTTTTTGTAAGAAAATAGGTCATAAGATTGAGGATTGTTTCACAAAACAGCGTACTGAGTCTCGTGGGAAGCCGAATGTGATTTTTTGTCGTGAGATGGTTGACTCGTATAAACGCGATGATATAGCAACAGCCGTGTTTCAAGGTGTGCCAGTTGACATTCTTATAGATAGCGGGTCGACTATTTCTCTTATTTCCGAGTCCATGGCTAAGCATTTACAATGCACTCAGACGCCATCGTTTCGTGTTTTGCGTGGCATAGGTAGTCAGGAAGTAGAAACATCATACTGCACTACTTTAACGGTTGAATTTCCTGAGATAACTTTAGAAGTGGATTTTCATGTCGTGCCTAATAGGTTTTTGAGTACACCGGTAATTGTTGGTACTGACGTTTTAAATAGGGAAGGTGTCGCTTATATTAGAACGCGAGGAGTGCAGCGCACCACACGGGTTGATAAGGTCAACGCTATCAAAACTGATGTACCTATTGATACTCCATTAGTAGGTACAGATCGCGAACGGTTGATCGATGTCATTAACGATTTTACTGATTATCTTGTAGTAGGTACTGCTACTACCACTGTAAGTACTGGTTCTATGCACATTCGTCTACAAAACGAAACTCCTGTGGTGTACCAGCGCATAATATCAAATACTTTGCGTCCCTACATAGATGCAGGTAAAGCTTGTGTGTACATATGTAACAACCCCCCCTTAAGCCGGTTTTTGGTTTTTTAAATATTTTCTTTTGAACGCGACTATACTTGTTTACTTTATTACGATACTGAAATACTGGAAAATTAATATATGAGAATATTTAATATTGGAATATTAATCGGACTGGAATAAAATATTGGCCATTTGTAATCGTCTAGTTAGTGGTAGGACCCATTGTGAACCGTTGATGTAACCTAAATTCTTTTCAGGGAATCTCAAGACAAACCTAATATAATAACTAAAGACTAAATAATACAGGAAATAAAGCTTCTATTGTTGCAAGTAATCCTAAACACTGCTACAATACTATTTGTGCTATACTGTTGCTTTTTATACCCTATGGTGCAATTGTTACCTAGTGAAAGTGTTTGCACCATTTTCTCTAACTAATATTATCCAGTGTAAATATGTTATTATTAGTACTAATTTGTGTTATTCTATTATTATTAGTACTTGTAAACCTAAATATTAATGTTGGTATTATTTGATACCTTTTGGTGCAACTGTTACCTAGTGAATTTCTGAGTACCAATTATTTATCTAATACTAATTTGTACAAATACACTATTATGAGTACTAATTTGTGTTGTATTATTATTAGTACTATAACACCACATTATAGAATACAACTGAACACTGAGTAATATTTTACAAACTGTGTCAACATTTTACCTATTGATCCTAATAATATTACATTTTAGAAACATACATAAAAATATGAAATTAGTATTTTCTCTGGATAATCTCTTGCATTCACGTCTTGCATTCTTAATTATATTTTATTATACTTTCTTTGGGACTTTGATAGATTTTAACTTGATGATCTTTCTTTGTCAATTTCTTTGATATTTTTTATAGACAAAGTTATTGATCATGTAAATAAGATTTAGTATAAACATTTTAGTATGTACAATAACAAAAGAGAGGAGAACAAAAGTATGATAAATAAATACATGTATATATAAAAATATGTCCGATTTAATACTTTTAAAGGGAGGACAGTCTATGGGGTGTTTTTTACACAGCATGTACCATGGATGGTTGGATCGGCGCGCCGTCCATTCGCTACCGAGCTATGGCATTCATCCTGAATTACTTGGGTAGCCCCTACTTGATCTAGTATCAAGCAACCATCCATGGGGGACCACCACTGCGCATGAGATGACATGACCTATATTTCATAATCGAAGTATCGACGAGAAATGAGGTTTAGTAGCTTAGCAAAATTACCTGCATTTCATTATCGAAACATCAACTAGAAACGAGGTTAAGCCCCATGGTGATGTCTACAGTAAGTCAAAAGTCAGTAGTACAAAAGTAATACATTTAATTAAATTTAACGTCTTAAATTGTATGTCAGTACTGAGTCACAACTAAAGTGAGAGGAAATAATCTTTTATCAAAGAGAATAGTACATGTATGTCTGTTAGTCAGCCTACATACTCATCCACTCCAGCTTAATTTAGCTTGGAAACATTCGCTTGCTCGAACAACAGAGTTGCCTTGGATGGTTAGAAGGTCTCTGTCTATTAATCGAGCACAACATCCATCACCACCTGTTTCATTTAGATATTACTCTCTCTAGCTACTTAAGAGTGAGTAGTATCTTAGCTACCCTGCCTACACTACCTACTATAGAATTTCCTATCTATCTCCTATCAACCTATCCTATCATTCCTACTAACCCATACTGGGTCTATGCAACTCTATCTATACTAAATCCTATCCTGAACCGCAAAGTATATTTCCAACAAAGGAATGACTCAATGAGCCAGGTTAATTGTAGTTAATATTGTGGTTAATGAAGATAATTACTGAAGCAACCCAGTAAGCTAGGTTCGCCAGCATTTTAGTTAAATTATTTCTCCACTCCGGAAAGACCCAGCGGTCCAAGATCACTTAATTGTCGTAGTTGGTGATGATGTCGTTGCGTGATCATCTATGTTAAATGCTAGAGGAGACTCTGGCTATTCATTCAGCTTACAAGTCTCCCCAGGGTTGGGCCACCCGTAGCATAACACAGAATCTCACGGTCCCCTCAGGGAAGGTAATTCTCGAACATGTAGTAAAAGTGATTCTTTTCTCACTGAATTATTCCGCAGAATATGTAAATTTGAAGACACGTTGCGTGGTTGTCTATGTCACGAACTAGAGAAGACTCTGGCTATTCTTTCAGCTTACAAGTCTCCCCAGGGTTGGGCCACCCGTAGTGTGACACAAACTTCCACGATCCCCGCAGGGAAAATAAATCACGAACAGATAATAGGCGAATCCACGCCATATGAGCAGCTTCAATAAGCACATATGTCCCGTAGGAAACAAAATCTCGTACATAATTAGTAAGTGAATCCGTCTCACTAAGTCATTCCAATGAATCAGGTACGTTGAATTTAAATATGCTGATGCATAATAATTTATGTCGATAATATTGGGTAAGTCAACATGACATTATATCCGCATGTTTTGTATATCCCGTAGGAAAGAAAATCTCGAACATATTAATTATTAAACTTTTCCACCAAATTACTTCAGCGATGCAGGTACATAAAATTATATTAAATTATTTCACGGTTGGTATAAGAAAATTATTATCATCGTTCACGTACACATAAACAATTAATGCTCTGAAATAAATTAATTATTAAAATATTCCGTTTCAAATTCATCATCAAAACCATCAACATCAACCATCAGATTACACAGTTGGTAAAGAAAATTACTATCATTCACGTACACATAAATCAATAATATCCTGAAATAAATGAATTATTATAATAATACTCCGTTATTAACTTCATCACTAACATTAACTAATTTCTGTCCACTGCTGGACACAGACCCAATGAACACTCTCTCCAACAGGTTTAAGGTCTATAGAACACTTAGCACAACACTGCAACTCTCACAACCACCTTCGGACCGATTCGGATAAAATGTTATATTATTGTCCCAACGTGAGCAAAGTCACGGAACGCAGCTAGCTTCCTTAGCCATATTAAAATAAACATAATTATTATATGTTCAAGCAAATGATTTCATAAATCTATTTCAAATACGAAATATCCCGATTTGGATGAAAAGTTATATAACAATAACAATATCACATTGAATAAGTAATATTAAAATGGAATAATAAACAAAATACAAAAACCTGCAAATAAATATATGAATATTTAGAAATGTATCTTATAACCATTTCTCTTAGTATAAAAGTTGTCACAAATCCATCAGATAAATTTGCCACAGGTTTAGGTACGATCTGATTTCATCAGATGTTGTCTGGACCAATTCGGATAAAATGCTACTTAGTTGTTTCAACATGAGCAAAGTCACGGAACGCAGCTAGCTTTCTTAATCATATTAAAATTAATTATACAATGCTAAATTCCAGTTCCTTTCTGTCAGACATCCACCCGACAGACATATTAGAATAACTAATATCAAAATGGAACGATAAACCTAATACAAAATCCTACAATTTTAAGTTCCTGGATGTCCGTCTTGCACTAAACCACCATTTCAGAATATCTAATAATTAGTAATGGCTACCATAATATACTTATTTATTTTACATGCAATTAACTGATTATATGATTAATATTGTTAAATTTAGACCTGATGGTAATAAGAGATCTATAGAATTTATATTTCCTATAATTCTCCTTATACATATTTAGAAATCTATCTTTTAACCATTTCTCTTGATATAAAAGTTGTCAAAATCAGTCAGCAGCCACATGCACTTGACCATAATTTCAAAGTGTAATATTTAGTAAGAAAACTATCTACAAGGAGATAAAATGTATTATTTTTACTTTGTAATTGTATCTTCTTAAATTTATTAGTTAATACCAACCAATAAAAAGTCAGTCAATTATGACTTTCTATTTTTAAATTTAGATCTTATAATAATAGTAAAAAACCTAGACTTAAGATAAGAAATTGAATATGTGCATAATAATTAGGATAGTTCAAAAACCAAGACAGCCGACCTCAACGCCCCGCGAGACAGCCCCAGCAGCAAGTTTTGGATGTTCACAACCGACGAAGCAATCGCACAACATACACACAAAAAACACACAGACAAACCGAGAACCTCCTTCCTTTTGGAAGTCGGTTGAAAAGGCATCATGAACCATCAGTGCTCTGTCCAACCAATTATTGGAGATTGAAAGCATTACAAAGACACTTCTGTTTACCATCAGCAAGTAACTGGCAAACCAGCTTCTTGTTTTGTAGCTGAGCTTCACGCCTAATATTATATTGAATCGTAAAACCGCTTGAAATCGGGCACTATCCCATTACAATAATCATTTAAATAGATAATCTAAACGCGTTACAGTGACAATAATAATTCTCATGTTATTGGAAAAGCCCACAATGTAGCCTTCTTATTAATAGATAAAATGATACTTCCTGACTTCTTACTGCTCCGTTTTTCAACAATTTTAACACTTTTTAGCACATAAAAACTTCAAAATAACACTACACGTCCAGTAACATCTAGCTCTTTTTCCCTCCCGTCAAAAGTGACCCCGAGCTTCGCCGCCAAAAGTCCAGTTCCCTGCATTTTAGCGGCAAAATACCCTTGTTACGCGGCAAATTTCGTTCGTTTTTCAAAAGCAGCCATAAACTAAGAAAAATACTAAATAAAAAACCAAGAAAATCCCGCGCTCTTCCTAAAACAAAAACACAATAATCCTGACCAGTGACAGCTCCTCCTGACACTGGCAGTTTATGTAATCTAGCTTTTTTTTTTAACTCTGCACAGTGGCTTCGCACCTGACCTATATAGCGCCAAGTGTTGTTTTGTTTGACCCAAATATTTAATTAAATACTAAATGAGAACGATCTTATTTATGAATTATTTTGAATATAAACATCATTAAAATCAATATAAATTCAAAATATCACCTCATAAACCTGAACCAATCTCAATAAATCGTAGAGCTCGAAATCCGTTCTGTTACAATCGCCCCTGAAATAATTCTTATAGTTTACGGAAAGAATTTTTCACTTACAACTATTTGATAAAATATATAAATAAATTACAATAAAATAAAAGCAATAATAAAAATAAGAGAATAAATTGCAATTCCTGCACTACCAACTGAATCCTGATCTGCCAACGTCTGAATCCAAACAACGAAATGTTAAGCGTATCCCTACGTATGTAGTGTGTATTTAAACCGAAACAACAATAACCATGGCAAAAAGTCAACATCTGAAATTTTAACGTTTTCCACTTGGGACATAAATCATCTTCCACAAGGACAATTTAAACAAACTGGGAAATCAGGTTGTGAGGCTGATCAACCCTAAGTAGTACAGTACAAATGTTGCAAACCAATCCAATCGTCCGATTACTGAGCAACACAGCACCGTCCCGCCTGTTTAAATTTCTTTAATAGCAAAAGACAATAGATTCCCTGAGCTTCAACATCTCTTTCAAAAGTCAATTGTCGCAATAAAATTGTTATCGTCTCGGAACATGTGGAGTAATCATCGGTTCTGCAAGCATGTTAGCTTCTTGTGGAGTACGACCTTTAATGAAATCAGCATGATACTGATGATGTCTGCTGACCTAGCCTACCACCAACGGATCTCCTTCATTAAAGATTTTTTTGTAAGTGTCGGGGATGTCTAAATCCAGACGCGTGCAAACCGCCTCATGTCTAAGTTGCAATAAAATTATCAAGCCCCACATCCTAATCATCACATTTTCCAAGTAATTCAGTAACTCGACATTCATGTTCTTACACGCCACTTGACAACCCAACTACAACCTATACAGACACGAAACTACGGATTATCAATTTGTTTTAATTTAACGTATGCAATTAAATTCTCTGTATTTATTTTATTATAAAATCAATATTGCTTTTACTCGCACCTTTCAACACGTTTACCTCAATACATTTGGCTCGTGAATGAGATACTACAAATCATTGGTAGCTCATGCAGGAGATACCTCCAATTTACCTTTAAATTACCTTTTTTTTTACTTTGCATGTTTTTTTTTTACCACAATAAAACTACAACAATTAGTTTGCGCAAAGTGATTTAATTATATTGTTTAAGTTTTTAAAATGAAACGCAATTTGATTTGTGTAAAACTTTTATCTACTAGCTACTCTTCTTATTTTCTTTGTTTTTTTTTTTTTTTTCATCCTAGGGACGAACCTCACGCGGTGGATTCATGTGCTAAAATCATATCAATATGCAAATATTTCCTTTTTTTATTTCAAATAGTTAATATCATTAAACTTATTTTGTCGCGCCCCAAGCCATTTATATTCTACTCCTACTATATTTATTGATTTAATCTACCAAACATATCGTTTTATATATTTAAGCAACAAATTAAATATTAGAATTTTCTTTATATTTTGAATTTTGAATTACTTATATTGTAAATGTTGAATTGCCTATTCCATTAAATTTTCGCCCCTAGCAATCTAGAACCTTCTGAAAATTTCTGAATTATTCTTATGATCATCTATTTCTCTACCTCATTTTCCTACTCCAATTATTAATTGTATTGATTTTTTTTCATATTATTTTATTACTATTAATTAACGCATATTCTACGCCCCCAATTTCAACTGTACGCTTCGAACTTTTACCGTACGCCCCCAATTTCAACTGCACGCCATAATTTATACAATATGCCCCCAATTTACTCAGTACGCAACCAATTTATACAGTACGCCCCCAATTTACACAGTACGCCCCCAATTTACACAATACGCCCCCAATTTACACGGTACGCAACTAATTTATCCAGTACGCCCCCAATTTACACGGTACGCCCCTAACTTTTACATCTTTGCAATACGCTATGCCTCTAATTACTATATATTTTTTTTAATGTACGCCCCCAATTGCTTCATCTATAAAATACTCTACGTCCCCAATTATACATCTTTAAAATAATCAACGCCCTAAATTTCTACAGTTTTAAATTCATCTGCGCCCCCAATGTTCACATCTTTAAATTACGCCCCCGATTTATTCATCTTTAAAATACTCTACGCCCCCTATATTCACATCTTTAAATTACCCTACGCCCCCAATTTTAACATCTTTCAATTAATCTACGCCCCCAATTGATTCATCTTTAAAATGCTCTACGCCCCTAATTTCTTCATATTTAAAATTATATTCGCCCCAAATTTCTACATCTTTTAAATACTTTACGCCCCCAATATAGTAAATCCTACTTAACGTTTAAGTACACTGCATTTAGAATATCATTGTTTTGACCGTTTTGCGCCCCTACATTTAACATACCTAATATGCCCTAATAATGTCTCAAGATTCCCCTATCCGTTTTACAGCAACAAATTGTGGGAACCGAAATTCCCAACAGTTTTTTTTTTAATTTTTTTATTCCAATCCTTAAAAATTATTATATCTATTGAAGTATTATATTTATTCTAATAAATTACTTACAATTATATTTTACTAAAATATTTTACATTTATATTACTAGTATATTATTTTATTTTACTGAAAAACTAATATATTTTACAAATGTAAAAAAACAAATACTTTATATTTTATTTTAATAAATATATTTTTAAATTTACTTTAATAATGTATTATTTGATTTAACTGCAATTACTATTATATTTTACAAATGTACTATTTAATTTTCCTATGTATATACTAATTTATTAAAGTATAGACGTAAATCGTAGTAACTTTGGTCAATCCTGGTCACGGTGCCACCATATTGTAACAACCCCCCCCTAGACGCTTTTTGGTTTTTTAAATATTTTCTTTTGAACGCGACTATACTTGTTTACTTTATTACGATACTGAAATACTGGAAAATTAATATATGAGAATATTTAATATTGGAATATTAATCGGACTGGAATAAAATATTGGCCATTTGTAATCGTCTAGTTAGTGGTAGGACCCATTGTGAACCGTTGATGTAACCTAAATTCTTTTCAGGGAATCTCAAGACAAACCTAATATAATAACTAAAGACTAAATAATACAGGAAATAAAGCTTCTATTGTTGCAAGTAATCCTAAACACTGCTACAATACTATTTGTGCTATACTGTTGCTTTTTATACCCTATGGTGCAATTGTTACCTAGTGAAAGTGTTTGCACCATTTTCTCTAACTAATATTATCCAGTGTAAATATGTTATTATTAGTACTAATTTGTGTTATTCTATTATTATTAGTACTTGTAAACCTAAATATTAATGTTGGTATTATTTGATACCTTTTGGTGCAACTGTTACTAACGGTTGGTTGACTCCTGGATTGCTTCGTTGCTTAAAACATCGCGACAAACTTCACCAAAGTTTAAAGAATAACCCTGACAATAAGACCCTAAAAATTACATACAAAAGATATCGAAATTATTGTGTTGAGATATTGAAAAAAGTTAAGGAAAACCATGACAAAAATGAAATAGAAAAGGCTGGCGGAGATAGTAAGCAGACTTGGAATGTTATCAAGAACATTGCACAATTTAAAATTAAAAGAAAAAGCACAGATGAGCGAGATCTGATTGCTCTCAAACAAAACCCATACGAATCTCTTAACTATATAAATAATTTTTTTGCCAATATTGGGAAAAACCTAGCACATGAAATATTGACAAAAAATGAAAATGCTAAATCATTAGGTTCACCACCTTCTGGTTACAGCATAAGTCATTCCTTTGGCCTTCTGCCTACAGATACTTCAGAGATCAAAACAATCATTGACAGTCTTAAGAGTACTTGCGCCATGGGCCATGATGGAATTCCAACATTAGCACTTAAATACCTTAAGAAAGACATCGCACCGTACATAACTCATATCTGTAATCTTAGCTTTACCAGCGGTGTCTTTCCAAAGACGTTTAAAACTGCTATCATCATACCAATTCATAAGGGAGGAGACAGAGACAGTATCAATAATTATCGCCCAATCTCTATTCTTTCAGCTTTATCGAAAATTTTGGAACGTCTCCTTAATAATCGGCTCACTAAATATCTTACGAAACATAAAATTATTTCGGATAATCAATTCGGCTTTGTTTCTGGCAAGTCAACTGAAGATGCAGTGTCTCAATTGACAGATTATATTGTACGTCAAGTTGACAGTAAAAATAAATGTATTGGCATATTTCTAGATTTAGCAAAAGCGTTTGATACTGTCTCTGTCCCTATCCTTTTACACAAAATCGAAAGATTAGGTATAAGGGGCATTGCATTAAAATTATTCACTGATTATCTAAGAAACAGGACACAAAAAGTTAAGATAAATGACTTATTTAGTGACGAACTTCCAGTCGAGTATGGCGTTCCTCAAGGAAGCATTTTGGGTCCTAGTCTCTTCTTATTATACGTCAATGACTTGTGTCACTTGAAACTCGTTAGCGGTAGAACTATAGCTTTTGCTGATGATACAGCGTTGATCTTTACAGCTCCTACCTGGAAAGATGTTATCAGGGTGGCTGAGATTGGCCTTAAAGAGGTTATGTCATGGCTTCGTGATAACCTTCTCACCCTCAACATCAGCAAAACAAAGTATTTATTATTTTCTAAAACCTCCACTGATAAACCAGGTAAAAATGCAAATATTAGAGCACACAACTGCAGTAAACAAGACCATTGCTCTTGCCCCGTACTGGAACAGGAAACGTCTATCAAATATTTGGGAGTTATCGTTGACAACCAGCTAAAATGGCTAGAACATACAAAAGCCGTAGTCGGTAGGGTACGTAAATTAATAGTGGTGTTTAAACGACTTAGACACATAGGTGATTCACGCATATTAAGAATGACCTACTACGCTCTTTGCCACTCTCTGCTTTCATATTGCATTCTTGCTTGGGGTGGAACTCATAAAACTTTCATGCTACGCGTAGAAAGATCACAAAGAGCTGTTCTTAAGGTGATGCTGTCTAAGCCGTTTAGATATTCCACATCTAAATTATTTCTTGAAACACAGGTCCTCTCAGTGAGACAAATATATGTTCAAAAGTCTGTGTTGAAGACTCACTCTAATACGCCGTTCGATTTGATTGCATATCTTAACACACGTCGAAAAGACGCAATGATACGCCCCGCATCTTTCTCTTCAGCGTATGCCAGAAGGCACTTCTGTTTTCTGGGACCGTACCTTTATTTGAGACTAAGTAAATTTGTAAACATATATACTCTCACACTGTTCAGATGTAAATCGGCAGTGACAAAGTATCTTCTTACCTTAAACTACAATGACACGGAAGAATTGATGAATTACAAGTTCTAATACACTCCTGACACCCACTGCACACACACTGCACACACACACAAATACGCACACACACACGTACACCACACGCTCACACACCCACACACACACACACATACACACACACACACACGCACACACACACACGCACACACACGCACACACACACACACCACACACGCCCATGTACACACGCCCATGTATATGTATGTATATAATGTGTTAATTACTAGTTAAGAAAAATGAAAATGTTGTTAATATTCGTAGGTATTCAGTGAAAGCATGTTATCTTAGTACTATAAATATATAAATGTTCCTATGCTATTTACCGAAAACACACAACGAATATACCTATACTAATAATATAACTAACTAATAATATTTACATAATCACCTACCCAAATAAGAAATCATTTCCTACTAACGCAATAATATAACTTTAAAAAATAATTATTTGCAATAGCGACTCCACCACCGCTGTCATGTGACTTACCGCAAAGTTCTTATCGCCTACAATCTTTGAATACAATAGAAGCGTCATAAAGCTAGGGCGAGGTAAAATGAGTTATGTTACAATATCGATAAACTATGTAACGGTTGTAACGTATACAATACAATAGCTAAATGGTTAACCTAATCTTAGCAAGACAGACTTATATCTATTCTTACACTTAAAGTTATTAAATACTAATATTTTTAAATTGAATTATCTGCTTGCTTTTGTAAGTATGTAATACTGATAGTAAACAAAATGAACCTATCCTATTTCATAAAAAAAAAAAAAATTACTTTTCTACTGTATACTAATAATATACCTATAACTTTTGAATTAAATTATTCTGATATTTTACCTTTAACTAGTTGTATGTACGTATATGTTGTAAAAATTTTACTTTTTGGTAATGCGTAAAACTTTAGAGCTCAATACTTACACATGTACATACCTAAGCATAAGTTTAAGTTAGTTACCTAAGTTGAAATCTGATAATATCGACAACCTCACGTTACATAGCCTCAAAGAGGGCCCATCCCTAACTTGCTAACTTGTTTACTACGTTGTAGGAGCTAACTACCTGAACTTGTTACTTTTTATTTCTCATTTCTACCTGCAATTTTGGCAATATATTGGACTGCTAATAAAATATTATAATTATCTACCGGTTATGTTAATTGCATAACATTATACACTTTATATTTTTTTTACATATTGTACGTTACCACACGGAAGGAAGACGTTGGCAGCTGTAACACAGGTGCGACCTAGCACGGCTGCCAATGATCAACTTGTACCTACCTAGCTGAACGTTGTACATTTTATTTAATTTTATTTATATTACAGTTAGCTATAAGGTGCTGTATTTTTGATATTGTGATTTTTGATGGAATAAATAAAATAAAAAAAATTTAATACCTTTTGGTGCAACTGTTACCTAGTGAATTTCTGAGTACCAATTATTTATCTAATACTAATTTGTACAAATACACTATTATGAGTACTAATTTGTGTTGTATTATTATTAGTACTATAACACCACATTATAGAATACAACTGAACACTGAGTAATATTTTACAAACTGTGTCAACATTTTACCTATTGATCCTAATAATATTACATTTTAGAAACATACATAAAAATATGAAATTAGTATTTTCTCTGGATAATCTCTTGCATTCACGTCTTGCATTCTTAATTATATTTTATTATACTTTCTTTGGGACTTTGATAGATTTTAACTTGATGATCTTTCTTTGTCAATTTCTTTGATATTTTTTATAGACAAAGTTATTGATCATGTAAATAAGATTTAGTATAAACATTTTAGTATGTACAATAACAAAAGAGAGGAGAACAAAAGTATGATAAATAAATACATGTATATATAAAAATATGTCCGATTTAATACTTTTAAAGGGAGGACAGTCTATGGGGTGTTTTTTACACAGCATGTACCATGGATGGTTGGATCGGCGCGCCGTCCATTCGCTACCGAGCTATGGCATTCATCCTGAATTACTTGGGTAGCCCCTACTTGATCTAGTATCAAGCAACCATCCATGGGGGACCACCACTGCGCATGAGATGACATGACCTATATTTCATAATCGAAGTATCGACGAGAAATGAGGTTTAGTAGCTTAGCAAAATTACCTGCATTTCATTATCGAAACATCAACTAGAAACGAGGTTAAGCCCCATGGTGATGTCTACAGTAAGTCAAAAGTCAGTAGTACAAAAGTAATACATTTAATTAAATTTAACGTCTTAAATTGTATGTCAGTACTGAGTCACAACTAAAGTGAGAGGACATAATCTTTTATCAAAGAGAATAGTACATGTATGTCTGTTAGTCAGCCTACATACTCATCCACTCCAGCTTAATTTAGCTTGGAAACATTCGCTTGCTCGAACAACAGAGTTGCCTTGGATGGTTAGAAGGTCTCTGTCTATTAATCGAGCACAACATCCATCACCACCTGTTTCATTTAGATATTACTCTCTCTAGCTACTTAAGAGTGAGTAGTATCTTAGCTACCCTGCCTACACTACCTACTATAGAATTTCCTATCTATCTCCTATCAACCTATCCTATCATTCCTACTAACCCATACTGGGTCTATGCAACTCTATCTATACTAAATCCTATCCTGAACCGCAAAGTATATTTCCAACAAAGGAATGACTCAATGAGCCAGGTTAATTGTAGTTAATATTGTGGTTAATGAAGATAATTACTGAAGCAACCCAGTAAGCTAGGTTCGCCAGCATTTTAGTTAAATTATTTCTCCACTCCGGAAAGACCCAGCGGTCCAAGATCACTTAATTGTCGTAGTTGGTGATGATGTCGTTGCGTGATCATCTATGTTAAATGCTAGAGGAGACTCTGGCTATTCATTCAGCTTACAAGTCTCCCCAGGGTTGGGCCACCCGTAGCATAACACAGAATCTCACGGTCCCCTCAGGGAAGGTAATTCTCGAACATGTAGTAAAAGTGATTCTTTTCTCACTGAATTATTCCGCAGAATATGTAAATTTGAAGACACGTTGCGTGGTTGTCTATGTCACGAACTAGAGAAGACTCTGGCTATTCTTTCAGCTTACAAGTCTCCCCAGGGTTGGGCCACCCGTAGTGTGACACAAACTTCCACGATCCCCGCAGGGAAAATAAATCACGAACAGATAATAGGCGAATCCACGCCATATGAGCAGCTTCAATAAGCACATATGTCCCGTAGGAAACAAAATCTCGTACATAATTAGTAAGTGAATCCGTCTCACTAAGTCATTCCAATGAATCAGGTACGTTGAATTTAAATATGCTGATGCATAATAATTTATGTCGATAATATTGGGTAAGTCAACATGACATTATATCCGCATGTTTTGTATATCCCGTAGGAAAGAAAATCTCGAACATATTAATTATTAAACTTTTCCACCAAATTACTTCAGCGATGCAGGTACATAAAATTATATTAAATTATTTCACGGTTGGTATAAGAAAATTATTATCATCGTTCACGTACACATAAACAATTAATGCTCTGAAATAAATTAATTATTAAAATATTCCGTTTCAAATTCATCATCAAAACCATCAACATCAACCATCAGATTACACAGTTGGTAAAGAAAATTACTATCATTCACGTACACATAAATCAATAATATCCTGAAATAAATGAATTATTATAATAATACTCCGTTATTAACTTCATCACTAACATTAACTAATTTCTGTCCACTGCTGGACACAGACCCAATGAACACTCTCTCCAACAGGTTTAAGGTCTATAGAACACTTAGCACAACACTGCAACTCTCACAACCACCTTCGGACCGATTCGGATAAAATGTTATATTATTGTCCCAACGTGAGCAAAGTCACGGAACGCAGCTAGCTTCCTTAGCCATATTAAAATAAACATAATTATTATATGTTCAAGCAAATGATTTCATAAATCTATTTCAAATACGAAATATCCCGATTTGGATGAAAAGTTATATAACAATAACAATATCACATTGAATAAGTAATATTAAAATGGAATAATAAACAAAATACAAAAACCTGCAAATAAATATATGAATATTTAGAAATGTATCTTATAACCATTTCTCTTAGTATAAAAGTTGTCACAAATCCATCAGATAAATTTGCCACAGGTTTAGGTACGATCTGATTTCATCAGATGTTGTCTGGACCAATTCGGATAAAATGCTACTTAGTTGTTTCAACATGAGCAAAGTCACGGAACGCAGCTAGCTTTCTTAATCATATTAAAATTAATTATACAATGCTAAATTCCAGTTCCTTTCTGTCAGACATCCACCCGACAGACATATTAGAATAACTAATATCAAAATGGAACGATAAACCTAATACAAAATCCTACAATTTTAAGTTCCTGGATGTCCGTCTTGCACTAAACCACCATTTCAGAATATCTAATAATTAGTAATGGCTACCATAATATACTTATTTATTTTACATGCAATTAACTGATTATATGATTAATATTGTTAAATTTAGACCTGATGGTAATAAGAGATCTATAGAATTTATATTTCCTATAATTCTCCTTATACATATTTAGAAATCTATCTTTTAACCATTTCTCTTGATATAAAAGTTGTCAAAATCAGTCAGCAGCCACATGCACTTGACCATAATTTCAAAGTGTAATATTTAGTAAGAAAACTATCTACAAGGAGATAAAATGTATTATTTTTACTTTGTAATTGTATCTTCTTAAATTTATTAGTTAATACCAACCAATAAAAAGTCAGTCAATTATGACTTTCTATTTTTAAATTTAGATCTTATAATAATAGTAAAAAACCTAGACTTAAGATAAGAAATTGAATATGTGCATAATAATTAGGATAGTTCAAAAACCAAGACAGCCGACCTCAACGCCCCGCGAGACAGCCCCAGCAGCAAGTTTTGGATGTTCACAACCGACGAAGCAATCGCACAACATACACACAAAAAACACACAGACAAACCGAGAACCTCCTTCCTTTTGGAAGTCGGTTGAAAAGGCATCATGAACCATCAGTGCTCTGTCCAACCAATTATTGGAGATTGAAAGCATTACAAAGACACTTCTGTTTACCATCAGCAAGTAACTGGCAAACCAGCTTCTTGTTTTGTAGCTGAGCTTCACGCCTAATATTATATTGAATCGTAAAACCGCTTGAAATCGGGCAATATCCCATTACAATAATCATTTAAATAGATAATCTAAACGCGTTACAGTGACAATAATAATTCTCATGTTATTGGAAAAGCCCACAATGTAGCCTTCTTATTAATAGATAAAAGGATACTTCCTGACTTCTTACTGCTCCGTTTTTCAACAATTTTAACACTTTTTAGCACATAAAAACTTCAAAATAACACTACACGTCCAGTAACATCTAGCTCTTTTTCCCTCCCGTCAAAAGTGACCCCGAGCTTCGCCGCCAAAAGTCCAGTTCCCTGCATTTTAGCGGCAAAATACCCTTGTTACGCGGCAAATTTCGTTCGTTTTTCAAAAGCAGCCATAAACTAAGAAAAATACTAAATAAAAAACCAAGAAAATCCCGCGCTCTTCCTAAAACAAAAACACAATAATCCTGACCAGTGACAGCTCCTCCTGACACTGGCAGTTTATGTAATCTAGCTTTTTTTTTTAACTCTGCACAGTGGCTTCGCACCTGACCTATATAGCGCCAAGTGTTGTTTTGTTTGACCCAAATATTTAATTAAATACTAAATGAGAACGATCTTATTTATGAATTATTTTGAATATAAACATCATTAAAATCAATATAAATTCAAAATATCACCTCATAAACCTGAACCAATCTCAATAAATCGTAGAGCTCGAAATCCGTTCTGTTACACATAGACGATGTGCTGCTGCCCAGCAACACTATTAAAGAAGGTCTACTGACTCTCCGTGAGGTCCTCGAAACTTTAATTAAGGCAGGTTTATCTATCAACCTCAAAAAAATGTAAGTTTCTTACAACAGAGGTTGAGTATTTAGGCCGGACGATCAGTAATGGTCAGGTGAGGCCGAGCGCGCACAAGGTTGAGGCTCTAGTTAATGCACGAGTACCGAGCAACGTAAAAGAGGTAAGGCAGTTTTTGGGTCTTGCAGGATATTTTAGACGTTATATCCCCGGATACTCCCAGCAGACAGCTTGTATTGCGAATCTCACTCGCAAAGGTGTGCCATTCATTTGGGGCAAAGAACAGGAGCGGGTCCGTAAGGATATTATCGAGCGGCTAACCAGTGAACCGGTATTAGCAATATTTGACCCTTCTCTCCCTACAGAAGTACACACCGATGCATCAGCTCAAGGTTACGGAGCCGTTTTGCTTCAGACACATGAAGGTGGACATAAGCAGCGAGTCGCCTATTTTAGTAAGGTAACTAAAGGTGCTGAACCGCGTTGCCACTCATACGAGTTGGAAACGTTGGCAGTTGTCAGGGCTTTACAACATTTCAGACATTACCTGATTGGTATGAAATTTAAAGTTGTATCATGTTGTAATGCCTTGAAACTGACGCAGCGCAAGAAGGATTTACTGCCGAGGATCGCTCGGTGGTGGATGTTTCTTCAAGATTACAATTTTGATCTTGAATATCGAAAGGGGACTGCGCTATCTCATGCAGACTATTTGAGCCGAAATCCAGTCAATGTTTGTGAAATACGGAAACCTTTAAATTGGGCTCAGATAGCGCAGGCCGCTGACGATGAGACGCAGAACCTACTTCAGAAGCTGAACGATGGTGAACTGGACTCGTCTAGGTATGTTAAGCGCAATGACATCCTTTACTATAAAATGGATGTGGTCGGTGAACAGCCAAGTTTGCTGTGCTATGTGCCAAAGGGTCATCGCCTTAGCTTACTCCGAGTATTTCACGATGAGCATCAGCATATCGGTACAGAGAAAACGACTGATCTCATTTTAAAACATTTTTGGTTTCCAAAATTGAGGCAATTTGTGCGAAAGTACATACAGCATTGTGTAGTATGTCTTTCTCACAAAAAGGTTCCTCGTCAACCTTTGCAACCGATTGAGTCGTGGCATAAACCCGATATTCCATTTGAGACTGTACATAGCGATGTACTGGGACCACTTCCTGACTCCAATGGGTTCAAATATGTAATTCTTATAGTAGATGCTTTCACTAAGTTTTGTCTCCTGTATCCTATTCGTAAACAAGATGCAACGGAATCAAAGAGGGTTTTTGAAATGGCAATATCCCTTTTCGGTTCTCCTAAGCTGATAGTTGCAGACAGGGGTCGAATGTATGAAAGTTCCACTTTTGTAAATTGGGTTAAAGAGTTAGGATGTGATGTGCATTTTATAACTCCTGAAATGCACCAAAGTAATGGTCAAGTTGAGCGGTATTGTCGTACTGTTATGAATATGATTCGTGTTGAGTCTAATTTTAGACAAGAATGTTGGTCTAATATTTTGTGGAAATTGCAGCTCACCTTGAACATTACTGTGCAAAAATCTACAAAGTCACCTTTGCGTTTGTTAATTGGCAGTGATGGTGCAACGCCCGTCATACGATCCCTGGTGCGCGATGTGGCTTTAGAGGCGTCGAAGCCCAATCGCGAATCATTACGCGAGCTTGCCCGACAGCGAGCTTCAGAGTTGCTGGACCAAAACCGCACTCGCCAGGATGCTTGTGTTAACGAGCGGCGCAAATCGGTTCGCTCCTTCCAAAAAGGAGAACTGGTATTTGTGCGTAAGTTGAGTCAAGCCACTGGCAAGCTAGACTCTGGTATGGGCGGCCCATATACGGTAAAGCAAGCGCTACCACATGGTTGCTATGAGCTCAAGCTGGTCACTGGCTCATATGGTAAAACCACACAGGCAGCAGCAGAGTACATAACGCTGTGGCGCGGGGAATGGACTCCCGATGTATGTATGTACCGCATTTTTCCAATGTGAGTATGGTCTTTATTAAAAGATTCTGTTCAGCAGTGTTGTAATGTATTCGTACATTGGTGCGTATACAGCGAGCACTGCCGAGGGCACTGCTCTACAGACATCTGCATGTTTTATTTATTCTTGTGGTGTTAGTTTTCTGTGTTGTAATGTATTATGCAATAGCATTAATACAGCGAGCATCCCGAGGGCTCTGCTCTACAGACACATGCACGATTTGTGATGCAATACGATGTTGTTGGTTTTGGATTCCGTGTTGTAATGTATTCATGCAATAGCATCAATACAGCGAGCACCCCGAGGGCTCTGCTCTACAGACACGTGCATGGTTGAGGTCCCAATGTTGTCAAATGTTGATGTCGGTTCAGAGTGATGTAATGCGTTTGTGTATACCCCAACACGCGGGCGTTACACTTATGCAGCGAGTAAATCTTGAGACTGCTCTACAGTCACTGCATGCGATGGGACCAATAGTACGATGAACAACCCGGCGCTGTTCGATCGTAGATGTGCAACCCGAGGGCTCTGCAGGGTGGAGGAAAGCCTTAAGGGTAGACCTCACCACGGTGCCGCATGACGATGCGAAGAGAGGACATCTTGATCAAGTACTCCTCTGTACTCGCGAGAGTACACCCGTCTTGGATATTTCCTGAGGGCTATGTCCAAACGGTTTGAAAGTAATGGAGTCGCTCTTACTTTCAGTTAGCTTATGTTTGTCGTTGAACTAATGCAAACAATGTGACTTTCAGGTGACGATGATGAGACTGATGAGATTTCACACGGCTCATCATGCGGTGAAGAACGCGCAGTTGGTCCAGCTACTGAAGAGCTTCAATCGGTTTCACCCACCCACTCTGAACACCTTGCGGGCGAGGACGCGCCGCCGTCAGGAGAGGCCGATTTAGAGATTGACGTCGGCAAAGGAGGCGTGGCCAGCTGACTCACGTCACCGAGTGGTGGGAGCAAGCGAGAAAGGGCAGCTAGAACATCGGAGAGCGCGCCTCGCTCACTTTGGCTTCGGCTCCAGGGACAGACGGACGTTGCTAATACTTTGTCAATTTAAATTTTGCTTATTATTGTGAATTGTTATTTTTAACTTATTGTGATTATATTTTTTTTAAGTATTTTAGATTGTGGTTTCTAATTCTAAATTATAGGATGATACATCTTTTATTGCTTTTTATTTTTATATACTACCTTATTAACTATATATTTGCAAAAACCGATAAATTTATTACAAATTTCCTTATTTCCTACAATGGTACTTAAATTTTCTAAATTAATGCGTTTATTTATTTCTTGTTCGATATTGTAACGAGCTTTTTCATAGATTGGACATTCCAATATAATATGCAAGGCACTTTCTTCAGCTTGGGGGTCACAAGGACATGCCGGACTCTCCTTGAATGTTCTTGAATCGGTTCCTTGCACTTAAATCGGTGCAAGTACGAGGAGAATCCGCCATGACCTGTCATAAATTGCGTAGTAATAGGGTCAATTTTTATTTTGCGTACAATGGGATACGCAACGATGGCGTCTGGAAAAACTGCTTTCGTGGTCGAAGCTGTCTCACCGTTTTTATAGCGCTGGTTCCATTCGTCAAGCGACTCCAAGCGGATTTGTCGCTTGACGAATGAAACAGAGGGCATTTGGCATAATCCGGTTTAGTTTTAAGCCGCAGTGCTGCGTTTTTCGCGAGTTCGTCTGCTCGTTCGTTTCCCTCCAATACTGCATGTGCCTTTATCCAGAATAATTTTGGAGTCTTCCCATCTTCTGCGATTTTAGTGATGTTGGCTCTGGTTTTTGCTTCTTTCCAACTGTCCGGAAAGTACGATTTTGCCAAACATTTATTTAATAATGCTAGAAACAAGTCAGGGTCACTGTAAACGGCACGTTTGCAGATATCTGCGGTGAGGCCATCTGCTTCAGGGGCTTTCTTAGGGTTGAAGGACTCTATTGACATCTGAAGCTCAGTCATTGTAAAAGGCGGATCACATAGTTCACCTTGTTTTCCGACATTTACTTGTTCCGCTTTCTCTCTGGTCTGACGGTGCTCTGCATTGTCGCTATCGTTGAGGTCTTCAGGATAAAAAGTTTCCGCAAGAAGCTTTATGGAACCTTTTGCGTCCAACACATTGCCTCCATCTTCCAGAAGCAGGTCCTGTTCAGGAACCTGTTGTTAGGTTAGGTTAGGTTAGGTTAGATGGTGCGGGTCGGAACACCTCCTCGTGGTGTACCCTGGGTATCCGATGGCCGACAACTTTTCGCAGTTCACTGGGTTAAGTTGTCGACCGATAGCGAAGTTCCGACGTGAGGGGCTCCTCCGCGTGTCCTTCTGATATTTAGCAGAGGGCACAGCGTGACGGGGCAGGGCGGGCTCGGTAGTGGGAGCCGCCCGGTGGTGGGTCTGAGCATAATGCTCGGACTAATTGGCGGGGCCGGTAAGGGCCTCATGAGGGCTGCTCGCATGCTTTTGTCATGCGAGCCAGACGGTGGACGGTGTGCGAGTAGGGGTAGTTGCCCTTCGCACACCTGTCATTTGAGGGACAGAGGGTGTGGTGAGTTTGAGGAGAAGACGAGCCACACTCCTCTTAGGCTGTGGGTCCGACATGCTCGGGCCGAGTGGTGGGGCCGGCGACGGTCGAAGAGTGGGGTCTCGCATGCCACTGGCACTGGCATGCGAGTCGAACAGCGGACGGTGTGCGAGTAGGGGTATTTGCTCTTCGCACACATGTCATCAGAGGGACGGAGGATGTGAGGCCAGGTGCCACACTCCTCTGTCAATGTGGGGTAACTGTTGGAGGGTCGGGGGACTCCAGGCAGCGAGTCCCACATAACTATTCGCTCCCCCGGGCGAGTGGTATCCATAAGGATTTTCCTGGGTCAAAAAAAAAAAAAAAGGTTAGATGGTGCAGTCTAAGATGGCATCGTGCTTGTATAGAGGTGGAAGACGGCATTGAGAGTACCTAGGCGCTGGACAATGGTAATGTTCCCAATCCGCTAAACGCAGTTATGTTTCAACTCGAATTTTTCTTTTTTTTTTTAAGTTCACTAGCAATGTGGGTTGCACATTATAAGGATTCTTGTAGTACGTGTACGTTAACCCCTCCAACTACCTAAGCTAAATATGCTGGTGTCTGGAGTGGGTTCACGTCAATAGTGCAAAGGGTGGGGATTGAACTCACGGCCTCTCGATCTCCAGTCCGACACCTTATCCCTTGGGCTATTGCCGCTTTTTAACCGACTTCCAAAAAGGAGGAGGTTCTATGGTATGTATTTTATTTTATATTACGACTGACTGGCATCGAGCCGAAGTATTATTGTATATCTCCACATGAAGGTGGTAGCAGCATATTATATCGATTGTCCGCCTAATCTAACTTACTACCAAAAAGTAGCTTACCACTATCAAGGAGAAAGTCTGCCTCCATAATCTTTCGGTGTTTCAGCAGCACACAGCCCTTGGGAGTCAGAGTATTCTGGGCCCAGCGTGTTTACCATCTTCGACCACATCATCGTTTACCACCAGGCGAGATAGTGGTCGAACGCTAGCTTATAAGAAAGATGTAAAAAAATTTTTTGGCTGAACATAATGCCGAAATTGAGTGAACCTATTATGTTTTTCTTCGATGGGTAGTTCGCGGTCGAAGACGGGTAGTCTGAGTTTAGAGGTGACCCATTCAGAACCACCCAGGGATCAAAGCCTGCGGACGTAGACTGGCGATGTTTGTGACCCACCCATGAGAATAAAAGTACAACCAGGGCATGAAAACATCTTCCATACAATGATTTATAGTCAAGTTTAACGCCTTATGAAAAACTTGGAGTTATTTTACATTGAGCAAATATGTAGGTAAGTATGGGGTTTTTCAATAAGAGAGCTCGAACTTTGACAGAAAAAGCGGCTATTTTAGTAAAGCAAAACATAAATGTGAAATGAAAGCCAAGTTCAATATTATGATATGTCTTTATATTATGTTTTTTACTTATTTTGTTTACTTTATATTTAAATAAGTGACATCTAAGTGGGTGCCAAGTTTAATCAATGGTCAGTCCTAAAATGTATTTATATCAACATAAAATATTTTATAACAACTTAAAATATAATTTCTTCTTATAACTTAGGATAAAATATTGAAACTTGATCTGATTTGGCTAGTTTTCATATACGACTTATGTTAAACTTACACTTGATTAGTGTCTCAAATACCTATATTAAGTTCTCATATCTATGTTAGGAGAAGCCTATGTCTAGCAGTGAACAGAAATTGTCTGACAATGATGGTGTTGAGTGGCGATGCGGTCTAAGATGGAACGGCAGTGAGTGATGAGATAATACGATACAGGGCTCTGAGTCTGAACTTTAGTTCAATTAGGTACCCTACCGGCAATCAGCTACCTTATTTGGCTTTTTTATTTATAATGTGTATAAACAATTGAGTGGTAGTTTACTTATATTGTAGATAAAGATTTTGTTTGATAAACATTTTGTAACAAAACGAATAATAAAAGAATGAGTTAAAAAAATCTTGACAGGTCGGCAACGCTCGAGTGACACCCCTACGGTACGCGTACACCAAAACCGATTTTGTCGGCCGATGGCGGACAGAACTACTCGGATGAGTAACTCGGACGTTCAACTGAATACACTGCAGATGATAACGGCTGTTGTCGGTGGAACTTATGAAGCGTTCGGACTCGTCAGTTGATCGTCCGTTTTCGGGCGTCATCGGACGACGTCGGTAGTAGCAGTGTATGCGCTCTCTTTCATTTACTTACGTTTGATTTAATCGGCCGAGTTCGGCCGATGACGCCCGAGCATACTTCGGCCGATGACGGATTCGGTGTACGCAAGCCATTAGTGTCAGTTGCAAGTCTTTATAGGCGATGGTGACCACTTCTCACTAGGTGGGCCGTTTGCTTGTTTGCTACATATATCATAAAAAAAACATTATAACGTGTTTATTCAATTTAACACCCATTATAAAGATGTAAGAATTTTACGCAAAATTACATGCTATTCAAATTATGCAGGCACTACGTGACTTCAGCCAACTTTAGTTATATGAGAGTTTTAATCATGTTATCCATAAAGTTATCATTAATTACATAATGTTTAAAGCTTCAGTGCTAAATAAAAAAATATTTATTTTCAAAATCGTGTTAATAAAGTTAAAACTATGACATGCATCATACGATTACATTAGGTCAAAAGAAACCAGCAGTTGTAAAACACTATGACTCAGAGGAGGGATTTCCCGATGTAAATACTTCGCATGGTCGAAAGCTTGTGTGACTAATTCGAGTTATTTTAGTCCAAGAACAAATTTATAGAGCCACGGGCAATGCCCACGGCTGTATCCATTTGTTCATTTGTTTAACAATTGCCTCCCTGGGAACCTCATGCACTATTTTTAAAGCTACAGAATCACAGGACAATATTACCACAACAATTAAAAAATATGTTAATTTACAATATTAACATATTTTTTATTTCCATTAAGTACTGACTATTATATTAGGTGACTATTATACTATTACAATACCTACTATAATATAGTCAATAACCAAGGTGATTTTAATATTATAGCGTTATGTGTCAGATAGTTCTCAGACACAACGTTTAATAAAGTAGGTATATAAGGTATTTGCTCTGACACGATCCGTGTTTTGTGTCTGACAGACAAACACTTGACTGCGAAATACTTTGGTGAGAGATTACCTGATGTTTTATGAAGATGAAGAAGGTGTCGTGCTTGTTTCGAATTGAAAGACCACACCACAGAATAATGAATAGTTGACCACACTGAGAGGAGGTTCTAGATAACTGACTTTAGTCCAATCCACAGAGCACTTGTACTATTAATTATTCTGTGACAGAGCGCAACTGCCCCGGTCAACTGTCCCAACCCGTTTTCGACACTCGCTGGCACTGAACATCAAGCCAGAACGCGGTGAAAATATCATTGATTGGCAAATTATCTTTGTTCGGTTGGTGGTTCGAGACACGGATGAAGCCTACCACCAGAAACCTATTTAGCACCACCCAGGGGCCACCTACGGACGCAGGAATGCAACAATAACCTTTTCTCCCGGGAGTAAAAATGACCCCCGGGTAAATGCACGTTTGAATAACACAGTGATAACTGTTTACATACAAATAATCCAAACGGACGGACGGGCGGGAAACTTATTTTCTTGTTTTTTTCGAGTGTGTACCTAAATAATTCACAAATCTAAAATTGCCATGTTTATATTCTTGTCCTTACTGTTCTATCTATATATATAAAAGAAAGTCGTGTTAGTTACTACACTTATAACTCAAGAACGGCTGGACCAATTATTATGATTTTTGTATTTTTGGAATTTTCTTTGTCAGTAATAGGATAAAAAGTATTAAAAACAATGAATAATTGATCTAAAAAAATATTTTGCCAAAATGTTCCTGGGTTTCAAAACTGCCAATCATTTGATGTTCAATTGTTTATCCCATCTATACGGTAAACCTCAAATTAATAAGGGTCATCGCTCCACACGATTAGTGTATTTAGCCAGTGTCAAGTACAAAAATTCTTCATGTTTTTGTGATTTCAAGTCATGTACATTTTAAAAATGTTAATAAATTTTAAACACTGTCAGTAATGACAATTGTATGACACATTTATTGATTGTCAAATATGCGTGTGTTAGAATATTTTCATAGTACATACCGATATACGACATATTTCCAATGTTTGATGATGATTTAATTTATAAATGATTAATATTGCCTCAAATAAGGGTATTTATACTGTGTTCGATACATTTGAGGGTAGTCCAAACCTTATGAGATTTGTCAGAGCCGCCATGTTGGTTTTCTGTTTGACTGATGCTTTAAAAGGGCGGTAGAAACGTTAGTTGAGAGACTTTTTTGCTCGAGCAGCCTTCGGGCTAACATCGTCACCTTTACTCTGTTGGGAATATCGTTCAGACGACAAAGTGCTGGCCGGTGGTGTAAACAGAGTGAACGTAAGCGACCACAAGTAGGGGATCGATCACCGGCTTACGAGTATTTACCGTTCGTAAAAGGAGTAACAGACAGAATCAGATATCTTTTACGACGGAAATATCATGTCAAGACGATCTTCCGCCCACCAGGTCATCTTAGACAGATGCTGCGTTCACCGAAGGACAAGGACGAGCTGAACGTTCCGGGCGTGTACCGAATACCATGCGACTGTGGCAAGAGCTACGTGGGAGAAACTCGACGCAACATCACGACTAGACTTACGGAACACATAAGGAGCATTAAGAATTCGGACACGACAAGATCCGCCATCGCGGAACATGCACATCTCGCGGACACAAACCACTTTATCCGTTTTGATAAAGCCTCCGTACTAGCTAGAGAGAAGTTCTTTGTACCTAGAAAAGTACGTGAGGCTATTGAGATAAATAGACACCCCAATTTCAACCGAGATAGTGGATGGACCTTGCCGTCAGCGTGGAAACCGATTCTTAATGCGTCCTCGAAAAAGAAAGTGTCAGTCAGTCTGGAGTGTGACACAGTCAGCATTGTTTGCGACGGTACTTCTGGCGATAGGAGTAGCAGCGATGAAGAACCGACGATGACGTCATTCGGGCTATCTCAGGCATCCTCGGTACCAAAAAGGAACAGCCGTTCCCGATCGCCGCCGAGTCCGCCCCCACCCCGGCTATCAAGCCGAGCGCAGCGAGCGGCGGCCCGCAGTGAACATCGCGATCGCACCGCGTGACCTCACTCCCGAGGAAGAGCGACTGACTCGCTCGAAACCTAGGTCGAGAAAATTCGACTAAAGGTACGTGAATTACAGCCGGTATATAACAACAATAATAAAGTCCAGAATATTGCACGCCGCTGTATCTGTTATAGGTAGACGTCATCGCTTACCATCAAACGAGTGTCATGCTTGTCCTGTTACCTTTTACTATATTTTTTTTGGATGGCTTTGACTCATTAATCATGCATGACTCACACATTCATCGAATTTTTGTTGTGAGTCAGAGGTATATGCAGTATACCTCTAAATCTTATTGTTAAACACTTAAATCATAACGATAGTTAATAGTACAATATTTGGTTCTCAAATAATAGGTTACCAGCCCCCTGATTCACATTTCAATCGGATACATTCAAATTCGGAACCGTCATTTTAAATTTTAATATTAATTATTCTGTGAATTATTTATTTACCTAGTCGTGAAAACCTTTCCGATTAGAATCACAGATTTTTTCGAATTAAAATATCAAAAGGTATGGATTTGAGAATTATGAATTGCAAAGAGAGTCGTAGGAGAGGCAGTTTCCGAATCTGAATTTGCTTTCGAATGATTGAGAATCAGAGGGCTGAAAAGTTTTCCGGCAAATCCGATGGCAAAAAAAAAGATTCGAAAAGAGCACGTCGAAATCTACAAAATCGCTAATTTTCAAAACACCCGGAAAATGTTCCAGGTATACCAATGACTGTACTAAAATTAGTAATGTTAATTCCAAGACTAATCAGCTAAGGATTAACAATAAATGAGTAAAAAATATCTACAATAAGAAATCCGACTAAATAAAACATGAATATATATTAAGTATGTTAAGTAAAACCCAGACGTGTGTTCTTTATTTTCTGAATTTAAAACATGTTGACCTTGGAGCATTCATCAGTACATTATGTCTGATATTTATATACAAAAAATTATACAGCACAAGAATATATATACACGTAAGGATTTGTTAAGCCATCCCCGTCGACTGCTGGACAGAGGCCTCGCCTATGGCACGCCACTTAGCTTGTTCTTCAGCTCTTTGTTTCCAGCCGCTACCTTGCGTATTAACTTAACTTAACTTGCGTATATCATCGCTCAATCTAGCTGGAGGGCGCCCTACACAACGTTTACCGAGCCAAGATCTCGACCCTTAAACACGTCTACACCAACGGTTATGGGTTCTACCGCTACCATTCTACCATTACCGCTACTTATACTTGCTAATTCTTTGATTTCTATGGTTCTCTGATGGATGACTTCATTTCGAATTCGATCTTTCACAGAGACTCCGAGCATATTATAGCCCTCCTCATAGTTCGTTGAGCGACTTCGCACCAGTCGCACCGTCATTACATACTTACCCATACATTTTGAGGGCTCAGCCAGTGGTGCATTGGGATAGTGGTCGTCTTTGATGCCAAGGTGAGGTAAACAACGCATCATCAGCTCCCCTAGTGTTTCAGCTGTTCATAGGCGACTACAACCGCATTCCATTACGCGGTTCGTCTGTTTGATTGCCTACTTTATTTTTTTCACAGTGACCCTTCGGTGAAGGTAAACATCTTAAAGAAACCTTTGATTACGTAAGAAAGAAGGAAATATACAGATGTTGGGATTGTTGGGCAAGCTTCTTTTAATATAGTAACGGCCCCTGCATAGTGGTAGGTAGGGCGTGCGCTTGCATCGTGGTAGGACACTGTTTAGTGTCCGCATGGCCAGCTGGAAAATCTGTTTCCAAACATGTAATCTGTTCCTGCAGCTATCATTGAGAGCCAGTTCCCATTCTAGGCCTAGCATTCTACCGTTCTACTATCCTCGACCGCATCGTAGTCGTCACAGGTGAGATAAAGATAGTGGTCAAACGATAACTAGATATTAAAAGAACGACGCTTCATATTCGCGGCTCGAAAATTATTTATTTACGAATATAATATCCATTACTAACTTATTAGTAATAGATTACATACATTATGTATTTTTAGCTACAGTATTAGGTATAGGTAAATTAAAATTAAATAACATTTATTTCATTTTTGTTGCCAGGATGCAAGAGGAACAGGAATTTAGGAACATATCATCTGCTTCTGAAAACTTTCGCTATTTACACATAGACGAGATTTAGATATCACCATAGGCTATGGATGTAAACGTAATATATATATATATATATATATATAATAAGTGAGGTCTATGTCTGCGTCTATCACGCTCAAATATTATTTTTATTTATAGACTTCACTAAAGAGGATGTCCTCAATTCGTCGGAACCGATTACTCAAAGATGTCTGAACAGATTTGGAAAATTCTTTTTTGTTTCAAATGGTACTCTTCCCAGGTGATCCGATATACATTTTAACGAAATCGGTGAAACGGATTTAATATCGTAATACATTTGTATTACGATGCATTTATATACCTCGATGGCATGACTACTGGCTACGTCGACTAGCGCGACGTTTGAAGTTGGTTCTTTTAGTTTTATAAACGATCTTAAATTATTTATCTTGAAGCTTGGTCTCACACGGCTTGTGAAGTCGGTTCTTTAGTTTTTAAACTTTATTCGGAAACCTTATGATTTCCATTTTTTTTTTATTTTATTGCCAGGAATGAACATGAGCTCAGGACCCTCCTAGACAAAAGCCAATTTCTGTAAGCGTCGAACCAAACGCAACTCCAACATGTATGGGAGTAACATTGACAATGACATTTGTCGTGGAAGAAGAAATGTCATTCCTGTAAATGTTGAAGTTCTGTTTACGTGAACGATTTCATACTTTTGGCTTTTGTCTAGGGGGGGCAGATTATCTTTGTCTTCTAATCTAGTACGTGCTGGCATTGTTGCCTCTCATAGCTACGCTCATTCTCCTGGCTGGGGGTGGGAAGGGTCGTGAAAGGGGCGGATGTCGGGGCCGAGCGGGTCGCGGGGGCAGCCTCGAGTCAGTGCTGGCCCTAGCTCTAAACTCCTCGCATTCCGACTGCCCTGAGGAAGTCGACCCGCTACGAACAATGCACTCTTCTTCTTCGTCAAAATCCACTTCAGTCCATCGACGACCTGCAAATAGAACATACAATTTTTTTATATATATTAAAGGCTAGCGTTTGACCACTATCTTACCTGTTGGCAAGTGACGATGCGGTCGTCACTTGCCAACGCTAGGCCTAGAATGGGAACTGGCTCTCTATAATATACTAGCTGGCCCGGCGAACTTCGTACCACCCAGACAATGAATGTCGTGTTACCGTTTAGATACTTAATTTAGGCTCTTATGAACGTAATACAATGAATACAAAAGAGATATTAAGTTTAGTAATGTATGCCACTTTGTTTATCAAGTAAATAATCAAAGTTGTGGCAATACAGAAATATATTAAAAATACAACAATCAAGTACTATAACCGCGTGTCAACAAAACGTGATGCAATGAAACAATGTTATTATTGTTATACATAGATAAGTTATTAACTTGAAATTAGTTCGATTGAGTTTAATTTTAATTGTAAAAATATAATCACCAGTATTTAATTTTAATTCTGAAGTATAGGTACTTACTTCATGAATAACTGTCTAATATTTTTTGCCTTATGGATAAGACGAAGAGATGTATACATACGGCATTCATAAATTGGCTATCACATTCTTGCATATCTTTGTATTATTACTTGTACTATTCATTATTCTGTGGTATTATCTACATTCTGACAAAATATAAAATTGATGAGGCATTGATTATTATGGTCTTGATTGCTTGTAAGCATAAATTTTTTTTAAGTTTCATTATGGCTCCACACGATTAGTGTATTTAGCCAGTGTCAAGTATTAAAATTCTTCAAGTTTTTATCAATTTTGGTCGTAGAGATGGGTTAAAGTCACATTTCAGGTCAGTTTTCAAGTAAAAGTCTAGTCTATGTCATACCTTCATTAAAGATGTGGTGTTTACTGAAGATTTTCAGTGGAATTTTAGTGAGACCGCAAATAGCATGTTTTGTACTTGACACTGGCTACATACACTAATCGTGTGGAACCGTGACCCTTATTAATTTGCGGTTTACCGTATCGACGGGATAAATAATTAAACATCAAATTATTGGCAGTTTTTTAACCCAGGAACATTTTGGCAAAATAATTTGTCTTATATATTTTTTTTAGGTCAATTATTCATTGTTTTTAATACTTATTATCCTATTCCTGACAAAGACAATTCCATAAATACAAAGATCATAAAAATTGGTCCAGCCGTTCTTGAGTTATAAGTGTAGTAACTAACACGACTTTCTTTTATATATATAGATATCAACGGTTCTTTAGTAACATTTCAACTATTTGTAACTACTAGATGTAATTTCACAATTTTATACAAAAAGCGCACGTTCTTTCTATGTTCATAAGTAACATGGTTCGGCAGTTGATTTTTTCACACAGTTCAAAAACACCAATTTTCGAATGTAGTAATAGGCATCAAGAACACCGTAATATTATTATAATAATATTACCGTGTCAATAATGCGGATAAGCTATGTATTAATTAATAAATGTGCCCTACGGCTTTACTCAGCTTATAGGTAAAAAGTATGTACTTATAAGTAACCTAAGTACTTGTAAAAATATCTTTGTTAAATATGTTATAATCCTAAAACGCATCCTTTGAGCTACAAACATATAAACATTTTTAAATAATTACACACGTATAAACCCATAAACCTTCATATTGTTCGTATACTTACAGATCGGTGTAGAAGAGATAGGAGTATCAGTAGAATCTGAGACAGCGCGCGCTAATGGACGACAGAGAGTGGCATGCGCCTCGTCTACTCGCCCACGTGACCACTTGCTCACGCGCCAAAACCGACGCGCGTCCCGGAATACACCCCACACCTAAAAACGCACAAAGAAAATAAAGGTTAAAAATAAATAAAAATAAGTTCAAAAACTAAAACCCGACTACTGAAAAATCACCCTCTAAAAAGTATGAAACATGAAAATTACATCTGAGATCGCTATGTACAAACAAACTATTCAATATGTATGGTGTATTATATAAAAAAACTTTACTTGTAATAAATATTTTATTATATATAAATATTTTAGTCGGGTAACCCGACTACTGAAAAATCACCTCACCTTCGGTTAGTTCGACGGGATATAATTAGCAAACACTACGCTTAACAAGAATATGATGTACAAAACCTACCTTCATTTTACTAAACCACCAAACCTTACATCATTTAAAATCCCTATTCAACGAAACCTCAAACGATGGGGTGGAATGACATTTTTTTTAGGTCATGTCTTCGTGCCCTCTAGAAGGCACCACATTCAATTTGTTGTAGTGCTTATAACCAGCAGACAAATAAGATGCGTCCAACGACACCTCATTGGTTAAATTATGATAAATAATTTATAATAAATAAGTAAAGAGGGAACAGATGAACATACATACATACTTACATACTTACATACTTACATACTTACATACTTACATACTTACATACTTACATACTTACATACTTACATACTTACATACTTACATACTTACATACTTACATACTTACATACTTACATACTTACATACTTACATACTTACATACTTACATACTTACATACTTACATACTTACATACTTACATACTTACATACTTACATACTTACATACTTACATACGTACATACGTACATACGTACATACGTACATACGTACATACTTACATACTTACATACTTACATACTTACATACTTAGGGGAGGGCGGGGCTTGTTGTAGGGGTAAGTAGTAACAGACCTTTTTCAATAGCAATTTAAACTTTATTCGCTTTTTTTTACCTAATCTTAAAATTATAACGCGCCACGCCACTTTATTACAGTCAGTGTCCCACCCACCAGGCGGCGCAGTGAGTGGATGTGTGCAAACGCTTCGTTGTTGACAGGTAACCTATAATTTTATTTTCGTACATTTTTGGTTAGCTTTACTATTTTCGACTAATTGGAGCTTTAGGTATGTATTTTATTTGATGCTGAAATATAACTATTTATTATGTTTCTTTGAAGTGTCTCACACTTTATATATTTGTAAATTGTTAAACACAATCCAAAATTTCATCGTACCGATGGGACTCGAACCCGCACCCCCCGGATTACACGTCCAGGTGCTCTGCCAGGTATTTATTATGGTGTGTAACAGTTTTCGAACCTAAACCTAGGGGCTAGTTGTAACAAAATCTCGGGGTTTGTTTGTAACATGTTACAACTTGCCCCCAGATTGCTGTAAGTTACTGTTATTATTTGTAATGTAACATACCTTATTTGTTTTCATTTCGAATGAGAGAGGATAAGAGAAAGACAGAGCGACACAAAGCCAGGAGGTATACGAGTTATCTGCAGCTGAAGTTTTAGAAAACAACTGTAGTATTCGGAGGGCGAGTAAGAATTTTGATCTATGTCACGTATCTCTGTACAGATACATTAAGAAAAAGAAGAATAATGAAAGTCCAAAAGTAAGCTATGTCAAGCCTAGACAAGTATTCGCAGAAGAAGAAGAATGTAAAATGTCTTCATAGTTCATACATCCTCAAGTGCGCTGAAATATATTTTGGATTACTTCCTATCAAAATAAGGAAACTAGCTTACCAATGTGTTGTGCATAAAAAAAACTTCTTCTTGGTGTTAAAAATATTCCCTCTACTTGGCATCAAAATAAATGTGCTGGTCCTGACTGATTCCAAAATTGTATGCCCTGAAATCCTCACTTGTCTTTAAAGACTCCAGAAGCGACATCACTGAGCCAAGCAACATCATTTAAAAGGACTAACATTATTGCTTTCTTTTAAATGAAGGCGGCAATAGCCCAATGGATAGGGTGTCGGACTGGCGATCGAGAGGTCGTGAGTTCGATCCCCACCCCACCCATTGCACTATTGACGTGAACCCACTCCAGACACAAGCATATTTAGCTTAGTTGGAGGGGTTAACAAGAATACTAGTAATGTGCAACCCACATTGCGAGTAATCTTTTATAAAAAAAAAAAAAAAAAAAAAAAAATAAATAAATAAAATAAATTAAATTATTATATTAAAATTAAACGTTTGAAGGTGTCACATTTTTGTTTTTTATTGTTGTTACTACTTGCCCCAATTGATGTTACAACTAGCCCCAACCTCTGGGTAAGTTGAAATACTTAACTTAAAAAAAAAACATTTGAAAGAGTTACCTGTTGATTTAATATTTTTTCGATTTGACTTAATAGAAGAATAGTTCAGTTAGTTAGATCAATCAAAGTTTAGTTATTATTTCTTAAAATTGTTACAACTAGCCCCTCGCTCCCCTACATACTTGCATACATACGTACATACTCACATACCGGTTCCAAACATAACCCCCCTGTTTGCTTCGCCGTAGTCGGGTAAAAATAACAATTGTACTTACCGCTTAACTTGAAAATAAAATACACACCGACTGCACTAGAGCTGAAGATCTGCAAACGGCTAAACAGATTTTCTTAAATCATAGCTAAGAACACTCGCGATCCAGTCACATTCCAAACAAAAATCACTTAATCAGAATCCGTTCATCCGATTGAGGGCTACGATGCCAAATGACAGATGATGACAGACATACAAATACACGTAGATACACTCCTCAAAGATATAACACCCCTCTCTTTGCGTCGGGGATTAAACATAAAAAAAAAACTATCAAAATATGATTATCATTCTAGTATTTATATCAATTTTTTAAATGTCCTAAGCCGGTAGATTTACCCGATAACAAGTTTCTTTCATACGACTTTCCTACTTCTTTGTGTATTTGTTTGGATATCGGATTTCTTAGGGGATCAGTCGATTTAAGTGGTCATCGTGGCTGGTCTTCCGACCAATTAGCCATAAATGCTAAAGTCTCTCAAGTATCAGAACCATAAAATTGAGGTGATGCCAATTTGGTCAAGCTTAATGCGGCTAAAACCCAGGCGTGTCTTTTCTCAACAAAAAAAGAGTTAATTTCAACTGACTTCTTCTTTCAGGGTGTCTGTACCAATAGGTTAGTAGCCATCTCGAGCTCTTTGTTATCTCAATAACACTTACTCTAAATTAAACTCCTAATTTATTGAGTTGAGTTGTCGTTGAGTCTAAAGCCCAGCTAGCCTAAAAAAAGCTTGGTGTTAGGGCTAAGAGGCAAGACTTCACACCGGTACGGTTGCTCAATCTTTATTAAGCGCAAGTCTGGTCGTGTATTACTTACAGTTTACACTTTGGGATATTTCTGCCAAATACTAACTAGAGACACTGGAGGCTACTGGAAACTAGGAATCTCAGCAACTAACACCAACTTTTAAGCACGAGACTCGAGAGGCTCGAGCATCGCTGCAAAGTCGCTTGTTGATCGGTTTTTATCAGGTTTTATTATTTCGGTGACTGTGCTACGGAACTGCATAATTTGATTCTACCATCCCCATTTTATAATCAGACAACTAAGTAGAGACATTAGGCGCAACTGTTTTGTGGTAGAAATACTATATACCCGTACGAAGCGATTTGCTTCTTTTTTACCTGACTGCGCGACGCAAAGGAGAGGTAATGTGTTTGTCAGTCTATATATGTATGTATCTATGTATGTTTGTTCCTTTGTGGCACACTTTGTGGATAATTGGCACGTCAATAGATTCGCCATGCTAGCGCGAGTGTCAACGAAAACTTAAAAATTGAAAAATTCAAAATGGCGGATTTCAGACGCCAAAATTTGGGGTTCAAAAAAATTTTTTTTCAAAACCTATCGAGTGGGGTATCGAATTAAAGGTCTTAAAATGGAGATTCAAAATATATTTATAACAAATAATTTATGATCGTACAAATCGAAAAAAAAAAACGATTTTACATGCCGCGTTAGTCACTTTCAGTAACAAGTTTGCGGTGCTTATCTCTGAAGTTACTTATCAGATCTCGATAAAATTACAATGAGACCAAACGAAAATCATATTAACTCAATCAAAAAAAGGATTTTCCAAATCGGTTAAGAATTGATGGAGTTCTGAGGTAACAAACAACCTCTTCCTTTTGGTATAGTCGTTTAATAGTACAACTGTAAAGTAAGTAAGCTTAAAAATATCCTATCTATTTCACGCATTTCGGTTTTTTGTTCAGATTACGGAATTTGCCGTCCTTTACTTAACTAAAAAGTGTAAAATAAAACATTACTTAAATTAAAAAATCAAAAAACCCGACTGCGCAAAAAGTGAAGTGTTAAAAAACGAACTGAAAAGAAATAAACAAGTAAGTCTAGTAGTTTAGACTTCTGTTTAGGGATATCAAAAAACTATACCATTTAAATTCTTTCTCGGTCGATACACTCATAAAATAAATTATACATTGTTATATGGAATATAGAGACTTTAACAGTCGGGACACATTAATCCCCATTCGTTAAGCCATTAATATTTTATTACAACACGGATTTAAAAGACAAGGGTGGTCAAGCACTATCCAGTTCGGGTACCTAAATTAAAAAAAAAATCTTGGTATTTCCCGGCGGTCGCGCTACTACTCGTAAGCGGTACCTAGTCATATATATACACAGTAGTGATTATAAAACCAGTTGGTCTGTATCATAAAACCGGCAATTGTAAATTTTACCAAGCACTACGCTCGAGACGGCTGTTCGGCACGGTTGTGCATATTCTGAACTTGTATCAGAAATTTCAAAATGGACCAACCAGTTCAGGCCATAGCTCAAAATATTTATATAATAGGGTTTGCCCTATCGATATTCAGTTTAATTTTGCAAATAGTCGTATACATTATGGTGCCGTGTTCAAGAGAATTGGATCGGAAAATATTGACTCAGCTGACTGTAGCGAAGACTCTAAATGTGTTATTTGAGTATTTGGTAACGTTTGAGTTCGGAGCATCCGATCATTCCGATCCAGCTAGTACTTTTATTTTAATAACTGTGTACACGCATACGGATGCTGTATTTGTGTGTTGGATGTTCGTGCTCACGAGAAACATCTACGAAAAAGTGATCGACGTGGCCACGGTGAAAATGAGTTTCGTAAAAATGTCACTAATAATTTGGCTGGTGACGATCCCAGTCGGTCTTCTATTACCTCTTTCTTTAGCAATACCACAAGACGGTTCTACAACATTTCTGTTTTGCTACAAATTGTATGCTATTATTAAATTTATTGTGTATACATTGAATTTAATATTATTTATAAACATTATAGTGAAGTATTTAAGAAGTTTCTCCAGGACAAAGTTTCTGAACAGGACATGTGTCGTATCTTTTATTCTGGTTGGTTTGATGAGTGTGCAAGTGTTTATGACTGATATCGTTTCACTATTTCAAAATGACACCAGTAACATATCTACTGTGTTTGGCGCTTTCAATGGGTTTGTTCCAATATTAATAACTTCAATATTTATTTTGTTAGTTCATGAAGAACAGAAGAGGGCTTTGGATTGTTTAATTTAAAGTTGATCGTGGAAATAAACAATACATATTTATTAAGAATAATCAAAACAAACAAATAATTATTAAGAATAATATTTAGCTTAGTTTGAGTGGTTTACAAGACTACTAGTAATGTGCGACCCAAATTGCTAGAAAGCTTTAAAAAAAAAAAGTATTTGTATTTGAGATTTAAGTTTTGATTTTTTGTGATATTAACTAGTTAAGTATTTAAGTTAGTACCATAATTAAGTATTATGTATCCAATGTAAGATAACACTTATGTTGTATAAGCATTGTGTGGTATGTTTTCGATTACTTCGTGATTTGACTAAAATATATTGTTCGCTTGGTTAAAAATGTAAGTAGTTATGTAAGAGATACTTTGTGGACTGACTGTTGAGTTAAATGTATATAAAATATAATTAACTAAGTACTAAATATTTAATTTTTTGAATCCTAAAAATAATCTTTAATAGATCTATCTGTGTCAGTACGTACATGTTATTTATTAGAGACAATTGTCCGTTTACAGTTATACCACAGAAAATATACTAGTCCTCCAACTTTATACCTCTGAGTGTAAAACTAAAAATTAAATAACTGTGAATAGTGAATATCATTAACTTTTCACAGCTCATGGAGAATTAAGTAACTATTGCACGATTCGTATCGTAATTTTAATGTAAATGAATTAATTTGTGCTTAATTGCGTTGGATATAAAAAAAAGTAATTAAATTAAATTTATTAATAATTATATTTATTTAATAGTCTCAAATCAGAGTTATAAAATCGAACAATATAATAGCTAAAAGTTAGAACTACTAAAATGTGACACTATTTCTTGTGGAAAAAAAATTACGTGATATTTGCCGAGAGAGGGGGCTCTCTCCCCCACGTGAGAATGGGCGAGGTTTGGCTCTTCCTCCTCCCCCCTAAAATTTTAATATAATTTATGGACAGCCCCTTAAAAATGAGTGGTAAAATAAATGTATAGACATTGTACAAGCATATCTATTTACCAAGTAAAGTTTAGTAGGTATTTTTTGTTGTAGCGGCCATAGTTATACATATTTTGTGAAAATTTTAAGTGTCTCCCTATTAAGTTTTAGGAGATTCAGCCCCTTGACAGACGGACAGACAGATACAGGACGGACAGCGAAGTCTTAGTAATAGAGCTGTAGGTTCTGGAGCCCTTTGGGTACGGCACCTAAAAAGCCTTGAGTTTAAAGTTATGAACTATTGTATACTACTCCTTTTGAACTTTGTGATACTTTCTTAAAGGGTTGCATATCTCCAACATCCTCTATACTATACTTATAATAAAATCGTAAAAAACTGTGTTTGTAAATTGAATATTTTAGAAAAAAAGAGTGTTAACTGTTAAAGATTCGCTACTAAGGACCAGTTTAACTGGTTCCTGATAAGCCTATTAGGAACTTATCTGACAGATTTTTAACAACTCTTATTTGGCGATTAATGATCTGAAATTTCTTAACCGGTGAAACAGGTCCTAAAACAAACAGTTTTTTTAGAATTCTTGTTATTTAATAAAATGCAAGTGGTTTTAAAGGTCGGTTTGACTGGTTTGAAACCGGACGGATGTCATTACAAGCTTTTTACCCGACTACGAGGTATCTTATGATTTTGTTACTTTGACTGGTATGTTTATACAGGCTGAGGCGTAAAGAGTAGTAAATTCACCTGTGGGTGGGAGGGCGTCATGCAAGATTGATTGGCAAATCACAATTTGTATTTAGGAACTTATCAGGAACCTATCATGTATATCGAGTTTTTACCATTTTAAAAAAATCATTAATAATTACACCCTTGGTCACTCTTTTCGATGGCATGATCACAAATCAAGGTATTGTTAACCGACTTAAAAAAAAGGAGGAGATTTCTCAATTCGACCGTATATTATATATTTTATGTTTGTTCGCGAATAACTTCGTCGTTTATGAACCGATTTTGAATATTCTTTTTTTGTTGGAAAGTGTAGTACCATGGTAATTTCATCGAGGTCTGATAAGTATCTTCAGAGATATGGAGATAAACACCTCAAACTTGGTACTAAAAGTTTATAGCGCGGCATTTGAGTTAAAATAGGAGCCGATTACCTCAATCGAACAATTACGACAGTATGTGGAGACAGCAGGGCCCTATACAACATTTTACTCAAGCTAACGCTACTTCAAAAAGTATGGGAATAAAAACTTTTTTGCTGAAACATAAATGTCATTCCATACATTTTGAACTTGCATTAGCTTGAATGGAAACAGAATTAAGATTTTGTCCAGCAGGGCTAGCATGGCAAGGGGACTATTTTGTCTTTCTACCTATCCGTGTTTTGTTTGGTGGAGTAGTCAAATTATAAGTAAAGTTTTTCAACAATTATAAACGCCCGCTGACTTGAATCAATTCTTTTTTAAACTTTTTAATACGAATCAAAATCAAAACTCGGGGTTAAATTTCAGCAAGCGTTTAAATTGTTGTGTTGGTCTCCTGTCAGAGGCGAAAAACAGGGAAATAATTTTGTCTTTCCCCAGGGGATAAGGCCATGCTAGCCCTGCAGGAGGGCTCTATAGATATCATGGATAGATATCATTACCGTGGCAGCGCGAAAGATAAATGAGGCGGGTTATCAAGCGTGTGGTACTGCCCTTGGAATATTTCCTTTCCAACAAAAAAATAATCATCAACATCTGTTGATAAACGACGAAGTTATCCGCGAACAAACATATATATATATAGTGTCCCCCATTTCCCCCCCTATTTTCCCCCAATCAAAAAACGCGAAGGACAAAAATGATTAAAGAAATCGAACTTGTGTGCCAATTTTCGTCAAAATCGGTTGAAAAATTAGACCTGTAGGCAAGAACAGACAAACTGACATCCGGACAAAAGCATTTTTGGCCAATCTCGAAACTGATACGCTTCGCTCGCTCAGTCAATTAGTTAGTATGATTATATGTATTTTTGTCTCTGTCTAATACGTCTCTGCAAGAAACGCAGATATAACGAAAATGTAGGTATCTATAATATTTTGGGCCGTTTCCTGCTAAGCTACAAACAAAATTATAGTAAGTAACTACCCAAACCATTAAGATGCCTTTACCTTTACACATCACGGTCTGAGATTCTAAACTTCGCGATAATATTCAATTACTTACTTAGCCTACAAGTTATTTGCTTACCTACCACGAAATATTGGAAAAACATGTTTCTAAGACTCTATGTAGGTAAACAAGGAAAACGCGGTTCTTACAAAACAAGAACAACTTCAAGCAAAGGTATGCATAATAATGTAGGTGATTCAGATAAAACTCAACACGACACATTTTTTTCATATATGACAGGCTAGCGTTTGATCACTATATCGCCTGGTGAAAAGCGATTATGTGGTCGAAGATGGTGAATACGCTAGACCTAGAATGTTCGACTTCCAAGGGCTGTGTACTGCCGGTACACCGTAAGGTTACGGTGGCAGATTTTCTTCTTGATGATGGAAATCTACTTTTTGGCAAGCAGTAATATAGGGTTGAATTTGCACCTGCTCGATGCTTTCTCGAACTGAAATCTCATGGAAGCAAACGCATCCGATCTCCTTACTCCGCCGCTGACCTTCGTCGTTGGTGACCATCCGGTCTCCCATCTGGTCCGTCTTGTTACCGACCATCACCACGGGTGTATCCAAGACGCTATCCTGAAAACGCAGTTGGAAAAGTTACAATTTTTAAATAAATTTGCTGCTCTAAAATGTATACTTTCAGACTTTCCAGGCTTTCATCATGGCCTTCATAGTCTGATAGTCGATATTTTTACGAAGATGATAAACAAAACAGACGCTGTTAGAGTGGGATACAGTTATATAATGCATAGCTGCATCTCACTTGCCCCACATACTGGCCAGTAAGCCCAGATCACATTAATATAGTTATCCTAGTAACTAAACTACTAACCTAACTAACTTACAATATACCTACTAACAATGTATTAGAAAGGCCCCTTGGCTATGTAGTAGATACTATAATTAATTCTGTGGCTTCGCGAATTTAAAGGATACCTTGATATCTTGACTTTTACCCGAAGGTCGCTGGTTCAAATCCTAACCCTGCACCAAAGGATATTTCAATGTGCATTCATTCTATGCTCTGGTTTTCTCCAAGGGATCATATTCGTAACAAATGCAAAAGTAAATTGTTAAACACAATCCAAAATTTTTTTTTTCATCGTACCGACGGGACTCGAACCCGCACCCCCCGGATTACACGTCCAGGTGCTCTGCCAATTAAGCCACGGTTCGATACATCGATACGACGAAATTAGTGGATTGCATTTGTTAACCCAATTATGCATTGGTGGCGCCATCTATGTCTACTTATTACGTAAGTTAATCATTCGGAAGAAATCATTACAGTTTTCCAATCCGACGAGAGATGTTGCACTGCGTAAATCAAATATTATGTTTCTTTGAAGTGTCTCACACTTTATATTTTTGTAAATTGTTAAACACAATCCAAAATTTCATCGTACCGACGGGACTCGAACCCGCACCCCCCGGATTAAACGGGGAAATACAAAAGTTCTTTATAATCAGTAACTTAGCCTTACTTAACACCAAAGTTCCTATAACTAAACCTGAGTTGCACCATCTTACTTAAACTATAACAAACGTCAAAAATCAGTCAAACTGCATACAAAAACACCGGTTATAGTTATAGTTACGGTTAAAGTAAGATGGTGCAACCCAGCCTAAGGGCCAGTTTCATTGGTTCCTGATAGCGCTAAAATAAAAGAAAAATTGGACAGATTTAATATGGCGTCATGTGTTAGATAACTATCTAACGCATTCTCAGGAACCGGTGATACTGGCCCTAAGTGTGATAATGTTACTAGTTAGTTATTTAAATGTACAACTGTGCTACTTAAAAAAATATGAACTTTGCAAAAAGTATCACGCTCTTGCCCCGACTGGCATTTAATACATTTTAGTATTATTTATTTGATGGAATGATTTAATAAATTGATTACAACTCTTCAAATCCCATAACCAGGCCTCGACACATTCACCGACACTTAACGAATAGTAAGTAGCCCACATTTATGACCACATGACACAAGACTCGTAGAACAAACAGGTCACAATTTCGTTTAAGAAAAATACATTGAGACCACAAGCACATTTTCATATTCCCGCTAGTGAGTTTTTTCATTATGGCTCCACAAGATTAGTGTATGTAGCCAAGTGTCAAAGTATTACAATAATTAAATTTTTCGTAGATTCAAGTCGTAAGTTCAAATAGTCAAGTTAAAGCCATAGTCTTCTCTAAGTTACACCCTAAGTATAGATGTAGACTTGAACTTGAAGCCTTTCAGTGGAATTTTGATGTGAACATAAAATTGCATGTTTTTCATAAATGTGCTGTTTCCTTAGGGTGAAGACATAAAGAGGCAGGTTCCCGGCGCAGACAAACCGGTACCGTTCCGTATAGGTAAAATATTCCAATTTTATCATATGCGCTCGCGCATAAATTATCCAGTTTCAGAAATTGATGAACTCAGACTATCATAAAAAAGGCAGACAGATTCGTGCCGAAAACCCGAGTGACCGCAAGCTCAGTAATACTAAATTCTTGAGTAACAAGTTTCCGCACTCAGTCCGGCATAGTCAATACGGCATGATTACTACGTAAGCAACGCTGCGAAGTAATACTAAACGGAAGCGTCCGACGAACTTGCGTTCACTTGGGTGTTCGGCGCGAATCTGTCTGCCTTTTTTATGATAGTTTGAGGATGAAACAATGAAATATTTTACCAGTACGGATCGGTAGCGGTTGTCAGCGCCGGGACCCTGCCTCTTTATGTCCTCACCCTTGCACTCGCTCACATTTACAGGCACTTAATGGTTAATTACTCCACATTAAAATGTTATTACATATTGACTCGTGGAATATGGAATATAAATATATCTATGGAATATATATATCTAGAAAAAGACTATTTGAATTATATGCACTATTGAAAGAAGGTGGAAATGGTATATCCAGAAGCTACGTTACTAGTTATAGCAAAATTGTTAAGCAGGTATGCCTAAAGGCTGAACAGAGTTATCGCGCACGACGAATAGATACTTCCCAAAATAAAATAAAATGTACCTGGCAAATAATAAAAGAAGAAACGGGTAAACAAAACCCCTGTGATACTTACTGTGATAAAATTTTAGACTTAGATAATAATTAAGTATTTGACCTTCATAAAATTTGCAATATTTTTAATAATTATTTTGTTAATATAGCTTATAGTTTGACAAAGGATTTAAACTTTTCGATGACTGACTCACAAACACATTTGAATAATTTCATGTGCTCACAAGATGTGTGCTTTAAGTTCCGACCCGTTACTGAAAACAAAATTATTAAGATAATAAGAACTGAAAGCGAAAAAAATCAAACGACTTCTGGTACATTTCACCATATCCCTTAAAATTGTTGCAGAATGAGCTAGCTTTTCCTATAACGAATATTATAAATGCATCCAAAGAGGCACATTTCCTGATGACATGAAAATTGCTAAGGTGGTGCCAATATTTAAGAAATGCAGTACTACAGACTGCAACAATTATAGACCCGTTTCTATTCTTCCAAGTTTGAGTAAAATTTTTGAAAAATACATCGCGCAAGAATTGATAGAACACATGACGACGAACATTTTGTTCAATAATAGGCAGTTTGGGTTCCAAAAAGCGAAATCTACAAAACATGCAGTCACAAGACTCATTGAGGACATTTTCGGGGGGCTTGAGGGATCTCAGAAAACTTATGGAGTCTTTTGTGATCTCTCAAAGGCCTTCGATTGTGTATCTCACGAAGTACTGATAAACAAACTTCAACATTATGGAATGAGGAATTAGCCGTCGTCCAGTCATATTTACAAAACAGGTCTCAAGTGACAGAAATGCATGGCTGTAGATCCGAGGTTAAGCCTCTTACATTAGGTGTCCCTCAGGGGTCGATATTAGGACCACTCTTATTCATTATTTATGTTAATGATATTACAGTAATTATTAATGATGCAAATGTAGTCTTATTTGCAGATGACACAAGTTTAATAGTTAAAGACAAATCTGACAAGGATGCTGGTATTAAAATAGTTAAATCATTACTTGATGTTAAAAATAAGTTCTCTGCTAATAACATGATTCTAAATGTAGACAAGACTCATATAGTACATTTTAAGTTAGGATCGCACTACAAAAGTAATTTAAACACGTGTGTCGAAAATACATTATGTGAACTCAATCTTACCCTATGTAAGAAAAAGAAAAATAAGTAAACTAAAGAAGTAAAATTCTTGGGAGTCTTAGTGGACAATAAACTTACGTGGGCAGCCCACATTGACTAATTGACAAAGAAACTATGTTCTGCTACTTATGCAATTAAGAAGATAAAGAGTTAGGAGGCCGAAAAGCTGCAAGAGATATTTATTTTGCCTATTTTCATTCGTTGATGACCTATGGAATTTTGTTTTGGGGAACAGCTGCCGAATCAAATCGAATATGTATACTACAGAAACGAGCAATTAGATACATCTTAGGTCTAAAGCAAATTGAAACATGCAGAGACAAATTTAAATTAATTAATATATTGACAATGACAGTTGTATTCATGTATCAAAGTATTCTTTATGTAAGAGAAAATATAAATTCACTTTTGCGGATGTACATGATTACAATACTAGGTATAGAAATCGGTTAGTTACCCCACATGCAAGACTAGCAAAGATAAGGAAAAGTTTTCATTGTTATGGTATAATGTTTTGTAATAAAACTAGCTAGCCCGGTGAACTTCGTACCACCTAACAGACAATGAATGGCGTGTTACCTTTTAGATGAACTTAATTTAGGCTTTTATGAACGTAATAAATGAATACAAAAGAGATATTAAGTTTTTATTAATATATTATGGCAATACAGATATAGGATTAAAATACAATAATCAAGTACTTCAAACCCGTTTCAGTAAGACGATTAGGTATTTATGTAATTTTTGTTATGGATAAGTTATAGCATACATATATTTGGCACGCATATTCGACAATCAATAAATATGTCAAACAATTGTCATTACTGACAGCATTAGACATTTTTTAAATCTACATGACTTGAATTCACAAATACTTGAAGTTTTTTTATACCTGTCACTGGCTAAATACATTAATCGTGTGGAGCCATAATTATACAAATAAAAATATGCGATAATGCGGTTTACCGTATGGACGGAATAAACAATTGAACATCAAATGATTGGCAGTTTTTTAACCCAGGAACATTTTGGCAAAATAATTTGTCTTATATATTTTTTTCAGGTCAATTATTCATTGTTTTTAATACTTGTTATCCTATTCCTGACAAAGCCAATTCCAAAAATACAAAAATCATAAAAATTGGTCCAGCCGTTCTTGAGTTATAAGTGTAGTAACTAACACGACTTTCTTTTATATATATAAGATTCCAACTTCTGCAAGCTTATTAAAAAAAGCTTGATCCAAAAAAGCGATTATAAAATTGGTGAGGCCATAATAGATAAAAATAAGTGCAATTACTTAATATTATAACATTATTTATTAATTATTTTTACTATATAATATTTATTGATGACGTGTTAGAAACTACAACTAGTGTAACTTTTATTTTCTATTTTATTCCTATTATTCGATTGACATATGCATTGATTATTTTATTTTACAATTTTGACGATGATATTACAGATACTTTCTTTCGATCAAAGGTTGTTCTCTCATAATGTCATAAAAATGTTTGTGAAACTCAGGAAACATGTCTAAGTGCATAATATTATGTCCATGGATAAATAAATGAATTGAATTGAATTGAAGGAGAAAAGTAGTACTTTTTCACGATGCCGGCAAAGCACCGCCTGTATATACTTTCTCTATGACCGCCAGTGTGTTCTTTCATCTAGCAACATCAACATTTTTGACAACGTCAAATGTGCCTACTGTCAAATTTTATTGACGTAACAAGTCAAAAGTCATTTTATTAGTTTATAAAAGGGCGTTCCGAACCACCGCTCTGAATACAACCGACCATGTATGAACGTGCAAACTATTTAACAAAGAGAATATAAATACTACGACTATTTCAGTCCAGTTGCTTGCAACTTTCCAACCGTCAAATTCAGTTGTAAAAATACTCGAAGGCTTGTTTCTACGAGTGGTAGGAGCATATATTATAGGAATCGATGTTCCGCTTGACTTGCCACCATTAAGTAGCTTACTTATTTTATCTATGCTTATCAAGCAGGAAATCCGCTACCATAACGATACTGTATTCCGGCAGCGAGTTAGAGTTAGAGTACTCGCGTGTTGATACTGCTGAGACGGCAACGAGAACTTAAAATAGTGAAAATTGAAATAAAATTATATATAAATAAAAAAAAATGATTCATGGGTATTTCATCATTATCAGGGCGAGCGAAGTGAGCCCTAACACTATCCCACAACCTGAGCACTTTTGTAATACTCTTTACTGAAAACTATCACGCCTATTGATTTGTACTTTTACATAGCAGTTTAAATTCACATGTAGATGTGTTATCAGTAAAAAAAATATCATTTTATTACCATTAAAAAAAATGAAGATTAACAATTTTGTTTCTAGGATAGAATATATTAATAATTGTACTACTAACGTCATCCGTTAGAAGATCAAAGAACTAACTTCGCTGCAAACATAAGGTTTGGTTACTAACGCCATCTGTTGGAAATCTAAAGAGTTTACATCTGTCATCAATGCGACCATTGACCAAATGACGTCTGGTATCAGTGTGACCATTTGTGGCAGATTTCTGCCATTTAGGCAGATTTAGGACCTAAATTTTAACTCTGGCAGATTAAGCTGACGCGGACAATTCCAAAAAGTGGCACATTTAAAGTATCTTTGTGAATTTTGAAATAAAAATAGAATTTTGTCAATTTTCTGTTTCTATTTAAAGTAGGTATATCTAACATTTTTATTATGCATTTTTTGGTTGGAAATCTGTAAAAGTTGGAATGCGAAGGTAAATAAACTATTTTTATGCCTTATTTTATGCCATAATTCAATAATATGATAGCAAATTTTATGATTTTAATTGTTGGAGTGGTTGGTGGTTTGGCAGATTGCCAGTGTCGGGCAGATTCGCCATTTAATATAAAAAACTGTCTTAAAGATTATTACCAGGCAAAAAAAACACTCACAAAGCTCGGCTTTTAGCTAGTATAATATCTTAATCAATACATATTACATACACAGTTATTTTTTTCCTCTGACTTTCACATATGTTAGGTACTATTCACCTTTGACAATAATAAAATAACAAAACAATCTGTAATAAACAAATGTACTAATATTTTAAATACTAATACTAAAAAAACCGTAGCCATACTATTATAGTGCAGCAACTGAAAAACAACCTCATCTTGAGGTCGTGAACGCAGCCCAACCAATGCCACCGGCGTTCGGCTGGGTGGGGTGGGGTAGTGCTTTGATTTTGTTGTGTTTGGGGTTTCATTTTATTTATTTCATTGCTACACAGAAGTAGGTAAGTATTTTTTATTGTTCATGCTCTGCACGAAAAAGTAAAAATAAGATAGGTATTCTAAAATTAAGTCTTTCGATAGACAATATACCCAACACAATAAAACCACATACCACGGCGGACCGCGGATCTATCCTCCATGTGTTATCTAGCTCGTATATATATCTGTGGTGTGTTTGACATTGAGGTTTTTAACAGATTCTAGTTTCTAAATTTGGTACACAGACTAAGTAGAGATATTATGCATACGTAACAGTGGTTTTGTGATATCAGTAGTATATAGTCGTACATAATGCGTGTAAAAAAGTGTGCTTGGCTTGATTTTATGTTCTATTTTTACGTTGAGGGTTACCAGGGTTAAAATATTTCTGCGATCGATATTTATTAAACTTACGTGCCTACAGAGTTTTGGCGGGAACGTGAAAAAGTGTGTGGGATCTCATTGTATTTTTTCCTAAAACTTGCGTATCTAAATGTGGATGGGTTGTATTTAGAATCGTTTAGCACAAAAAAGGAGGGGTGGAATGGGAAGGGGAGGGTCTCCCCTTCACTACCACTTCACTACCATCACAAGGTAATGCTTAGTTATGTTTTTTTTTGTAAAATCATAACCTCACTAGGTAAAAACTTAGAATCGTTTGGCACGAAAAAGGTAGGATTAAGAGATGAAGGGGTGAGGGAGGGTCCCCTCTTCCTTTTTCCACCACTTTCATTACAAGATAATATATAGTCTAAGAGTTATGCCGATTTAAGTAAAATCATAACCTCACCTTTTTGTAACACTTCTTCCTTGTAATCAGAGTGGTGGGGTAGTGAAAGGGGGACCCTCTCCTCCGCCCCTCCACCCCCCTTTTGCGTGCCTAACGATTCTAAATTTCAACCGTGTTCACACCAAAATTCCACTAAAAATCTTCAGTAAAGTCCACATCTTTACTTTGACTCGACTTTATGACTTGAATTTATAAAAACATGAAAAATTAATACCTTTACACTGGCTAAATACACTAACCGTGTGGAGCCATATTGAAACTAAAAATAAAAAATTGAACTTAAACTACTCACACCGTACTCGGTGTCCTCACACCTTCCTTACACAAATACTCCATCTACGTCACACAGTATGTATAGAACTATACACACACTACATATACTACTAGAAGTGCGCCGCGGCTTCGCCCGCGTTAAAATCTCCTTTTATTTACTTTAAACTTTTCTTTTGTAAAAACGATTCTATCATTAAAGACATCAAATATGAATTAGCCAAATGGGTTCACCGGTTTTCATGTTATCGCGTGACTAACAAATCGGGATTCATATTTATAAAACCCGAAAAAACCAAATTTTCATACTTTGATGCCTACCCCATTTCGAAAAATCCTACAACACGTACTTACTCATTTATTTACAGAAGTACTTATGTGTAAAGTTTCGAATAAAACAGACTAATTCATCTTGTTTCGCCATACAAACTTTGAATCCCCGTTCCGTATCCGGGAGGAATTTTTTGAAAATCCTTTCTGTGCGGATACCTACGTCATAATAACTATCTGCATTCTAAATTTCAGCGCAATCCGAAACAATATTAATTTTAAGACTTTGTTACCCCAGTTCACCCTCTTTGGGGTGGAATTTCGAAAAAGTCTGTAAGTCGTATTTACTTATTTATATTCAGAAGTACTTGTGTGAAATGTCGAATAAACTGACTATTCAAACTTTGAGCCCCCGCTTCATCCCTTTGAAAAGTAAATTTTGAAAAATTCTTTCTTAGCGGATACGTACTTCAAAATAACTATCTGCATGCCAAATTTCAGCGCAATCCGAAACAATATTTTCACACTTTGTTACCCCACTTCACCCTTTTAGGGGTGGAACTTCGAAAAAACCTGAAACATGTATTTTATTATTTATTTATTTAAGTACTTACTTAATAAAAGTGTGACGTTTCGAATAGAAATGACTATCTAATCTTGTTTCTCCTTATAAACTTTGAACCCCCGTTTCATCCCCTTCAGGGGTGAATTTTGGAAAATCATTTCTCAGAAGGAACTAACGTCGTAATGACTTTCTGCATGCCAAATTTCAGCGCAATCCGAAACAATATTGATTTTCACACTTGGTTACCCCATTTCACCCTCTTAGGGGTGGAATTGAAAAAAAAACCTGAGTCACGTATTTGTACTTATTTTTACTGGAGCATTTGTATGAAGTTTCGAATAGAAAATACTATCTAATCTTGTTTCTCCATAGAAACTTTAAACCCCCATTTCATCCCCTTAAGGGGTAAATTTTGGAAAATCATTTCTAAGTACACCCTTACGTACTAAGACAAATATACCCTCCAAATGTCAAGTCTCTACGACCAGTGGTTTAGGCTGTGCGTTGTCTGTCAGTCAGTCAGTCAGTCAGTATGTCAGGACAAAGATTATTAGATTACTGGCGAGAAAAAAATAAGCTTGCGGGTTAAATCGTGGATGAAATAACTACTTAATACCTAATGTTTAGCGAGAACCAGCGACTTTTGAAACTCAAATAATTTACCGACATTTTCTACAGGCAGCACATTCGCTACTATTTCACAGGTAGGTACAAAATTTATGCAGCTTCTGGTCGGCGCATTGTGAATTGAAAAATCCGAGTCGAAGGAAAGACACTTCGAATCCGATCCGATCCGAGATTTCAAATTATTGTAAATTGCGTTGTAAGACTTGTAGGCCTCAAAGTCTTTGTCGATTCATGCACGTGAGTTCACGTTATAAAAACGTGTTACTTATAAAATACTTGCCTTCATATTAGATGTCAGTTTGCGGCGTCTCTTGTTGTAGTTAATTAGAAACTTGAGACGATGGCATTCGTCGAAGGAACACTTGTCAGTAACGGAATACATCAGGATGAACGCCTCAGCCCATCGGATGTTGTTTTCAAGGTTGGCGTATTCGCTTTCCTATTTAAGCATAAATGTTTTTTCTTCTAAAAATATATTTGCAAGCACCCGAGGTACGAATGATTTATTCGAAAAAAGTTAGCGTTACAATTTAATTTTTCTTTAGTGGATAGTAATGGGCTAAAAAGTAAATGTAATTCCCTGAAGTCTCGTATGTCTATAGGACCTCAAGGTACTATGACTTGACTACCAACTTTGCATCGTATAAATCAAGCTATTTTGTCTGCAGAACGTCATAAAGCAATTGACTGATTTGAGTTGAGTTACAATTTATTTATTTCTTAATGCAGAAATGGGTATCGTTTGACTACTATGTCACCTGATGTTAAGTGATGATGCGGCTGATAATGTAGCGCGCTTACCCAAAAGATACCAATTCGCTCGTGACTTAAAAACTACCTCTAAATTGTATCTAATACATATGGAAACGGGTCGGGATAGTTGCGCTTTGTGGAAACTAAAGTCAGTTGTCCAGCGGCTTGTCTGAGTGTGGCATATTTCAATTCCAGACAAACAGAATTGCATCTTAGACCGCATCTTCACTTAACATCAGATGAGATAGCGGTCAAGTGCTTGTCAGTCAGACAAAAAATACACTCGAAAAACATTAAGTACCTCCTCCTTGCTCAATCGGGTAAAAACTATAATAAGCGTACTCTCTGCTTCAGATGTATTGACTTCATTTCATGATCCCGAAACTTTTACACAATTCATGAGCAGAATTTGGTATCACATATTGACATACGAAAATAGAAATGAGAGCAACCAACTATTATTTTTTATGATGCCGATGTACAGCCATGTAAAAAATAATGGCTTATAAATATAAAACATATAACTTTCAGGAACCGTGTACGTTCCCACATAAAAATTTGGTAGAAAGCTGTGTCACGAAATTCCGTAAAATCAGGAGAAAACTTACGTGCGTCTCCCCGGCGGAATCCAATATTTCAAAATAAACCATCTCGTTATCTATAACGGTTTGGAATGAGTAGATTTTCTCCAAATTGGGATCGTATTCGCCTATAAACCGTCGCGTAATAAATCTCACCACCAAGGCTGAAAAAAAAATACAATTAGTAAAAGTCTAAGGCTGCGTCCTAATGGCTATGGGCCGTTTTCTAAAAAAACATTTTAGTTTCCGGAGACTCAATAGATGGAGTTCAAAATAAACGAAAAAAAAACCTGAGGTTTGTCAAATTTATATTTGACAAACCTCATGTTTATTTTCTCATTTGTTTTCTATTGATGTCTATGACGCTTTCATTCCTTATATTTCTAGCATTTTTAACTAGATTTTTAATTTTCAACTTTTGCTTTGGACTTCTCAGAAGGTTCTCGTCAAAAGCCACCCAGCGAGTGTAGTGAAACTGCTCATAGGCCATCGCAAGAACACGATGCGAGTTCGGCGCTCGTAATAGAGTAGTAATAGAGTTAGTCAAATTAGATTTTTTTTGCGAAAATTGGAAGCTCTTGGCCTCAATCTCACCTGACGTTAAGTGATGATGCGGTCGATGATGTATCGTTGAAAGACCCATAAGTTGTATCTAATCAGAAACACAGACTCAGACAGGGAATTCCATTCTTTGGCGGTAAGTATGAGGAAGCAAATCGCTTTGTAGAGGTAAATGGTATATCTACCATGAAGCGGTGGCGCCTCTTAGTATCCCTGGTTGTCCGATTAAAGAATGGGGATGGTGGAATCAAATTATGCAGTTCCGTTGCACACTCTCCGAAATGAATACGATAAAACACCGATAGACAGGCGATTCTTTCAAAAAACTTTTGCTTACTGGTTGGTCGTAGTTGATGATTTTCTTAGCTCCCCTCACAATAGCTTCCAGTGTCTCCAGCTGGTATTTGGCAGAATCATCCCAGAGGTGTGAACAATACTCCATACACGACCGGACTCGCGCTTGGTGAATGTTGAGCAACTGTCCCGGTGTGAAGTATTGTCTCACCTTAGGCAAAACTCCAAGCTTTTTGGAGGCTACCTGGGCTCAATATAAGAGCCGAAATTGAGAGTTGGTGTTAATGAAATGTAAAGAAGCTCAAGATGGTCATTTTTTAGCACGGATACATCCCTGAAAGAAGAAGCCAGTTGAAATGGACTCCGTTTGGCGGAGAAGACACACGCTTGGGTATGAGCAGGATTAAATTTAACCAGATTGGCATTGCCCCAATCGGAGACTGCCTTCAAAGAAAAGATTAAGCGCTGAACCATCGCATGACGCATCCCAATGACTAGACTCCGTTTGGCGGAGAAGACACACGCCTGGGTTTGAGCAGGATTACACTTATTGGCATCGCCCCAATCAGAGACTGCCTTCAAAGAAAAGATTAAGCGCTGAACCATCGCATGACGCATCCCAATGAGACTTGATTTCTAATGCTCGTGCACTAGATATATAACTATTTACAACGGTGCTGTCATCTGCGTACCCAAAAATACCCGGTTTTAGCAGGTCGTTAATATGCAGCGGAAAAAGCGTTGCAGAGAGTACTGACCTTTGAGGGACACCGGCATTTATTGCCAATTTATTGGACGTGCAGCCATTAATTACCACACGAATCGACCGATCCCTCAAGAAATGTAATATCCAGACACAAAAACCAGTGGGAAGGCCATATGAAGAAAGCTTGGCTAATAAGGCTGTCGTGAGTGTCGTGTCATACCCTGTCAAAGGCCTTAGAAATGTCAAGAGATATGTTTAATTTGACATCAGTCATGAAAAGTTTCATGGATTAAAAATGCAATCCAGTAGTTTTGTCGTATCGGTAGGGTCGTACTGTAGCTGAATCTCTCTGAGAGCTGAGTTGGTACAAGGCCTGGGCATATTTCCCGCGAGGCGTGGCTTCGAGTTCCGTCATATTAACAATTTATTTTAAGTATATGTTTGTGTGTTTGTTCGTTTACTCCATCTCGCAGAAACAGGTGAACGGACTTTGGAGAAATCTAGCACACATTAATTTACTTAAATATAACTTACAACAACACATAGGATACGTTTAACAAGTATTTTTTAACGCAGGCGAGCCCCTGGCACAGTTTGACAATCATATATGATTGTAAAACTGTGCCCCCGGGATGCACATTTAGTGTATACTGTTATGGCTACTAAATCTTTTGTAGGGTACGGATTAAAAAGGGGTTCTTTCAATAAGTGCTGATATAGGTTCTTCAAATCGTTAAGGGAATTATTTAACGATTGCGGTTACATTGACGACCACGTAAATAGTAGACATTACCTACTTCCCCCATACAAGAATCTCGTTTTTCCGAAACTTGTTCAATCTTATATAATACTAGCTGGCCCGGCGAACTTTGTACCACCTAACAGACAATGAATGTCGTGTTAACCTTTTAGATGAACTTAATTTAGGCTTTTATAAACGTAATACAATGAATACAAAAAAGATATTAAGTTTAGTAATGCCACACTCCGGACACTCGCTAAATCTCCATACAAACTAGCGTTTTAACGACCGACACTGTGACACCGACACAGACACTACACACATGTCGTTTTTCTATACGTGCACTTGTGTGCGTGACGTCTAAGGTTGTCGCCCGTAATCACCGTATCACAGATTATATAATAGTTACTTCGTACATACGTACTACGTACTGACCGTATGAATATGTTTGTACACTTACCCAAAAAGCTTTTAACACTAAAAATATAAGTCGCTATTTCGTAAACCATCGTCTACAGAAACATTAGTTTTTTTTAAATATTTTACAAACTTAATGTTATTTACGCACGAGTATATATCGTTGTTTCATTTATGAAAATGAATTCTAAAATACGAATATGTAGGTAAGTATATAAGTATTGATAATATACCTTAATAATAAGAACCTACGTAAATTTGAACCTCCGGTGTCTACTGGTCTTAACATAAATTAATGTATGAAGTTGATGTTCTTCTCCTCGAGAGTAGTACCTATTATTCTGTAGCCGTACGCGTGTAGCGTCCTTGCTTAGACTGGCGCCTCTACAAATCAGAATCGGTGGCGGGGTGAGGAACCCCGGATTGGTGGGGGGAACAGAGTGTCCGTTCTATACGTAGTATTATTATCTTTTCTATGGTAATGCAATATGGCAATGCAGAAATAGAATAAAAATACAATAATCAAGTACTTCAACCGCGTGTCAGCAAGACATGATGGAATGAAACAATGTTATTATTGTTAAAGATGTAAGAGTTATTAATTTGACATCAGTTTGATTGAGTTTAATTTTAATTGTAAGCATATAATCACCAGTATTTAATTTTAATTCTGAGTAAGTATACTTACTTCATGAATAACTGTCTAATATTTTAATGCCTTATGGATGGAACACTATATACGGCACTCATAAATTGGCTATCACATTCTTGTAAATCTCTATATTATTTACCTACATTCTGATAAAATTTAAAATTGATTAGGCATTGATTATTATTGTCTTAATTGCATGTAAGCATCAAAGAGAATATAACCACTACACTACAAAAAAAATATTATGGCTCCACACAATTAGTGTATTCAGCCAGTGTCAATTATTGAAATTCTTCAAGTTTTTGAGAATTCAAGTCGTAAAGATGGGTCAAAGTCACATGTCAGGTCAAGTTTCAAGTTAAAGTCTAGTCCAAGTCATACCCTCAGTAAAGATGTGGACTTTACTGAGTAAGCATACACTTCTGAGCGTACGTATATTTGACAATCAATAAATATGTCATACAATTGTCATTACAAACAGTATTTAAAATTTATTAACATTTTTAAAACTTACATGACTTGAATTCACAAAAACTTGAAAAATTTTTATACTTGACACTGGCTAAATACATGAACCGTGTAGAGCGATGACCCTTATTAATTTGCGGTTTACCGTATCGACGGAACAAACAATTGAACATCAAATGATTGGCAGTTTTGAAGCCCAGGAACATTTTGGCAAAATATTTTATCTTATATATTTTTTTTAGGTCAATTATTTATTGTTTTTAATACATATTATCCTATTCCTGACAAGGAAAATTCCAAAAATACAAAAATCATAAAAATTGGGCCAGCCGTTCGTGAGTTATAAGTGTAGTAACTAACACGACTTTCTTTTATATATATAGATTTATACTGTCGTACGGAACACTGCGTGTGCGAGTCAGACTCACACTTGACCAGTTTATTATTATTTCTTGTTATAGCGGCAATAGTTATGTGCACTTTATGAAAATGTCTACTACTACGACATAATGCAAACGCATTTGATTATCTATTTGTCTAACGAGATAAAGAGTTCGAACGTCTCAAATAAAACTAAATATAATAATATAATAAATATATCAGACAAACTGTTGACGGGCGGCGCCCGATCCGTAATGCTATAGTACTCTTAAGTATTCTGTGGTCGTGGGAAGAACATATCCATATCATTAAGACTGTAGGGTGCGTACAGACTATGTAACATAACATTTTATGACATTGTTATTTAACATGTTTCAGATAATGTGGACACGGAATGTTATAAAACATGATATTATAACATGTGCATCACGTTATAATAACATGACGGTCGCACGCGTCGCACTGTATCGCGCCGTAAAGACCATCGATTTATAATGGCAAAGACGATAATTGAATTAAGAAACAGTCTCTTTTCACTCTATTTACCTTCAAATAGGGAAAGTAAATAAAAGGGATGTAAGGGAGCACAAATACGACCTCGGTGCTCCCAGCCAACCTCACCTGCCCGTGGTGCATCCTGCTGACCAACAGACGGGGCTCTGGCGACCGACAAATGGCGGTATAACCATTTCATATCTATGGCGTAGCCAAATTCTACAGGCCGGTGACGGGCAGCAGCGTCACCGGTGCGAAAAGCTACGTCCTGCGATCGCCAACACGCCTGCCCAGCATGGCGATTAGGGCATATCCCTCCCAAGGGATGAAAGAAGGATGGAAAGTCACACAATGCCGCGGCCCCCAGTTCCCGGCCGCCCTGCTATTCCTGACCACGGCGGCGGTCACGGTAACGGCAGGGCAGGGGGTGCTAAGAATCCCCGGGTTACGGTAGGCCGCCAGAACAAACTGACCCTCGCAACGTACAATGGACGCACGATTCGGCTGGACGATCATCTGGCGCAGCTAGAGGAGGAGCTGAAACACATAAGATGGCACATTCTGGGGTTATGCGAAGTCCGAAGACAGGGAGAGGACACCATAACCTTAGAATCGGGCCATCTTATGTACTACAGAGAAGGAGATCAGCCATCCCAAGGCGGCGTCGGGTTTCTGGTCAACAAGGTTCTCAGTGACAACGTTGTAGAAATCTCCAGTGTGTCGACCAGGGTAGCGTACCTCATAATTAAGTTAACCAAGAGGTACAGCCTCAAGGTTATCCAGGTCTACGCACCGACCTCGACACACTTGGATGATGAGGTGGAGAGCATGTATGAAGATATCTCCAGAGCTTTACACACCACCTCCAAGGCTCACTACAACGTTGTCATGGGAGACTTTAACGCCAAAGTGGGAGTACAAACTTGCGGCGAATCGTCTATAGGACCACACGGATTTGGGAGTAGGAATCACAGGGGACAAATGCTCGTCAATTTCCTCGAGAGAGAGGGGCTTTTCTTGATGAACTCGTTCTTCAAGAAACAGCCCCAAAGGAAATGGACGTGGCAAAGCCCCGACTTTGTGACTAAAAACGAGAATGACTTCATCATTACGGACAAACGGCGCATATTCAGAGACGTCTCAGTGATCACTAGGTTTAATACTGGAAGTGATCACCGACTTGTACGAGGCACTCTGGATATCGACTTTAAAGCCGAGAGATTCCGATTGATGAAGTCTACGCTCCGCCCGAACCTACTCCAAACCGTTGTTGGGTCCGAAAAATTCCAATTAAAATTGGAAAATCGATTCGCTGCCTTGGAAACCACAGATGACGTAGACCAGAAACTCGAAGAAGTGGTGGAAATCTTCAGGGATGAAGGGACGAAGTTTTGCGAGAGCAAGCGTGCGGGCAAAAAATCCAAACTCTCGGCAGAAACACTTCGGCTAATGGAAGAGAGACGAACAGACCCTTTGTCAGCTTTGTCAACTAACCTGGTGCGCAACAAATCCATAAAGAAGCTGATACGACGCGACCTCCGATCCTCTAACACGCTCTTGATTAAAGAATCAATTGAGCAGAATCGGGGGTCGAAAGTGTTCGTCCAGCCTCTGGGTAGAAGCCACCTCACAAAGCTGACAACGTCAACGGGGAACGTCGTCGCATCCAAGCCGGAGATTCTGTCGGAAGTTGAAGACTTCTACGGCAAGCTCTACGCATCGCATGCTTCAAGGCCCGAACCCGATACTGAGGATTCTAGAGCCACCTTAACCCGCCACTTCACAGAAGATCTGCCCGAAATTAGCCGAGACGAAATCGTGATGGCCCTTAAACAACTCAAAAATGGAAAAGCCCCAGGAGAAGACGGAATCACAACGGAGCTTTTAAAAGCCGGAGGAGCTCCAGCAGTTCAACAGCTGCAGCAGCTATTTAATTCCGTACTTTTTACTGGGAGAACTCCACAGGCATGGAACAGAAGCATGGTGGTTTTGTTTTTCAAAAAAGGAGACAAAACCCTATTGAAAAACTATCGCCCGATTTCGCTTCTGAGCCATGTCTACAAGCTGTTTTCAAGGGTCATCACGAACCGTCTTGCGCGAAGACTCGACGAGTTTCAACCTCCGGAACAGGCCGGGTTTCGAAGCGGTTACGGCACCATAGACCACATCCACACGGTGCGGCAGATTGTACAGAAGACCGAAGAGTATAATCGGCCCCTGTGCTTAGCATTTGTGGACTATGAGAAGGCCTTTGACTCAATCGAAACCTGGTCTGTTCTCGAGTCCTTGCAGCGTTGCCAAGTCGACTGGCGATATATCGAAGTGATGAGATGTCTATACAATGCCGCAACGATGACTGTACAAGTACAGAACCAGCGAACTAAACATGTCCACCTGCGTCGAGGAGTGAGACAGGGGGACGTCATATCCCCGAAACTGTTCACTAACGCCTTGGAGGATATGTTTAAGACGCTGGACTGGAAAGGTCGTGGCATTAACATCAACGGCAGGTACATCTCTCACTTACGATTCGCAGATGACATCGTCATAATGGCAGAGACGCTGCAGGACCTACAAAGGATGTTGAATGGCCTAGCTGATTCTTCTCGTAGCATCGGTCTCCGGATGAATTTGGACAAAACCAAAGTCATGTACAACGAGCACGTTGTTCCGGAACCGATTGCCGTAGATGGAATCCCACTCGAAGTTGTCACTAAGTATGTTTACCTAGGGCAAACGCTCCAACTAGGCAAACATAACTTCGAGAAGGAAATCCAGAGAAGAATTCAGCTGGGCTGGGCAGCATTCGGAAAACTCCGTCGAGTCTTCTCGTCGCCTATACCACAGTGTCTAAAGACAAAAGTCTTTAACCAGTGCGTCCTACCTGTGATGACATACGGAGCCGAGACGTGGGCACTCACAGTCCGACTGGTCCACCAGTTTAAAGTCGCTCAGCGAGCTATGGAGAGAGCTATGCTCGGTATTTCTCTGCGGGATCGAATCCGGAACGAAGTAATTCGCCAGAGAACTAAAGTTATCGACATAGCTCAACGGATTAGGAAGCTGAAGTGGCAGTGGGCTGGTCATATCTGCCGCAGGACTGATAACCGTTGGGGCAGACTTGTCCTAGAGTGGAGACCGCGAATCGGCAAACGTAGCGTAGGACGTCCTGTGACCAGGTGGAGCGACGACATACGTAAAGCGGTGGGCAGGGACTGGAAGAGAAGAGCCGAAGATCGGGCTCAGTGGCGCATCTTGGGAGAGGCCTATGTCCAGCAGTGGACTGATACAGGCTGATGATGATGAGGGAAAGTAAATAAATATAGTATAACTAGAAGTGCCCCGCGGCTTCGCCCGCGTTAGGAACTCCTATTATTTACTTAAAACTTCCGGGAGTAATTTTAATAAAATCCTTTCTGAGCGGATACCTACGTCATAATAACTATCTGCATTCTAAATTTCAGAACAATCCGAAACAATATTGATTTTCAGACTTTGTTCACCCTTTTAGGGTGGCATTTTGAAAAAGCTTGAGACTCGTATTTACTTATTTATTTACAGAAGTACTTGTGTGAAATGTCTAATAAAATGACTATCCAAACTTTGAACCCCCGCTTCATCCCCTTGAAGAGTAAATTTTGAAAAATCCTTTCTTAGCAGATACATACGTCAAAATAACTATCTGCATGGCAAATTTCACCGCAATCCGAAACAATATTGATTTTTACACTTTGCTACCCCATTTCACTCTCTCAAGGGTGGAATTTCGAAAAAGCCTGAAACGCATATTTACTTATTTTTTTAAAGAAGTACTTGAGTGAAGTTTCGAATATAAAATACTATCTAATCTTGTTTCTCCATACAAACTTTGAACCCCCGTTTCATCCCCTTCAGAAGTGAATTTTGGAAAATCCTTTCTCAGAGGGAACTAACGTCGTCATAACTATCTGCATGCCAAATTTAAGCGCAATGCAAGACAATATTGATTTTCATACTCATTTACCCCATTTCACTCTCTCAGGGGTTGAATTTCGAAAAAACCTGAAACACGTATTTACTTATTTTTTACTGGAGCACTTGTATGAAGTTTTGAATAGAAAATACTATCTAATCTTTTTTTCTCTATACAAACTTTGAACCCCCGTTTCATCGGGGTAAATTTTTGAAAATCCTTTCTTAGTACACCTTTACGTACTAAGAAAATATACCCTCCAAATTTCAAGTCTCTACGAACAGCGTTTTAGGCTGTGCGTTGTCTGTCAGTCAGTCAGTCAGTATTTCAGGACAAAAATTCTTATAGTATTAGATAATCACAACACGATGCAAAATGTAACTACGTAACTAAGAACTAGGTACATATTTATTTACTAAAATCAAACTATGCAGAGACCAAAAAAATCCGAAAATTCGATGAGTAAAACTGCTTTCTCCTTGCAACACGAAACACTCCTATACACCACATATCACCACATACACTTCACAACTATGCACACAATTTTAGGCCCCAGTGGCGCAATGGGAGAATGGTCAAGGGTTGGATTTAGAATCTTTGGCACGAAAAAGGGGGGTGGATGGGTTGAGGGGGAGGGGAGGGTCCCCCTTTCCCTTCCCCACCAGTCTCATTACAAGGTAATGCATAGTTTTTGAGTTATGCCTATTTTTGTTTGATTGGATTTTGGATTTTTGTTTGGATTTCGAATCGTTTGGCACTAGTTTGATATTAAATGTTGTGGGGATGGGTAGAGGTTAGGTACCTGATTGTAACAATACCATTCTTATAACAAGGTAATGCATATTTTACAAGAAAACGATTTAAACGAAATCTAACCTTAAATATACTAAACCATACAAACAAGGCGCAAATAATAGTTACAAGGGCTAGATAACTGTTAGAAAATTTTAGCAATATGATTTACTACTACTAAATTAATAAGAACACCCCACCAGAAACAAAACTAGGTTAGGTTAGGTTGAAACTGCGACAACACACCGCGCGAGCCTAGCGAGCGAAGCGAGCGTGCCGCGGCAGCGGCCGGCGAAGCGCTAAAAAGTTTGTTACACATCCAACAAAACAATAATATTGATCAGCGAAGTGTTAAAAAAAGTGAGGTTATGATTTTACAAAAATAGACACAACTCTAAAACTATGCATTACGTTGTAATGAAAGTGGTGTAAAAGGGAAGGGGGGACATGAAACCTTTTACCCTTACCCCTTCATCCCCTACACCCTCCCATTTTCGTGCTAAACAATTCTAAATTTTTACCAAGTGAGGTAATTAATGATTTTACAAAAAAAAGCATAACTCAAAAACGATGCATTACCTTGTAATGAGAGTGGTAGGGGAAGGGAAGGGAGGGGACCCTCACCTCCCCTCCTTGCCCCTCCAACCCCCTCTTTTTCGTGCCAAACGATTCTAAATTTAAACCATGGTTAACGTGGATGCCAGAGGCCTACCTCTGGCATCCTTTTCAAGATGGCAAGATTTGTACTGCAATTAGTCTGCGTTTTATTTATTTATTATGTTTCATTATTTCACAATTTTTTGGATAAAAATTGTTTGAAGTACTACACATATGAAGTACATGCACTGGGTTGCGGGTGCACGTAATAGTACGGTTGGCAACCCTACATTAATCAGGGGAATTAAACATGTGTTTTAAGTGTGACGTTCGACGTCTAGATGAAAGCTGAATGGCTCAATACCTTTGTTTTTTTTTTGTAAATTCAAAGCAATAAGTTATGTTTCTGTTATATCTATAATATTTTTTTATTGAATATGATCTGTTTAATGTAATTTGACGTGTGTAAGTGCAAATTTTTAACTTGCCCATATACTGAATAAATGCTTTGACTTTTGCCTATATATACGACATCAAAAACCTCACTAGACAAGCGGTGGTTGTGGTTTAACTTCATCGGGCGTACCGCGTACGTAATTCAGTGAGCGGAGCGAAGGATTCTGAAGCAGATGCCTGCGACGACGGCCGAGAGAGAATAATTTTGCGACTGGGGTATACTCTACCTACTTTTATTATTTTTCTAAGAGAAAAATAAATAGATAAAAGGCTCTTTAAAATAGCAATTTAAGAGTAAGTAAGTTAGTATAGTATACTTATTATAAAAGAGACTGACTGACAAAAATACAATAAACTAATGAATACATTACCAACAGTTTCCGAAAAATATAAGCGCACCTTTTGCATATTTCACTAAGTAACATTTTAACTTAGGTACAAACTTTCAAATAATTTATTCGGGGCTTATAGAATCAAAGCATTTATTCAGTATGTAGGCAGTATTAATATACGCACATATACACGTCAAAATCATAAATCACAAAACAAATTATAACCAATTATCAAGTAAACATAGCAAAAGCAGAATTTTAACCCTTTGAATTAAAAAATAACCGGCCAAGTGCGTGTCGGGCCACGCACAGTGTAGGGTTCCGTAGTAGCCTGTTATTCAATGCAAGTCTTTACCCGTTATAAACAAGCAAATAGGTACTCCGTCTTTGTCACTTTAAAGGATTTTGTATTTGGTACAAATATATCCAACACCCAAGTTCAACGACTATTACTGCTAAACTAATAAAGTTATCTCAACCGCTATAATTTTCCTTTAAAGTTCATGAAATGAGCGATTTTTTTCAGATTTTTCAAGCTAGTAGTTTAGCTTTTAGAGGGGGGGGGGGGGACGCCCTACTGGAACAAAATTTTGCACTTTAAAGTTTAATATTTCGTAAATGGAGTATTCAATCGAAAAATGATATTAGCAACCCTTAAGTCATTTTAAATGACCTATTCAACAATACCCCACACGATGGGGTAGACGATGAAAAAAAAATTCATCCCCACTTCTCATGTAGGGGAGCTACCACCCTAAAAAAATTTTTTTACAATTTTATTTCAGCACTTTGTCGGCGTAATATATATACATATCCCACAAAATTACAGCTTTCTAGTATTAACGGTCTCTTAGCAAAACCTCGGACAGACAGACAGACGGACATGACGAAACTATAAGGGTTCCTTGTCAGGACTACGGAACCCTAAAAAACAAAAGTAATGAACCATTCAGCTGTCATCCAATCGTTTACGTCAGACTATTAAAAAAAAATGAAAGTGGGTAAAACCAACCATACATGTAACTGTGTGCTTTAAGTCAGACAATTTTTATATTAAAAAAAAAGTTAAATAGTGAAACTCAACTTAAAGAAACGCATACCGATCACAGTGCATATCATAATATAAATTATAATTAAAATATAATTTAGTAGGTATTATAATATAATTAATAGCACAGTGTGACCTAAACTCGCACTTTACGCACGCTTTTCCGTGACTTAAATAGTCGATTATTGCAATAATATACTAAAAATACTATTTGACGGAAAAGCGTAGCGTACTGTTAATATTATTGCACGGCGTAGCGGCGTACTTCACGCCGTGCAATAATCGACTACTTAAGTCACACGTATCGTAATATCATTTCTTAGGCTGAGTTGCACCATGTTACTTTAACTATACCAAACGTCAAAAATCTGTCAAAATCTATATAAAAATACCGGTTAATAGTTATAGTTACGGTTAAAGTAAGATGGTGCAACTCAGCCTTATACTTTCAGTGTTAAGTATAAATGTTATAATACTCCGTACGTCGGATTTTCATTATTTTTTTATCAATCTGTTTTATAGGACGAAAACATTTCCAAAACAATATAATTGAATCTCCTTAGACAGGATTCTAATATAGAAGAATAATCACAAGCCAACAATTAAAAAAAAAAACACTTTTACGCCCGTTAAAAATGTTTGAAGAGTATATACCTATTTTGCGCACACTTATCGAGGAACCAGATGGGATGAAAAATAAATAATTAACTTACCAGATTTTCCGACACCAGATTGTCCGAGCACCATAACTTTGAAAGTTTTTGGTTTAGGATAGAGGACAAGTTTGGCCAGAGAACTTTTCGGTGACGGAGTCGTGTTCATGTTTTGATTAGTGATAATTCGCTTATTCTGAAATAAAACATTAATTTGGTAAGTAAATTAAACTTAGCTGATAAAATAAAGCAGAAGAAGTCACTAATATACATTGGTAGGGTTTATCAAATTTTTTTTTGACCCGACTCCAAGAGGTTATTTATTACTATTTATGATTTTAGCTGTTTATGTACCTACTCGTATTTATGTTTGTATTCACGTATGTTCTTCCGTAGCGCCTTAACTATTATTTCGATTTTGATGAATAAGGTGTCAATCGATTTGATATTATGGCCCGAGTAACAAACAAAGGCTATATTTGAACCGACTTCAACAATAAGAGGAGTCGATTTTACTTTGTAAACCCTGATTTTAACCGATTTCATTCCTTTCTTTGCCTTGATGCCGTTTTGGGTATATAATGGAAAATGTAGTGGTAACGTTTGCTTAAAACTAAGTGTTTGATTGTAATGACAACCTACTAATGATAACCTACAAATAAAGAGTTTTATTTATGTAGTAACTATTATAACTATTATATAACCTGTGGTTATATTGTAATGCGCGTAGGTGTACCACAGGTAAAACCACTGATCTATTCACCTGATTGTATACCTGTACTTCTGCATCATTAATATCCGTTAACCTAGTTTGTATTGATTACCTACGTCTTTGTCGGCTTAGTAAACCGTTCAATACAAACAAAGGGATCACATTAATTTATTTCCGAGCGATTCGAGTGTGAGGATCGCAATAATCATAATTAAATCTTAAGATAGTTTAATAATGTATGGTCGTACAAAACGAAAAAACCGACTTCACATGCCGCGATAGTCAAAGTACTGCCTGCCTAGTTATAATCATGTCATCTAAATATTACAAATTGCTTATATCGTTTGTTTCCATATCTCCGGAGATAATTGTCATAGCTCGATAAAAATTAATGGGACCAAACGGGAGGCATAATCTCTCAAACATTTTTTTTTTTTAAATCAAGTTCAAAGAAGCGCAATCAGTTTAGTGGCTACCCAATCATCTGCTGGATAGTGGGAGAGAGCCTTTACTGAAGAATATTCTCAATAGCGCTATTGTCCCAAAATGAAATAAGCACGGGACTTGAACAGGGTTAATTGAATTTTTAAGATGGGAGTTAGACCCCGAAAGGGCCTCTTGCTTGGGCTCTAGCTTGGCCAATTGGCAAATGGCTAATTTGTTTTAAGCCCTATATTATAAGCGGATCGCAAGGCACAAAATAGTTTTTGTGTAAATCATTAATTTTCTTGCCAACTGTAATTTTTTTTCAGCTTCTGTGAATGTAGCTCCAAACTATAGGCAAAAAAAAATGGATGAAGAGTCTCCTTAAAACATTTGGCTATAGCTACAACGGAAGAGGTACCTACCTGGCCTTAAAGTCCCATCTCATAAATCCCCTTGTATATAAATGTTGGTACAGATAGTGCAATAACGCTAATGCTCATAGCTTGAAAACATAATTCCTCACTCAAATTAATTTAACTAATGGAATACTTTCATAAAAACCGAACAAACGAGCAAATAGCTACGTAGGTGTGCCTAGGTAATGTTTATTGGAAAAGTAGGAAAGATGGAAATAATCCAGGCAAACATGATTTTTTTATTGAGCACCGATATCCATTCTTACGATGATTTGTATAGCAACAGGCAACCGCATCGGCACATTAAATCTGCCTCCTTAGACAAAATACCTTCTGAGATAAAAATGTCTAAGTGTGTATGTGTGTATTTATATAACTATTTTTACCACTTGCAACAAAGTGAATAAAGTCATCATAACTCCGTCATCTTATGAGATATCAAAATGTTAAAAATACAGTTCAATAGAGAAAAAAAACATTCTATGGTATATTCAGCAGTTACTTACGACAAAACGAACGACCCTTACGACATTTGAAATTTCCACAGTCGATATGTATGTATGGTATAAAAATAAGTTCAAAAACTAAAACCCGACTACTGAAAAATCAGTCTAAAAAGTATGAAACAAGAAAATATTCTCATCTGAGATGGCTTTGTACAAACTATTCAATATGTATCGTGCATTATATAAACAACTAACTTGTAATACATATTTTATTGTATTTCATACATATTCATAGTGGTGTTCAGTGGATACCCGTGGTCGTATGTTACTTTGCAGAGTGTTTTGTTTTGTTACGGTAGGTGACATACGACCACAGGAGGACCAGAGGATAGCCTCCTCTGAGCACCACTAAGAATATTTATGAAATACAATAAAATATTTATTACAAGTAATTTATTTATATAATGCACGATACATATTGAATAGTTTGTACAAAGCGATCTCAGATGAGAATATTTTCTTGTTTCATACTTTTTAGAGTGATTTTTCAGTAGTCGGGTTTTAGTTTTCTAACTTATTTTTTATTTAAAGCATTTTGGGGGTTTTTGCATAAGTTTATACATGTATACATGTCAACATACTTACATACATACACAGCGATCAACAAACCCATAACCCTCACAACTGCTTCTTTGTGACGCCGTGGGGTAAAAATTTGTTTTCTTGACTTCGGCGGGATATATCTCGCTAACACTACGCCCGACAAAAATATGATGTATTAAACCTTATCTTCATTTTAAAATCCCTATTTAACGATACCCCACACGATGGGGTGGTATGAAATTTTTTTTTTAGTTCAGGACTTCAGGCCCTGTAGAGGGCGCCACATTCAATTTGTTGTGACGTCATATAGCCTATAACTAGCAGACAAATAAGACGCGTCCAACGACAGCTCATTTCTCAAATTATGATAAGTAGTTTAGAAGTTATGAGGGAACAGATGAACATACATACAAACATACATACATACATACATCCATACATACATACATACATACATACATACCCACATACCGGTCAAAAACAACCCTCCTTTTTGCTTAGCCGTAGTCGGGTAAAAAGGATCAAATGAGGCACTGGTATAATTATATTTACCTAATCAAAACTGATTATTATTTTTTGTATCAATTTTGCTTTTCCAAGTATTGTTACTTAAATCGCATTTGATGGAAATGCAAACATCGTACACAATAACAACTCAGGTGCTAATAACTGGAGCACTGCCAAAATTTGGATCTGTTGTCCTACTTATAAAATAATGTAATTTCGAAAGTCTCTTTGTCCCTTAACATCTGTTTGGTATAGGTATTTTAACGAATAAACTGCCGGACCAATTGATAAAATTTTACAAAGCGAAAGTCGATTTATAAGTCCTATGTCTACTATTACCGACTATCCCTGTGTATCCTAAGTAGGATATTTTCTAACGCGAATTAAGCCTGCGTACTGCTGCCCATAAGGTTCTCTAAAAGGCTCTAAGGTTCTCTAAATCTACCTATCGATATGATAGAATGATAAGATCATCGATTGTATTACCCTACGGTATTGTTTGTATTACCTTGTGGCATTCGGTAATAAATGAGGAGTAATTGTATTGGACTATTGATCTGATATTAAAGGAATTAACAATTGATCAAATTAACAGTAGTTAAGTACATTTACTCTGTCCTGAGGCTAATTTCGCCTGGTGATTAGCCATGACCTCATTATGTAAGAAATGATTAATACAGCATCCGGTCAACTTTCTCTCAACTAGGTACTCTGATGTAACATTTAGATTTATAGATCAACACCCTTCGAGCATTTAATCATAGAGATGTTAACATTGTAATCCGTAAACATTTTTTTCTGCCGATACGGGGGACGAGGTAAACACGCATTGCACACACACAAATCACTCACTTTAACGATCCCGCATAATAGCTTAAAACACGCACACAGTATTAAAAATACAGCGTAGTTACGCACGCTCATATGGCCAAATATGGCTATATGGCCAGCAGAGGGGTACGCCTTGCTTTAACATCTCCATTGTTGGTAAATGCTCGAAGATCAACACCTCAACATCAATATTATAAATGCGAAAGTCAGTTTGTATCTTTCTTTATGACCTCTTCACGGTCAAACGACTCACGATGATACGATTTGGGTGATAGTTTGCACATGGATACAATAATCGTACAAGGAAATGGGATAGGCAATATAATAGAATAGGACATAGGATGCTTTTCAACACAGGCGAATCCGCGGCGCGCATCTAAAAGTGATAACATTGAAAAATGTGTTGTTCAACTTCTGTTTGTACTATTCATTATTCTGTGCTTTTGTAAAAATTTAGGTGGAATATGTATATAGTAAGTATACCCAACCAGCAAAAACTACACTTAAAATAATCTCTAGACCACTGTTTACTTGCTCTTATACCATTATTATATCGTCGTATAAGCCTGGATTTGGGCACCATTTATAAGCGTAATTTGTTTATATCTTTCTAATATCAGTCTTATTGAATTTTGTTTTCACTTAAATTATTCTTACCAAAACTAATTTAAGCGTACATAGGCTTACATTGTTTTGACGTTAAGAGTCCTGTGAGCGTAAGAAAGTTTATTTTGATTTTACATAAGATCAAACACAATCGTAAAAAAACTTGGTGTAGTGTTTGTTTGAAAGTTACAACTAATAAAAAAGAAATCGAAAACAGTAAGGATAAAGGTATTTAATAATTTATATTTTAATAACCGTACCATTATTAACAAGTGTTTCGTTTTATGCTTTTCGATAAGTATTAGTATTGGAAAATATTATTTACTGTAAAGTAGACCCTAGTTTATGCTTCACAACTCGTACGCTTCATCAATATATAGTACTAAGAAGAAGAAGTGTCCCGCGGCTTCGCCCGCGTTAAAACCTTTTATTTACTTAAAACTTTTCTTTTGTAAAAACGATTCTATCATTAAACACATCAAATAAGAATTAGCCAAATCGGTTCACCCGTTTTCATGTTATCGCGTGACTAAGGCAATTCGGGATTCATATTTATAAAACCCTACAAATCTAAATTTACAGACTTTGTTACCTACCCCATTTAGAAAAATCCTACAACACGTACTTTATCCCATCTTGTTTCGCCATACAAACTTTGAATCCCCGTTCCGTATCCGGGAGGAATTTTCAGAAAATCATTTCTGAGCGGATATCTACGTCATAATAACTATCCGCATTCTGAATTTCAGCGCAATCCAAAAAACAAAACAATATTGATTTTTAGACTTTGTTACCCCAGTTTATCCTCTTAGGGTGGCATTTTGAAAAAGTCTGAAACTCGTATTTACTTATTTATTAACAGAAATACTTGTGTGAAATTTCGAATAAAACGACTACCCAAACTTTGAACCCCCGCTTCATCCCCTTCAGGGGTGAATTTCGGAAAATCCTTTCTCAGAGGGAACTAACGTCGTAATAACTATCTGCATGCCATATTTCAGCGCAATCCGAAACAATATTGATTTTCACACTTTGTTACCCCATTGCACCCTCTTAGGGGGGCAATTTCAAAAAAACCTGAAACACGTATTTACTTATTTTTTTACTGAAGCACTTCTATGAAGTTTGAATAGAAAATACTATCTAATCTTGTTTTTCCATACAAACTTTGAACCCCCGTTTCATCCCCTTCAGAGGTGAATTTTGGAAAATCCTTTCTCAAAGGGAACTAACGTCGTAATAACTATCTGCTTGCCAAATTTCAGCGCAATCTGCACTTGTATGAAGTTTCGGATAGAAAAGACTATCTAATCTTGTTTTTCCATACAAACTTTGAACCCCCGTTTCATCGCCTTCAGGGGTGAATTTTGGAAAATCCTTTCTCAGAGGGAACTAACGTCGTAATAACTATCTGCATGCCAAATTTCAGCGCAATCCGAAACAATATTGATTTTCACACTTTGCTACCCCATTTCACCCTCTTAGGAGTGGAATTTAAAAAAAACCTGAAATACGTATTTACTTATTTTTGTACTGAAGCACTTGTGTGAAGTTTCGGATAGAAAAAACTTTCTAATCTTCTTTCTCCATACAAACTTTGTACCCCCATTTCATCCCCTTAAGGGGTGAATTTTGAAAAATCCTTTCTTAGTACACCTCTGCGTACTAAGACAAATATACCCTCCAAATTTCAAGTCTCTACGACCAGCGGTTTAGGCTGTGCGTTGTCTGTCAGTGAGTCAGTATGTCAGGACAAAGATTCTTATAGTATTAGACGATTTAGTATTCTTGTTTAATTATTTTATTTGTTAATTTGTATTAAAAGCGACGCCATTAGTATTGCATTTATTAGAATCACTATAAGACTATTTTAAGCTCATTTAGATCATTTCAACATGACTCCATGTTGGAATAACTTAGAGATCCTTGAATTGACATAAAACATTTATTTTCATTTAAGAGTGAACGTTTGGGATGTGAAATGGTATTTTATGTGACCGCACTAAAATACTTTTGGTGAAATATAATAGTCAACATCAAATGTTACTCTCACAATTTTAGTCACAAATTCGATTTAAGATCAAACTTTCTTAAATTAGACTCGTTTTCTCTATTGTAAGTATGATGATTCATTATCACTCTAATACTGTGCCTATCCACTGCTGTTGATCTTATAATAGTTTTGAATAAGATCAATATTTACATGTTTTAAGTACTCTAATTAAATGCTGATATTAGTCTAACATTCTTACAATAGCATTTAGAAAATATGTAATAAAATTAAATGAGATTAGAAAATGTGGATATGAGAGCTAATTTATCTCAAGTGTGATAAGTCTTAATAAATGCTTTTTTAGGAGAGTGTGGCTTACAACGGCACTGTAAATTTAAACTTATATGCATAATTAAGACAAGGTATTAAGATCAAGCGTATTAGAGCCTGTAACGGCTTGTCAGAGACTAATATAGGAGCGATAGCAATGACGAAAACAGATAAGAGACCACTATAAGCTCAGAACTCTTATAAAGTGAGAAACGTAAGACGATTTTGCTAGTTGGGTACTTACCTACCTATATAGACGCGAACGTAGAACGTTGCCGTTTACAAGCTTCTTAGAATAGGTTAAACAGCTGTTCTATAGAGCTCTAGCAATGTAGTTTCTATTTTTGCAATGTTTCTGCTCACATTTTTTTTTGCTTACATCAACACCAATTATTACTAATGTGTAACTGTAACTCAGTTTGTGTGTTACCTACTTGTCCACTTATTATTGTTCTGTTTCACGACTAAACGGCTCAACTAACGCGATGGTCTGAAATGTTGCATTGCAATACGAATACGCAATATGGTGAAGTAATAAAGATCTTTTAATAAAACCAACTTTACATGACACGCAAGTCATTTTCAGTAGCGAGTTTAAGATGCTTATATCCATAGCTCTGAAGATACACATCTGATCTCGATGAATTGAATAATGGAACCACCGCCAGATAAACGTTACTCACGAAAAAAAAACATTAAAATCTGTTTACGGTTGGTTGAATCGAGGCACAGACAGACAAAAACAACATGCAGACAAAACTGTGCTTTTACAATTGAACAATACGTCACCAAAACTGCGGGGCGCATCTAGTATTAAAATAGATAAGTAAACACAAAACTTTTTCTTAAGTCCATCAAATAAGCTGAACAGTTTCCTATGTAAATAAAATTGAACCACAACGTTACCTTTACTAATCTCTACTGGATTAATAGCGCTGCCACTGGCCAACATAAAAATATTTGGAATTATTTGTTTTAATTTTACAACTGACAATTTATGGGCTGTTAAAAAATCGACGAGCCGTAATATTTTAGTACGCGTTGAACACTGGAAGTGCCGCGTAATATTGGAAATGGAACACGCGACCGACCGGCGCGATTTCACGACACGAGTGTGGCGCCAGGCAAGTGAAGCGCTTACAACTTCCTTCTAAACATACAAATTAATACATACAATCTACCCCTTCGACACAGTACCAAGTTATTAAGCATAATATAACATTCTTTCAATTGACTACTTGCCAATCTGTGTCAACTTGTGCCCACGTTCCCACAAAACCGCAGCGATCGCGCCACAACAAACAAAACATCGATGAAGTCCTTTACGAACGGAATTAATTACCTATTGAGAGCTTTTATTTATATTATTACCTATAGGGTAGGCACTCAATAAAAGAAAGAAAGGCACGAAGATCGGCTTCAGAGGCGAATCATGGGAGAGGCCTACGCTACGTCCATCTGTAGACTGACTCCAGCTGATAATTATGGGTTGGGTAGGCATAGACACTCAATTAAAAATAAATCGTTTAATTTAAGTTGATTACTGAAGTTGGGGTGCAAAGTTCCGGGAAATTGATTTAAATTGTTCAATTTCGTTGGAAATTTTTAGAATGGACGTTTTGCTGTACCTATTGAGTTTCTTGCTATTCAGAGATTTCTTAACAATAGTGTTTTCAAAAATTCTGTCATAGACCTAGTTATTTATGGATTAAACAATATCGCTTAGGTTACCCTGTTCTTCAACTAGAGTCAAGTTAAAAAATCTGTCGCCAAAACATCTAATGTGTTCCGGCAGCTATCATTGAGAGCCAGTTCCCATTCTAGGCTTAGCGTACTTCATGATTACCATCTTCGACCGCATCATTACTTACCAACAGGTGAGATAGTGGTCAAACGCTAGCCTAGAAGATATTTTTTTAATATGATAGATGGATAATAGATGGTAAGCACGCTAGGCCTAGAATAGGAACTGCCTCTCAAGGATAGCTGCCGGAACACATTAGATGTTTGGCGACAGATTTTCTAACTTGAGGGTGGTAGCTGGCCAGGCGAACACTAGATAGTGTCCTACCACCATGCGGGGGTTGATGACGATAACGATGTTTTTCCTTCACCGGAGGGCCACTGTGAAATGCGCACATAATTTTTTCGATAGAAAAATCCATTGGTGCACGGTGGTTTGAACTCGGTACCTCTGGCATCAAAGCCAACCGTTCTCCCGATTACGCCACCGGGCCTTCAAGATATATAAAAAATAAAAGCTTGTAAAAAAGGTTTTGGCGACAGATTTTTTCCTTGATGATGGTAAACTACTTTTTGGTAACGCTATAGTATTTTTTTAATTAGAAAAATAACAAACTTTTCAGCAAGTAAAACCGCGAGACAAAGCAAGTATGAAAAATAAAGCTCTCACCTGAAATCAAATTATTCCATATTAATTCCAAAGTCAAGCAATTTCACGCCTACGCGAGCCTTGAGTCAAAATGTTTTGAACGTTTGTTGTTAGTGACGTTATAGGTATCGCTGAACCGTGAATATCATGTGAATATATTATAATAAAAGTTGACACCTCTATCGAAGCGTGTTTACTGGATTACGGAAAACATAAATTGATCAGATGTTTGGGTCCCACGGCCTTATCAGAATGTAAGCATTTAATATCGCGCATGTTTATGAACCTTTCGAAACGCGGTCCTATCTATGGGGGTAATTGAGAGTAGTAACGAGGTAAATGCGTTGTAACGTGGGTTTACGACATCATTTTGATGGTATATGTTATATTCAGAGCCATGTAGGTAGAATGTAGGCCATTGTCACACACGAAATGGTCATGTTACATTCCTACGTCCGAAGGATTACGCTGTCTTATTGTAATGTACTCATCCGAGGTTTAGATCTGCGATTGGCAGCACACAGCCCTTGAGAGTCGGAGCAGTCTAAACCTAGGTTCACCACCATCGTCGACCACATCATCACTTACCATCAGACGAGATAATGGACAAACGCTAGCCTATACTATCAGATATTTAAAATAAACTGGCGAAGTGCAAGTCGGACTCGCACACCGGTTCCGTTCCAATTGAACAATATTTGCTACCATCTACCCGAACGAAGCGATTTGCATCTTCGTTCATCATGCGAACCGCCAGGGAATGGAATGCTCTGCCTGAGTCTGTGTTTCCGGCTAAATACAATATGGGGGTCTTCAAATCGCGAGTGAATAGGTATCTTTTGGGTAAGCGCGCTCCTTCACCGACCGCATCATCACTCAACATCAGGTGAGATAGTGGTCAAGTGCTGCCCAGTTCTATATAAAAAAAAAATGCCGGATAAATAAGTTTCTTATATGCGGACCCCCTAATTTTTAATTTAATTTAGTTTTTTTAATTACCTATTTGATATTACGGTTTGTAAGATAGATGTAGCATAAAAGCCTGGAAAAACACGTTTCTTGCATGAGCACTCCTATTTATTTTTAACATTATTATATTTTTAGTATTTTTAGGGTTCCGAACCCAAAGGGTACCAACGGAACCCTATTACTGAGACTCCGCTGTCCGTCTGTCTGTCTGTCTGTCTGTCTGTCTGTCTGTCCGTCTGTCACCAGGCTGTATCGCATGAACCGTGATAGTTAGATAATTGATATTTTCACATATGATGTATTTCTGTTGCCGCTATAACAACAAATACTAAAAACAGAATAAAGTTAAAAATTAAAGGGGGTCCCCATACAAGAAACTTTTTTTTTCGACATTTTACTTTAACGCCATTTATGAACGGGTGACTGTATTAATTATATTCATTAACTTTGTGTTTAATTAGACAGTTGAAATTTTCACATAAAATGTATTTCTGTTGCCGCTATAACAACAAATACTAAAAACAGAATAAAGTTAAAAATTAAAGGGGATCTCCATACATGAAACGTATTTTTCGGCATTTTACTATAACGCCATCTATGAATGTTTAACTGTATTAATTATATTAATTACCTTTGTGTTACTTTCACTTACACTTACTTTCACTTAGTTGGCGTTAGTGTTCGTAAGATGGCGTTGTACTGAATAAGCACGTGGCTATTGTTTTAATAATTGTTTGGAATTGACACGGTAATCTTCTTTTATATATAATAAACGGGCCAAGTGCAAGTCGGACTCGCACTCGTAGGGTTCCGGAACACAGTTAAGTATTCCATAACTATGATTTTTCGCAACTACAAAATTAATTTTGTTTTTCATAGTGTTTGTATGAAAAACAAAGTTATCTTTGCGGTCGCCATATCTCTAAAACTGCTGACTGTATCTCGTTCAAACCTATTTTCGTTGTTAGTTTTTATTAAAATCTACAACATTTATTTTCTTTAGATTTTTCACTCCCATACTTTAAAAGTTAGAGGGGGGGGGGGGGGGGGGGGGACACACATTTTACCACTTTAGACGCGCCTATCTTTCAAATGATTGACTTTGAGAAAAAATGATTTTAGAAACCTCAATGTCATTTTTGAAGACCTATCCATAGACACCCACCCCACATGTATAGGTTGGGAGAAAATTTTTTTTTGTTTCCGTTCCATGTATGGGATCCCTTCCTATCCCTTAAACTTTTATATTTTTTATTTTTGTATAAAAATCGGAAAGCGGTTCATCTATACTAATATTATAAAGAGAGAACATTTGTATTTTTGTATGTTTGTAATGAGTAAGTTCAAAAACTACTGAACTGATTTAAAAAATTCTTTCACATTAGAATGGACTTTCGGAATGAAAATAGGCTATATATTATCCCGTTTAAATCAAAGGTACATTCGTGGAGACCTAATTTGCAACCTAAGTCGACAAAAAAACGGTCGAAAAAACACGTTTCTTATGAACGGTGCTCAATTGAAAATAGATGGAAGAATATTTTCTATCGAAGAGTTGTAAAACTTAATAAGACCTACAAAAAAGTCCGCGACAGCATATGTCTATCTCTTAAGGTTGACTCACAGTAGCCATTTTAATCTTTATTTTTTTGTTAAAAAATATTACATAACTTCCAAGGCTATTTTCAAGTATATAGTATTAATCATTATCCAAATAATTACGTTAATTAGCTTGGCCACATATTATAGACAAAAATTGTCCATTACAGTATATAATTCAAATGAAAACTCTAGAAGATATCACGAATTTCACAAACACGCATCGCAAAATTAATAAAATATTTGCAGTGAAACCACGATTAGGTCATAGTTACTACGAAAATATTATTATAAGCTTAGCTATGCTGTAGATCCCCACCGATCACAATCAATTTGAAGTCAATATTGTATAATAATATGATCTATTGTATAAAATAATATTCATCTATATATATAATAATATAATATAATATTTTAAACCACCCCGACTGATCTATGTATAATAGCTTTTTCCAATGACTCTAAGCACGACATTTAAAATCTGAGCTGTAAGTTGGTGAGGATTTGAGTATTCTGTAGAGTCCAGGAGGCTTCCATGTTCTTACAATATCGTTGAAGAAGAAGATTTTCGAATTGATCAGACCTATGAAAGTTGATTTCATAGCGCAATTAACTAGAAAAAAGCTCATAATTTTATAACGATTGAACGAATTTTTATGAATCAAAGCTAAGAAAACTCTCGATGAAGACATCTATCAAACAAAAAAAAACTATCAATAATAAAAACAAAATCGGTTCATCCGGTTAGGTGCTAAGATGCTACAGACAGACACACAGATACACACGTTAAACGTATATTACCCCTACATTTTGCGTCGGGGAACGCCGTAAGGTTACGGCGTCAGATGTACTCCTTGGTGGTAAGCTACTTTTTGGTAGATTTAATGAAGGTAGGGTAACTATCCTTTACGCCAAAGGGCCGTCCAATATCAATACGTAAGTATTATAAAACAAAGTTCATCACTGCGTCTGTCTGTCTGTTCGCAATAATCTCAATAGCTACTGAACGGATTATCATGTGGTTTTCACCAATAGCCAGAGTGTTTATGAGGAAGGTTTAGGTGCATAATTCGTTAAGGTTTTGTGTAAATTGGATGAAATATGACGATGGTTGTTAAATATGTTCATATTTTATATTCGATGCAACAAACTGATGCAAATTTTGTAGGCATATATGTTCTACCCGTGCGAAGCCGGGGCGGGCTGCTAGTGTATGAATACATCTACCTACCAAGTTTCAATTCCTGTAGGTTACCACACAGTTCCGGAATAAAATGGCTATGACATACGGACAGACAGACAGTCATGACGAATCTATAAGGGTTCCGTTTTTTGCCATTCGGCTACGGAACCCTAAAAATGAATCCCAATTGCCCTTGGTCACGGCATCACGCGTGAACGGCTGGACCGATTTCGCTAATTCTTTTTTTGTTGTGTTTTTTATCGTCGGGAAATGGTTCTTATGAAAAAAAAAGTAAAAGTTGTTTTTAACGCAGGCGAAGCCGCGGGGCACAGCTAGTATAATATAACAATATCTAGATGACCGAGCTTTGCTAGCAATTTATTTTTTTGGTAAATCGTGTTTTATGTAATTTTTGGCTCCCAATCATCTCGTCTGGACTCGAACCGGGGTCCTCCTGATCGCCATCCGAACGATCTTCCACTGAGCTATCGTAACAATGTAGCAATGGCAAAATATTTATTCTCATATTCTAATTAAGTTGTAGGAGTTTTTCATTACCTGAAAACAGGGATAAAACAACATTTTCTGAAAATGAAAACCTAGCTAGATCGATTTATCAATTTATTACAAGAAATGTGATTTGTTTCAGCATTTTTTGCTCGATTTTATAAAATATTGTAGTGTGGTACGGAATCGGAACCCTACTAGTGCAAGTCCGACTTGCACTTGGCCAGTTTTTTTTTTGTGAAGATTTCAAGTCTCTATCTATTACGGTTCATAAAAAGAAGCAATAAACGTCGAATATAATACCTACGTTTCTTGTACTATGGGTGCTTTTTTAGTTTTTAGTATTTGTTGGTATAATGTACATAGTAATACATACTTTGTGATTTTTTTTTTATCTACCTGTTATGGTTAAGGAGATACAACCCTGTGAAAGGCGGACAGATGGACGTATGGACAGTGAAGTCTCAGGAATAGGTTTCCGTTGGTACCCTTTGCGTTCGGAACCCTAAAAACATACATGAGGTGGACCCCCACGTATGTTATAGATGCACAGTGAAGTCCTCTACCACTAATACCACTACCACCTCTGCTTTAATTTAAATGATTACATAAGTAGTCGGTGTTGAATGATTCTGTATATAACATTGTCAGATAGGTGCAATTAACAAAGAACATAAAATTATAAACTCCCGTTTGGGACATAAAAGCAATTACAATTACAATTTGCAAACATATTAATTACGAATGAACATTTTACGGTATTGCATTTTGTAGGTCGCACAAAATAGAATAGAAAAGTATTCGGTGATCGGTTAAAAACGTGCCTGATATTTCGTTCAGAACTCAGGTCACAGATTATAATAATAGTTACAACTTAATTTATTATTCAGAGCACGCCTCTACGTATCGAACGAAGCTACAGAAATATTACTTACTTGCATAGTTAACACGTTAAGTGCGAAGCGAGGCCTAAATCACCCCTGATGCAACTTCCTTGTGGTGCGGCAAGCAAAAAAGTGAATTTCTCTGTCGTGCGAATGGCATAGCTTTGGTTTGGTCCAGTGTAGGAAAGAGATAAATATATATTTGAGATCACTAATGGTTCCGGACTCGGTGGTGTACCTACCTTGGTACCGGATGTCTTAGGCCTCGTGCCGCACTGAATTAATATAATTTTAATGCAGTGCGGAACGAGGCTAAAACGTCCCATATCCCCCCTGACCTCGTACCGCACTCAACGCGAGCTTCCCGCGACCAGTGTTGTGCATCACGTCGATTGGAGAGCACGTCCTTTTAGATTATTTAAAAAAAAATGTATCCTTTGATAGCTTTGTGTTGTTTTGCCAGGTTTTGCCCTTAAAACGATCTAATTTATTTATTTATTTATTTCGTTTGCCAACAGATGACACACATTACATTACAGTATATTAAACCTAGGTATTATAGATTACGTGCGCACCCAATTACAGGCAAACACAGCATGCACGCATTATATAAAGTTAAAATGGGTAACTGCTTAGATACCAAATAGTAAGTAATACAAAATATTATGAAAAACAAAAATTTATGTTAACTGCATATTAGGATAGGGATATAGGTAACCAGGCTTAAATATGTTTTGCTAAGCTAAAACAAGGACTGGGTAAAGGAATAATGAAGTGGTAGATTTATATAGTTACATTGGTTTACATAAGTATGAAAAGGGAATTAGGTGGACTCATACAAGTCCTGTAACATAACACGGCGGATTTTATATAGACTATCAGATTGTATGTCAATATTGTCATAATGGTTGCATATTTTGCAAATACGTGGAATAGGGGAGTTTGCACCTAATACTGTCCGTCTTAGTGGAGGAGCCAAGGGAGTGATTCTTGAACGAGGATAATGGTATGGAACTCTGAAATGAATATTTTCTAGAAGTGCAGGGCAGTCTATGTGGTTTCTTACAATTTTAACCAAGAAGATTAAATCTATGTACTCTCTTCGTTTTTCTAATGTTTTTAATTTAAAATAACTGAGCCTGTCGTTATACGATACTGATTTACGTGCAAACTTAGTGAACCGAGACAGGTGCCAAACAAAACGTTTTTGTATTCTCTCGATTCTGAGACTGTGCGTGGCATAGTGTGGTCGCCAAACTACACTACAATACTCAAGAATACTACGAACTAAAGAATTATAAAGAACTTTTTAAGTTGAAGGTTTGCGAAATATTTTACCGTTTCTTATAATAAATCCTAACATTTTGGAAGCTTTTTTGACAATATGCTCTATATGTGGCACAAAAGTGAGTTTTTTATCTAATAAGACTCCCAAATCTTTTATTACTTCAACTTCTTTTACCTCATCATGTGAAATAAAGTATCTTGAAGGTAATATGTGTAACTTTCTTGAAAATTTAATATGGAATCATTTATTACAATTAAGAGACATTTCATTATCGCAACACCATTTATAAAGTCTGTCTAAATCATTTTGAAGAAGATTGATATCTATGGGAGTTGAAATACGTCTAGCAAATTTGAGATCATCACCATACAAATAGGGAGTTGAGTTGGAAAAGCAATCGGTTATGTCATTAATAAAAATGTTGAAAAGAATAGGTCCTAAATGTGAGCCCTGAGGTACTCCGGAAGCTATTTCCGTTAAGTTGGAAGTATACCCACACATTACGACAAAGAAATGTCTATTACTAAGATAGGATTGTAGCCATGCTAACAAATTTCCTGCAAAACCATAATTGAAAAGCTTAGCAAGCAGCACCCTGTGAGATACGCGATCAAATGCCTTACTTAAGTCAGTATATATAACGTCAACTTGACTGTTTTTTAATAATAAATATAATATATAATAAATAATATATAATAATATATAATATATATAATAATAATATATAATAATAATGAGATATAATTGATCAAAATCGGTCAAGTCGTTGCGTAGTTAAGACAGTTTAAAAACGTCGATATTATTTTTCCCATCACTAATCGCAGCGAAAATTTGCCCTATTTCAGTGCGTTACGAGGTGTATAAGATCCCATATTTTGTTTTGCTAATAATTCCTAAACTAGCCATCAGATCCCGGGGCGACGGTGGATTAGGGTTCATCAATTCACTGTCTATATCAATAAGGACCAAAATTCTCATTTATCTTTGATTTCGCGCCAGAAAATGGATTTTAGTCTGTAAAAGGAGGTGGGGTCTAATAGACCGCGTGTCGCCCTAACGTCTGGTCACGGTACGGGCCGATTATACCTCGTGCCGCAGGAACGGAAAGTATGCAAAAATTGGTGCCGCAGCTAACGTGTTAATAGCGTGAGAAGACAAGAGCAAAGCAGTGACGGCGAAAAAGGCATCTAAGAATTTCTTATTAGTCTATAAGGAATTGATTATGACGAGATAAAATATTATGTTCTGTATATATATCCTAATACGAGTACATTACAAAATATTTAAAATATTGTTATTAAGCCACAACCATTAATTAGTAAAGATAAGATACCGGCTCGCAATAACGTAATATAATAAGATAAGATAAACAAGATTTGTAAAAGTGTATTCAATTGATAAGTTTAAATCAAGACTGATTAGTAGTATTCTGTTGTTGAGTCGCGGTGTGCGTTGGTTTGTTACGGCTCAAAAGTTTCAAGTGATAGAATTTGTATGTATTTACAAAATGCTGTTAGATATTTATAAATGTCGGTTGCTTTTCCCATAAAATTCAAAATTATGGAGCAACACCTTTATTTGCTCCATATTTTTTAAAGATACCTACAATGTTTAACAGAATGTTCAAGAAGATGCATTTAATGATCTAGATCAAAGTTACCGATGTCACCAAAGTACGACGTCATCGTGATTGGACTGGGCACAGCCGGCAGTGCTGCGGCCTCCGTCTTAGCTGCAGCTGGGAAGAAGGTGCTAGCATTGGAAGCTCAGAACAGGGTCGGGGGAAGAGTACACACGGTTCCCTATGCAAATGGTGTTGTTGAACTTGGGGCAGAATGGTGAGTTTCTTCGATTCTTATTTCACAAAAATATCAATTCTTCACTATGAATGCTCTTATACTCATTTCAATACATTGTCGAATATACCATTAGTTTGGATTTTATCGCACGTACTTATGTGATGTCGCGTCAATTTAAACACTGGATTATTCTGTAGAACAGTAAATAAAAGTACCTTCCTATAGTAAGTAAGTACCTACTTTACTAACAGTAACTTCATGAAGTCGCGAAGGCAATATCTTTATGTATAAACTAGAAGTCCCCCGCGGCTTCGCCCGCGTTAAAAACACATTTTATTTACTTAAAACTTTTCTTTTGTAAAAACGATTCTATCATTAAATACATCAAATAAGAATTAGCCAAATCGGTTCACCACTTCATCCCTTGAAGAGTGAATTTTGAAAAATCCTTTCTTAGCGGATACCTACGTCAAAATTACTATCTGGATGCCAAATATCAGCGCAATCCGAAACAATATTGATTTCAGACTTTATTACCCCACTTCACCCTTTTAGGAATAGAATTTCAAAAAGCCTGCAACACGTATTTACTTATTTATTTACTAAACTACTTGTGTGAAGTTTCGAATATAAAAGAAAATCTATTCTTGTCTCTCCATACAAACTTTGAACCCTCGTTTCATCCTCTTCAGGGATGAATTTTGGAAAACCTTTCTCAGACGGAACTAACGTCGTAATTAATAACTATCTGAATGCCAAATTTCAGCGCAATCCGAAACAATATTGATTTTCACAATTTATTACCCCATTTCACCCTCTTAGGGGAGGAATTTCAAAAAAACCTGAAACATGTATTTACTTACTTTTTTACTGATGCACTTGTGTGAAGTTTCGAATATAAAAGACAATCTATTCTTGTTTCTCCATACAAACTTTGAACCCTCGTTTCATCCTCTTCAGGGATGAATTTTGGAAAACCGTTCTCAGAGGGAACTAACGTCGTAATTAATAACTATCTGCATGCCAAATTTCAGCGCAATCCGAAACAATATTGATTTTCACACTTAATTACCCCATTTCACCCTCTAACGGGTGGAATTTAAAAAATACCTGAAACACGTGTTTACTTATTTTTTTACTGAAACACTTGTGTGAAGTTTCGGATAGAAAAGACTATCTAATCTTGTTTCTCCATATAAACTTTGAACCCCCATTTTATCCCTTTAAGGGGCGAATTTTGGAAAATCCTTTCTTAGTACACCCTTACATACTAAGACAAATATACCCTCCAAATTTCAAGTCTCTACGACCAGTGGTTTAGGCTGTGCGTTGTCTGTCAGTGAGTCAGTCAGTCAGTATGTCAAGACAAAGATTCTTATAGTATTAGATATTTTCTGTGTAGTCATTTCTATTGATTTCTTGTATATTTTAGGGTTCCTAAAACCTCGAAAGGAAAAAAAGAATCCTTGTAGGATCACTTTGTTGTCCGCTCGTCTGTTTGTCTGTCCGTCTGTCAAGACCATTTTTTAATAGGAACACGTAGATATATCAAGTTGAAACGTATATATACCGAAAAAAAACTTATATGCAGAGCCGGATTTAGAGACTTAGGTGCCCCTAGGCACTTGACATTTGAGGTCCCCCTATATCCTGAAGCTGGTTCGGAAATCAGAAAAAGGGAATACCTATGCTATTTTTTTTAATTTTACTTGTTACTCTAAAGGTAGGTTGATAAAAACAATCGGTCGGGGTAGCTGGGTAGCCCTTGGACGGTGGGCCCCTAGGCCAGTGCCACAGAACAGATAATAATATTACGTACCTACCATTGCCTAGTAGGCCTAGGCGGAAATACGACACTGCTTGTATGTCAACGCGATCAAAAGAACGGTTCCATACGGTCGATATTTTCATTTTCGATATTTTGAACATCGATATTTTATCAGTAGATATTTTAACTTTCGACATTCAAATATGTAACCGTATCAAAACCTGTTGGGTTACTTCCCGTTGACCTAGAATCATGAAATTTGGCAAGCAAGGTGTTGAAGCACTTATATAGGAACAAATTTGAAAACCGTAAATATGTAGTTAAATAACAAAATAAAACTAGCCAAGTGCGAGTCAGCATCACGTCTCTTATCGCACACTTAGGGAGGGTTCCGTACAATACGAAACATAACAGAGTTTCAACCTCATATATTTGATTAATTGATATTACCAAGAATATTTGGTTTAGTCGCGATCTAGAAAGACGGGGCTCGTTTACTAGGCGCCATCTATGTCATTTTTCCGAAACTAATAAGATAGATAGCGTTTAAAAACACGTTTTTTGTATGGGGACCCCCTTTAATATTTAATTTTATTATGTTTTTAGTATTTGTTGTTCTAGCGGCAACAGAAATACACCATCTGTGAAAATGTCAACTATCTAACTATCACGGTTAATGAGCTAGAGCCTGGTGACAGACGGACAGACAGACAGACAGATAGACAGACAGACAGACAGACAGACAGACAGACAGACAGACGGACAGCGGAGTCTTAGTAATAGGGTCCCGTTTTACCCTTTGGGTACGGAACCCTAAAAAGGAAATATACTATACGTAACAAACTTATTATTTGCAGTTGGTGCATGAATAGTGTCTAGGCATCATCGGTCTATGGATTTATGGTCGATGTTTGTACGGAAGCCTCGGTGCGCGACTCCAACTCGCACTTAGCCGATTTTTTATGATATAGGATAACATGACAACCACGACGCTCGCCGGCTCGCCTGGTCATCATGGATAGCCAGAATGTTGCATGCATCTATAATAGGTAGACGTCATCGCTTACCATTAGGCGAGCGTCGCGCTTGTCCTGTTACCTTATATTACAAAAAAATATACTCGATATAAGGTCTACATACCTATTCAGTAGGTAGTTTTTTTTGTTCTGGGTAGATTTGATTCCTAAATACTCTTAGTATAAAGTGACCCTTCACATAGACTTAATAAACCTGAATGTCCATGATAATTAAACATTTTTATTGTTGATTCAGGATACACGGCACCGAATCATCTCCAGTCTACGATCTGGCGATAAAGCACAACATTCCTCTTGTATCTCAGGAAATCTCTTACAAGATCTTCCACTCCAAATCTCAAGGGAGAACCCCAGAGCAGGAAGCTCTCATCGACGATCTGATTGGCTACGGGTTCCAGGTCTGGGATAAACCACCGCGGAGCACTGAGTCTCTGGGAGAAACCATCACTAAAAAGTAAGTCGAGGATATCCCTGACATTTTTGGTCCTATTTCAGTAGGTAAAAGTTTTTTTTGTAAAATAAATTAATTTTCAAAAAAATTAAAACCGACTTCATAACCACAAACAGTCACTCAAAAGCGACATGTAGGTGGTATCTATCTACTACCTATTAGACTTGGCTGGCACCGATTTCAAATAGATAAGTGGGAAGCGCTTATAATAATTATACAGTGCAACCTTAATATAAGGTACCTTAAAATAACGAATTCCTCGATTTAACAAATTCGTCGTAATCCCCTTGAATTGTCCATAAGAGTCAATATAAAATACACCTTTACATTGCGAACATTCTTTGCGTACAACCTCTTTATAACGAATTTTCAACTATCAAGAAAAAGTATTCATACCTCTAATTAACGAATTTTGCCAACCCAAAACCTTTATATAAAGTTTCCACCAATAATATAACTCTTAATGTGATTCATGTCTCGACATGTTTCGACACGCTTTTGTTTGTAAAGTAATCATTGTTGTTTTGATGGAAAGTAATGTAAAATTAGTAGAAGTAGTTCGCTATAACAAGATAAGTACGTAATATTGAGGTGAATAAAACTATTCTTTTACCTCTTTATAACGAATTTTAGACCAATCTAACCTCAACATAACAAACCTCAGTTCAACGAATTACTTGATATTACGAATATTTTCTTGTTCCCCTCCGATTTGTTATACCGAGGTTGCACTGTAATTTATTTTTCGCTTTTTAGTGCCTGCTAAGCTATTCTGTAAGCTATCTCGACAGCGGAATCCGCGGTGAGATTCGAACTTCGTACTACGAAATTCAATCGTATCACGTTCGTAATACGGTTGAATTTCTTAGTACAAAATTCAAATCTCACCGCAGATTCCGCTTCCGAGATAGCTTACAGAATAGCCCTACAGTTTGTGGTGATGAAACCGGTTTTTTTTTAAAATAATTTATTTAACCCTTTTAAATGCAAAACAAGTTTTAATTAAATTACATGCATCTATAAAATTTCGTGTCTGGGCCGTTAGACACTGCCGGATATATACTTTGTGAAAATTTCAAGTACGTACCTATTACGGTTAAGAAGATACAGATCTGTAAAGTGCGCACATATAGACACACGGACGGACGGACGGACGAACGTACAACCAAGTCTTAGAAAGGTTTAAAAAGGAAACTCAAAAATAATTGACTTCAAATGCCGCGCTAGTGAAAATATCCACTGATGTCATCAAGGTATCAAAGGACAATGTCCAAAATGGTCCTGTGCAATAAAAGCATCTAACACACACGATAATTAATGGTCTATTTTAAAACTAAAATTCCAAATGCTTTTATAACACGGACTAGTTGTATTCCAAAATGAATATAAAAAAATATTATTTGCGATTATAAACATTAATCGCCGCCATATGGCCGCCATCTTCGCCAAACGTCATGTCATGTCAAAAAATATTAGGTATGCTCAAAAACGTTGCACCCTAACCAGACTTTGCCCGGTAGGACATTCCTGTGAAGACAAATTAATTCTCCCCAACTTTGTTTCTATCTCGTTCACAGTTACCGTAAGAATATCTGTCAAAAACCAAAATCAACGAGAAGAAAGATGTAAAAACATTAATGCATGTCATATTTTTTAGTCTTCAAAAGTATATGCAATAGCAACCTCCATTGTGTATAAACGTCGCGCTAATCAAAGTAGCCAGTAGACCAGTAGACGTATAAAGTAACTATTACATAATCTGTGCCAGTAGTTACTAGTAACTAGTAAGTCGTCGAGATAAGTAAACACCTCGTAATACAAATGTTGATATTAAGAACGGCTCCGCCGATTTCATTAAAATTTAAATGAGACCACCTGTGAAGGGAAACAAAAAAGAATTTTCCAAATCGGTTCAGGCATCTTCCAGTAATCGGTGAACATACCGATAGTCCCAAAAGTACCCGACGTAACTAAGAAAACACAATTTTTAGGGGGAACTTCCGTAGCCGAATGGCAAAAAACGGAACCCTTATAGATTCGTCATGTCTGTCTGTCTGTCTGTCTGTCTGTCCGTCCGTATGTCGCAGCCATTTTATTCCGAAACTGTTAGGACTACAGAATTGAAACTTGGTAGGTAGATGTATTCTGTGAACCGCTCTCCGATATTTATACAAAAATAAAATATATAAAAGTTTAAGTTTAAGTTTAAGGTCCATACATGGAACTAAACAAACCAAACATTTTTTCTTCAAACCTATACGTCTATGGATAAGTCTTCAAAAATAACATTGAGGTTCCTAAAATCATTTTTTCTCTAAGTCAATCATTTGAAAGATAGGCGCGTCTAAAGTGGTAAAATGTGTGTCCCCCCCCCCCCCCCCCCTCTAACTTTTAAAGTATGGGAGTGAAAAATCTAAAAAAAATATATATGTAGATCTCCATAAAAACTAACAACGAAAATTGGTTTTAACGAGATACAGTCAGCAGTTTTAGAGATATGGCGACCGCAAAGATAACTTTGTTTTTCATACAAACACTATGAAAAACAAAGTTAATTTTGTAGTTGCGAAAAATCATAGTTATGGAATACTTAACTGTGTTACGGAACCCTACGAGTGCGAGTCCGACTTGCACTTGGCCAGTTTATTTTTGATAAAAATATATTAATTTTTCTACGTAGTCTCCTTCTTGCTCGATAAATTTTTTCCAGCGATGTTCAATTGCTTCGATTCCATGTTTATAGTAAGAAATGTCAAGCTCCTCATCGACCGCACACTCCACCTCTTCATTGTTGGCAAATCTTTTACCCCAAAAGCCGTTTTTTCAAGTTTGGGAAAAAAAATAGTCTGAAGGATCTAGATCTGGCAAATAGGGAGCATGGAAAAGTATTTCAAAATGTAACTCATTGATTTTGACCATCGCAAGTATAGATTTGTGAACTGGCGCGTTGTCTTGATGAAACATAACTTTTTTTTTCGGTAAATGCGGTAGTTTTGTCTTGATTTCATCACTTAAACGCTGCAATAGTAATAATCATCGAATTTCAAAATAAAGCTCTATTATTATTATGGATGTGATTATGGTTGGTACTTTCTACCACAGACAATATTTTCAGGTAGCAACGCCATCTATACGTTAGGCCGAGTACTTTTGGGACTACCTGGTACATAAATATTATCGTTTAAAAACTAAAAAAGAACCGACTTCAATGCCGCGCTATTCATTTTCAGTACCAATTTTGAGATGTTTATCTCAATATCTCTGGAGATACTTATCAGACCTCGATAAAATTACTATGGTACCAAACTTGGGATATCTCCTTTCGAACAAAAAAATAATAATAAAAATCGGTTCATAAACGACGAAGTTATCCGCGATCAAACATAAATATATATATATATATATACGGTCGAATTGAGAAACCTACACCTTTTTTTATTGAAGTCGGTTAAAAAAAAAGAAAATATTCCGATGAATTGAGAACCTCCTCTTCCTTCCTCTTTTGTGAAGTCGGTTAAAATTACTAAAAATACGGTAAAGTAAAATACTCACGCAACAGACCTGCGTCAAACGTCACATCGCACAACGCAGTACGCACTATGACCACTATATATATAGGCCAATGAAATAAGGTGAGATAGTGGTCAAACAATTGTCTAAATCGCATAAAAAATAAAATAAAACTGGCCAAGTGCGAGTCAGACTTTGTCCCGCACACGGAGGGTTCTGAACGCCATCTATCGAGTTTCTAACGAACTTCTAACACCAACTAAGTAAACGTTAACACAAAGGTAGAATAGCATTATATAGTAGTAATAGTAATAGTAGTAATAGTAATTGTAGTAATTAATATTATTAAATATCTGGTTGACCGGTATTTTTTGCCACTTAAACAGACAAATACAACTCTTCCCGACATCTATTGACGAATAATAATACTATTTTTTTTAATTGAGAGCAACTAACTCCTTTACTGATACAGTACTTCTACTCGCCAATAGATGTCGGGAAGAGTCATATTTTAAGTTGATTATCAATAAAGTTGATTATTGAAAACACGAATAAAACAACATTTTCTGAAAATGACTCCTAGCTAGATCGATTTATCGCCCCCGAAATCCCCTGTAGGTATACTAAATTTTATTTAATCGTTGGAGCCGCTTCCGAGATTCAGATTAAGGTAAAGACGATAACGCCTTCTTAGCAACTAGATAGGTGGCGCTGCGCTATCGTAAAAAACTTTTTTAAACTTTTCTTTAATTTTTAACTTTGTTCTGTTCTTAGTATTTGTTGTTATAGCGGCAACAGAAATACATTATCTGTGAAAATTTCAACCGTCTAACTATCACGGTTCATGAGATACAGTCTGGTGACAGACGGACAGACAGACAGACAGACAGACGGATAGCGGAGTCTCAGTAATAGGGTTCCGTTGGTACCCTTTGGGTTCGGAACCCTAAAAACAATCAATAAGACGAGTGAGAAAAACATTTGACTAAATGGATGGCGTTTTCTACATTTAACGGTAGAAAGTTGGCGATGCAAGAGAGTAGCGTAGTATTAAATTATCTTTGCAAGAGAGTCAAAGATAATTTAATCACTATGTAAGAGAGTGGTTGGAAAAATAATATAAACAAAACTCGCGCTAGCTATAGGTACTTACTTAGTTACATATTAAATGGGCCCTCAACAATACTTTTGTATCGTACTGTTTCAAGCAACATTGCCATGGTGGATTTTGAGCTATAATATATATAGTATAATATTATATAAGTATACTTAAAGTGCCCCGCGGCTTCGCCCGCGTTAAAAACACCTTTTATTTACATAAACTTTTCTTTTGTAAAAACGATTCTATCATTAAAGACATCAAATATGAATTAGCCAAATCGGTTCTCCCGTTTTCATGGTATCGCGTGACTAAGGCAAATCGGGATTCATATTTATAAAACCCGAAAAACCCAAATTTGCATACCTTGTTACCTACCCCATTTCGAAAAATCCTACAACACGTACTTACTTATTTATTTACAGAAGTACTTATGTGTAAAGTTTCGAATAAAACAGACTATCTCATCTTGTTTCGCCATACAAACTTTGAATCCCCGTTCCGTATCCGGGAGGAATTTTTTGACAATCCTTTCTGAGCGGATACCTACGTCATAATAACTATCTGCATTCTAAATTTCAGCGCAATCCGAAACAATATTGATTTTAAGACCTTGTTACCCCCAGTTCACCCTCTTAGGGTGGTATTTTGAAAAAGTCTGAAACTTGTATTTACTTATTTATGTACAGAAGTACTGGTGTGAAATGTCCAATAAAATGACAATTCAAATTTGAACGCCCGCTTCATCCCTTTGAAAAGTGAATTTTGAAAAATCCTTTCTTAGCGGATACCTACGTCAAAATAAATATCTGCATGCCAAATTTCAGCGCAATCCGAAACAATATTGATTTTAGACTTTGTTACCCCACTTCGCTCTTTGGGGTGGAATTTCGAAAAAACCTGAAACATGTATTTTATTATTTATTTACTTATGTACTTGTGTGAAGTTTCGAATAGAAAAGACTATCTAATCTTGTTTCTCCATACAAACTTTGAACCCTCGTTTCAGCCCCTTCAGGGGTGAATTTTGGAAAATCCTTTCTCAGAGGGAACTAACGTCGTACTATCTGCATGCCAAATTTCAGCGCAATCCGAAACAATATTGATTTTCAGACATTGTTACCCCGTTTTACCCTTTTAGGGGTGGAATTTTGAAAAAGCCTGAAACACGTATTTACCTATTTTTTTACTGAAGCACTTGTGTGAGGTTTCGAATAGAAAATACTATCTAATCTTGTTTCTCCATACAAACTTTGAACCTACATTTCATCCCTTTAAGGGGTGAATTTTGGAAAATCCTTTCTTAGTACACCCTTACTTACTAAGACAAATATACCCTCCAAATTTCAAGTCTCTGCGACCAGCGGTTTAGGCTGTGCGTTGTCTGTCAGTCAGTCAGTCAGTATGTCAGGACAAAGATTCTTATAGTATTAGATATTTTATCGGAGTATCTCTGAAAGATCGAATTCGAAATAAAGTCATCCGACAGAGAACCAAAGTTATCGACACAGCTCAAAGGATAAGCAAGCGGAAGTCGCAGTGGGCTGGTCAGGTCACATCTGTCGCAGAACCGATAACCGTTGGAGTAGACGTGTTTTAGAGTGGAGACCACGGCTCGGTAAACGAAGCGTAGGATGCCCTCCAGCTAGGTGGAGCGATGATATACGCAAGCTGGCAGGCAGCGGTTGGAAACAAGGAGCTGAAGATCGAGTTCAGTGGCGTGCCATAGGAGAGGCCTATGTCCAGCAGTGGAGTAATACTGGCTGAATAATGATGAAGTGTATATTTTCAACCGACTTCCAAAAAAAGGAGGTTCTCAATGCATGTTCATGTTTTTTTTTTTGGGTGTATGTTACGCGATTACTCCGTCAATTCTGAACCGATTCGAATGATTATTTCCGTTACCGGTAGGGTACCTACGTTTCCGAGGTGGTCCCATTGTAATTTCATCGAGATCTGATAAGTATCTCCAGAGATATGATGATAAACGTCTCAAACTTCCTACTGAAATTGACTCGCGAAGCATTGAAGTCGGTTGTTTTAGTTTTTAAACTATCGTAATTACATTTCAGAATGTTCCAGTATGTAAAAGCCAACCATCCGACGATACAAAATGACACCGACTTTATAAATCATATAATTGAATTTGTTGAACTCACAGTTGGCAACTATGAGGCTTGTTATGATTGGAATAATGCTACCACACAAACCTCCTATAAGACCCTTGAAGGCGACCAACATATGAGCTGGCATAAGAACGGCTATAAGACTATGTTTGATATTTTACTGGTGAGTGAAAGCACATAAATAAAACACACACACAAAATAAATAATAGTATTATGGGAAAAACTTCTGCTTCTCTGCCTGGGGCCAATTTACCGCTTCCCAGTTATTTAAACGGAAAAAGGTAACATTTACCTAGAGGTTATAATTACATACACAGTATTTTATTTTACAGAACACATACAAAAACGGTCCTGGCCATCCTAGTCTAGAGATAAAGTTAAACACAGAGGTCACTGGGATCCGATCACCACAACAGCCTAGTGAAGCAGTGGTGGTTACCACCAGTGAAGGAACAACTTACACTGCCAATACAGCTATCGTTACCATGTCAATAGGGGTCCTTAAAGAACGGTATGTGCTGTTGAGTACCTATAAAATTAACTCACTATACCCTTAGCGAGTAAGGTATTTTTTATATATCTTATAGGCTAGCTAGCGTTTGACCACTATCTCACCTGTTGGTAAGTGATGATGCGGTCGAAGATGGTAAGCACGCTAGGCCTAGAATGGGAACTGGCTCTCAAGGATAGCTGCCGGAACACATTAGATGTTTTCGCGACAGATTTTTCTAACTTGAGGGTGGTAGCTGTCCAGGCGAACACTAGAAAGTGTCCTACCACCATGCATGTTGTTGGTTTCTTATCGATGTTTTTCCTTCACCGGAGGGCCACTGAAAGAAGCGCATATACATTTTTCGATAGAAAAATTTATTGGTGCACGGCGGTTTGAACTCGGTACCACGGCATCAAAACCGACCGTTCTCCCGATTACGCCACCGGGCCCTCGTCTGGTGGTAAGCGATGATGTGATCAAATATGGTGAACACGTTAAGCGGCCTACACATAATACCAACTCTGACTCTCAAGTCAAGGACTGTGTGCTGCTGGAACACAGCGAACACAGCAAGCTGCAAGGTTAAAAGGTAAGGTACTCTTTGGTTGTTAGTAGTATATTATTTATCGCTTGACTAGCAAGTCAAGCGGTAAATCGTATATAATATACTCCAACCATCTGCGATTTTTTTATTTCTTCCATATTTTAAATTGCGCTTAGACTAGCACTTTACTAAAATGGTGAGATAGTTGTCATGTGCCATTTTGTTGCAATACCATCTAAGATGGATCATGTCGATCAGATGTCATGATCGATATCGGGGTGTGAAGCCTACCACCAGTGATCACCAGGGATCGAGTGTGGGGTTAGCTTTAAAACCAATGAACCTGGGTAACAATGACCTGAGTCACTGTCGAATCCTCCCTTGTCTGAAAATTAACACTGCTTCTAAATGAAAGCTTCACAAAACCGCTATTTAGATAAGCACTAGCACAGAATAATGAATAGTACAAGGCACTAGCTATATCTTGCCACACAGTTGTGGGAAAATATAGCTAGGTACCACTTGCCCTACGGTTTCTTCTTTTTTAGGGTTCCGAACCCAAAGGGTACCAACGGTACAATTACTGAGACTCCGCTCTCCGTCTGTCACCAGGCTGTATCTCATGAACCGTGATAGACGGTTGAAATTTTCACAGATTATGTATTTCTGTTGCCGCTATAACAACAAATACTAAGAACAGAACAAAGTTACAAATTAAAAGGTGTTTTTTACGATAGCGCCATCTATGAATCGTTCATAGATGGCGCTATCGTGTTTCCCTTAAACTCGGAATCTGAATCTGAATCTCGGAAACGGCTCCAACGATTAAATAAAATTTAGTATACAGGGGATTTCGGGGGCGATAAATCGATCTAGCTAGGATTCATTTTCAGAAAATTTTGTTTTGTTCGTGTTTTTAATAATGAATTTTATCGATAATCCACTTAAAATATGACTCTTCCCGACATCTATAGGCGAGTAGAAGTAGCTTTAGTGTTATTGTGTCGTTAAATCAGTTAGTTACTCTCAATTAAAAAAATAGTATTATTATTCGCCAATAGATGTCGGGAAGAGTCATAATTTTCTGTTTAAGTGGTAAAAAATACTGAGCAAAGCTCGGTCAACCAGATATTTAATAATATTAATTACTAACAACTTTGTGTTAACGTTTACTTAGTTGGTGTTAGAAGTTCGTTAGATATTCGTTAGATGGCGTTTGGAACCCTCCGTGTGCGGGACAAAAGTCTGACTCGCACTTGGCTAGTTTTATTTTTAAATTCCGTACCTCAAAAGGAACCCTTAGGTAGGTATAGAATCATTCGTCTGTCTGTCTGTTTTTAATATCTGATAGGCTAGCGTTTGACACGGTAATATTATGTTACCGTGCGTTTGATCACTATAATCTCGCCTGATCGTAAGCGATGCTGCGATGATGACGATTACAACTATAACTGTAAGTACCTATTTAAGGTAATGGCTCATTAGAGAAAAAAAAACTGGCCAAGTGCAAGACGGACTCGCACTCGTAGGGTTCCGTAACACAGTAGAGATTCTATAACTTTGATTTTTCGCAACTACAAAATTAACTTTGTTTTTCATAGTGTTTGTATGAAAAACAAAGTTATCTTTGCGGTCGCCATATCTCTAAAACTGCTGACTGTATCTTGTTCAAACCAATTTTCGTTGTTAGTTTTTATTGAGATCTACAGCATATATTTTTTTAGATTTTTCACTCCCATACTTTAATAGTTAGAGGTGGGGGGGGGGACACATCTTACCACTTTAGGCGCGCCTATCTTTCAAATGATTGACTTTGAGAAAAAATGATTTTAGGAACCTCAATGTCATTTTTAAAGACCTATCCATAGACGTATAGGTTTGAAGAAAAAAATTTTTGTTTGTTTCAGTTCTATGTATGGGATGCCCCTCCTTAAACTTTTATATTTTTTATTTTTGTATAAAAATCGGAAAGCGGTTCACAGAATACATCTACCTATCAAGTTTCAATTCTGTAGTCCTAACAGTTTCGGAATAAAATGGCTGTGACATACGGACGGACAGACAGACAGACAGACATGACGAATCTATAAGGGTTCCGTTTTTTGCTACGGAACCCTAAAAATCGGCTTGAAACTGTATAATTTTTAACCCTTTCTTTCAGGTATAAAACTCTCTTTTCTCCACATCTTCCCTCTGATAAAGTTAAAGCCATTGAGTTCTTACAAATCGGTCTTTTGGACAAGGTAGACCTTCATTTCGCTGAGCCTTGGTGGTCTTATCCTGGAGAAATGTACAATTTCTTCTGGGATAAGAAATCACGGGATTCTGTTAGCGAAGATGATAAGTGGATTACGAAGATCGTGTTCATATCAAATCCGATGGGATCGAACAATGTGATGACTGTTTGGTTCTCGGGCGAACATGCAAAACATGTGAGTTGTGATTTGAATTTCTAAAATATGTAAAAGAACTATAGGTTTATGAAAAGAACGCACATTGTGCGTCGCACAACACAACTCAAGGTTTGCTCTGCGTTTAGGTACATATAGTGACGGTCACGGTTACGTGCAAAAACATTCAGTAGTTTCGCAGGTTGCTTTCGGTGAGAATTCGCATGAAGCGATTTGCTTCCACATTCATCATACGTAGGTAGGTACCTAGGTACTGCCAAAACAATGAAATTCTTTGCTTGAGTTTAGATACCGATTAAGTACTATCTAGCAGAGGGGTATTCTAGTTGCGATATAATAGGTATCGGACGTGGGCCCCGTCGTCACTTAACACCAGGTGAGATAGTGGTCGAGCGCTTGGCCTGTTCGGTATAGAAAGAGAACACATGCTTACAAGTTCCATTTGTGGTTCAGCAACGGCATGGTCAGTATCATATGCCGTGCACCCCTTAGAGCAACGTGTGGAGTAACGCTCGCCACCGGAGCCAGACGCTTTGTTTTGATTTTCGCTTTAGTTCTCTTCAAATACAAACCTCTTTTATTGATTTGAAATGACATCACGGTTTATTCATTATTTAAAATAACATGTTTTAATGGAGTTGGTAGCATTCTTATAGGTACGTTATGTGCCCCTAACAAAAACTGTGCGTCACTACACCGCAGCCGATATACTTACCTATTATCTTGAGATCTCCCCGCATGGTGGTAGGACACTATCTAGTGTCCGCCTGGCCAGCGACCACCCTCAAGTTAGAAAATCTGACGCCAAACATCTTATGTGTTTCGGCAGCTATCCTTGAGAGCCAGGTCCCATCCTAGGCTTAGCGTGCTTATCTACCATCTTCGACCGCATCATCACTTACCAACAGGTGAGATAGTTTTCAAACGCTAGCCTATAAGATATTTTAAAAAAAGATGTCTACATAACATTACCATATCTAGATGTCAGGTCTCAAATGCCCTAAAGGTATTACAAGGTAAGGTATATCATGTATTACAGTTTCACTAGAAAAAAAAAACTGTACTTCACTTGAAACCAAAAAGTATTATTTTAAAAACTTTAACCATTAATTTCAGATGGAAACGTTGCCCGACAATATTGTGAAAATAAAATCTATGGAAGTCATCAGGAAATTCTTAGGAGCAGATAGGAATATACCTGATCCCATTGATATATTAAGGTGTAGTATTTATTACCAGATAATCTTTCAGATAATATACAATAATACTGTTTTTAGACGGAATGGGGTAAACAGGAAAGAGTGCCTTGTGCGAGTTTCTATAGATTGGTTTACTCGATCACGCTAAAGTAAACGCAGATTTGTATGGCATTAAAAAGCGCCATCTTGTGTGCATAAGAGGTAACATTTGTAATTTCTATACAAATCTGCGTATTACTGTGAATAAATAAATCTAAAGAAACTCGCACTGGGCACATCTCAGGGCACAATACGAGTCTAACTCGTTGTGGATCAGATATTTTCGTCAAGTTTTTTTAATTTTACTGTTTTGCAATTTTTACAATTCTAACATACCATGCGAGATAGTGGTCAAATGCTAGCCTGTAAGATATAATATCCACCTGTATATTTATTTTGGGAGAAGCCTACCATGTCCAGAAGTGGACTGACACTGGCTGATTATGAAGATATCAGTCGGCTCTTACCATTATTTTGACGTTACATTTTCAGAACAAATTGGTATTCGAACCCGTTCACCCGGGGCAGCTACTCATACGAGCACTTGGCCACTCCCAGCTACCCGACTGCTCGCTCCGACCTAGCGCTCCCCATCACGGACTCGGCCGGCTCGCCACGGCTCTTGTTCGCTGGAGAAGCCACGGAAACCAAGCATTTTTCCACAGGTAAGTTAAAAAGTTTTTGATGACATTTGAAGAAAAGCAAACATTCCAGTGAAATTTGTGATATTCAATATTCAACATCTAGATGACTAAGCTATTTGGTGCAGTGTAGTTAGGTACAAAATTCTGACTAGTTACGCGTGCCACAGTATCTGATATAGGCAAGCATCATCGCTTCCCATCAGAATAACATCGTGCTTGTTTTGTGGACTTTAAATACCACAAATAATTATCTAGCCAACGCTATTTGGTCTGCTAAGATGCGAATAATAAAAATAGTAATAGACTTATTTTAATCCTGTTATTAAATTAGAATTCCGGTAGCAAAAACTTGTTCATGTCTGTCTGTCTTATTTAGTGCTTTTTTTTAGTTCACGGAGCATTTGAATCGGGCATCAGAGAAGCAAAAAGGTTACTGAAGACAAGTTTTTCTGCATCACTTTAAGCCCAGCGCCAGCAAAAACATACTGCCACTGATCATAGTCTTCCTAAACAATAAACACTAAAGCTACTTAAAAACACTACAATTTTGCAACGTGGCTTTTAAATGTGCATATCCTAGGTAGGTACTTATAAGTATGTAAACCATAAAACACAATAACTTAATGCAATCAATAAACTTAAGTAAGTAAACATATTTGTTAGTTTTATTTCTATAAGTTTTTTGGGAATCCTTAATCTAGAAAAAATAAATCTTACAGGAAAAGTAATCTACAGAGTCAGAGGATGGTTTCATTTGTCACAAATGAGAGCTGATGGCTACAGAGATGGAATATGTATATTATAAGATTTATAAGGTTGTAACTTGTGTACATGAACTTGATTACATTTATTTTTAACACATGAACGTGTCTTCGAATGAATCTTTTTTTTAACTGACTTCGCAAAAAATGAGGTTCTCAATTCAACTATTTTTTAAAAATGTTTGTTACCTCAAAACTCCGTAAATCTTAACCGACTTGAAAGATTTTCAAGATCTAATAATCAGCTCCGGAGATATGAGGATAAACAATATAAACAAATTTGATACCTCGATGACATGAGTATGGCCAGTGGAATATTTTCACTATCGCGTGCATGTGAAGTCAGTTTTTTCGTTTTGTACGATAGCAAAAATATTCACTTAAGGCATAATGTGTGAAATTAAACTTCAATTACAACCACGTCCTACTGAGTAATTAGGCATGTTGATTGTTGTCATGTTTCATCTTTATACTCCTCACCCCTACCAACTGCCTGTATTTCTTTTGCACACAAGCACAATTTTGACCATTTCCGATTCCATTTGCAAAACTTAGCAGTTTGGCCAGACGGTTGCATCACTCTCACGCATTGTATGTTAGTCATAGGAATGTTACTAATACCTCCACAATAACCAATACAGAGTCTGCAGCAGAGGTATGATTTCTTGCATGTTTCACACTTAAGCAGGTGGAGGCGAATTCCCATTACAACCCTAGTATACATAAAGATATATCTCGATCACAATGCTTTTCTTCATTCAATTTAATTTTTGTAATTTTGCTTATGCCAAACACTTGAACAATCGAAGGTCTTGATATTACTGTTTCAGCTTTATATGGGTTTGTGGTATTGGATGTTGGTGATGGTTTCAAAGGTAATATTGCCTGGTCTGAGGATTTCACATAGACATGCGGGGATTTTCTTTTGAATTTGTGCATTTTTATAACTTGGATTGGTTCCTCAGCAATTTGCTCACTTAAAGCTGTTTGTACATTTTCTTCAGCTGTCGATAAATCTGAAAAGTAAGAGTAAGATAAGTGTTACTACAAAAATAACTGGGTAACATGTCATTTAAACTTTAAGTATTTTGTGTTCTTTGTTACTTACTTGAACTAGTTTTAGAAGTTTCTTTAGGAGATGAACATGGTGTACAACTTATTTCTGATTCTGTGAGACTCTCTGTGATTGTCATCGTTCTTTTTTTTTTTGTAGCAAATGGCCGTTCTTTCATCCTGCCACTCCGCTTTCTTCTGCCTTCTTGACATTCAAATTTAGTTGGAGTACAACCTGGTTTCATGCGAATTTGTGATACTGTTCCCATTATATGATACTCCATATAATTAATCATATCATTTGGCATCTGAAAATATAAAAAAGTGTGTTATTTATTACAACATAAAAATATATAAGATTTTGAAAGACATAACCAATAAAACTTAGTAATGGCGACAGGCACTATGAATTGATGACAATGATTACAGTTGTCATGATGTACTATATAGTATAGTATAGACTGAAATTCGCTTAATGGATTACAGCAGGGCTTCCCAAACTGTGCGTTGGGATGCCCTGGGGCCTCACAGCAATGTCCCAGGGGCGTCTTGTCGATGCAACCAACTCGAGTGAGCGCATTTTGTTGTCGCCACGTGCAAGTCGTGGACATACTGTTTAAAAGTTGGAGCTCAGTTTTTCTTGAATATCATGTCATCAGGACTGCAGCATAAAATGTTCTATTACCATTTGCAACTTCGTACTTGTGCGAAAAAGGCTTTTCTGCAGTTGCAGTAATAACGAACAAGTACAGGGCAAAAATAAATGTAGAGAAAGGAATGAGGGTGGCCATTTCCAAATTGAAAAATCTCAAGAGTGTAACGGTACAAATAAATTAAAAAATGCAAACCATCTTAATACGCTGAACAGCAATCAGAAATAATGACATGATATAAAAGTAACCAAACAAATGACATTTTTGTTTCGTTCTAAAGACTACTTAATTTACAGCGAGTAGTTTGTTTTGTGTGTGTTGTTTAATTGAAATAAATTAAAAGAAAATATTTTAAACTCCAAGCTTTTTGTACAGATGTCATATGTGTAATGAAAAGTACTAATGGTAATAATACATACTAACTCAACTGTGTGACTGTCCTTCCATTTTCCATTAGGGAGCTCTAGGGGGGCCTAGACAAAATCTAGAAACCTAGAAAAAATATCTGTTTCCATTTACGCTAATGCAAGTCCAAAATGTATGCAACAACATTTCTGCAGCAAAGATGTAATTCCCACACATTTTGAAGTTGCGTTAGCGTGAATGGACCCTGAAATTGGATTTTGTCTTAAGACAAAGGGCCCTAAGGCCCTGGTCCATATAGCCCGGCTCTATCACCCGGTCAACTCAATGGTATTATCCTATTGCGTTGTCACTGAGCTTACATTTCAGCTCAATTGGGTGGTACCCAAGCAAGTGGTTAAAAACTAGTTTGGAAATTTGATGGACACAGGTAGGGCGGAAGTAAAAAATTAAACTGCCACAAATCGGTATTTCGGAAAAACATTTTCAAATTCGGTAGATCTACCGAATCATAATCAATCATGGGCGTAGCGTGGGATTATGCCGCCAGGGGCTAAGGCAAATTTTGCCGCCCCCTTAATTAGGTAAAAAATTTAAAACCTAATATAAACTTTTCAACTAAATTCAATTTGTTAAAGTTACAAGTAATAAATAAATAACCGGCCAAGTGCGTTTCGAGCCACGCGTAGCATAGGGTTCCGTAGTAGCCCGTTATTCAATGCAAGTCTTTACCCGTTATAAACAAGCAACTAGGTACTTATTCGTCTTTGTCACTTTAAAGGATTTATTTGAAGGATTTTGTATTTGGTACAAAATTATCCAAAACCCAAGTTCAACAACTATTACTGCTAAATTAATAAAGTTATCTTAACCGCTATAGTTTTCCTTTAAAGTTCATGAAATGCACTATTATCACAAATTTTTCCGAGACTTTTCAAGCTAGCAGTTTAGCTTATAGAGTGGGGGGACGCCCTACTGGAACAAACATTGCACTTTAAAGTTTAGTATTTCGTAAATGGAGCATTCAATCGAAAAATGGTATTAGCAAGCCGTAAATCATTTTACGATATCCCACACGATGCGGTAGACGACGAAAAAAAATTCATCCCCACTTCTCATGTAGGGGAGCTACACTGAAAAAAATAATTTTCAAAATTTTATTTCACTCCTTTGTCGTGATAATTTATATACATACCCCTACAAAATTACAGCTTTCTAGTATTAACAGTCTTTTAGAAAAACCTTGGATAGACAGACAGACAGACGGACATGACGAAACTATAAGGGTTCCTTGTCAGGACTACGGAACCCTAAAAATCATGCTATGTAAACATTTTATAATGTATGGCAACAATTTCCCGTAAATCAACTTAGTCAGCAACCGATGACAAGGTAAAGTGAATTCAGTATGCGAGCGTAGCGAGCACGAAATTTCGAGCGAGCATGTAATAACCCTAAAAAAAATGTTTGTTGTTGTTTTTAAATAAGACTGAAAATAGTAGTATGCGAGCGAAGCAAGCGCGAAATTTATCATTATCAAGCTGAAACGAAAGTCATGCAGACTGCTTTTATGTGTTTGATTAAGGGTAAGAAGACAACTTAATCTGAACACTGAAAACTTTGCCAACGCCCAGAACGCCTGCGCAGTCCAGCTTGTGTCAGCGCATAGCGCGATTTGGAGTTTGAAAAATGATTTTTTATTTATTACTTCATAAATCGCGGCTTGCTGGCGTCCCTTTTTGTGTGCCGCCCGGGGCCATAGAACCACGCTTTTCCACTATAATCAATCTCTAGTTTGTGTTTATATAGTTTAAAAGGGGATTCTCCGTACCATAGATTGCAACGGGGAATTCCCTCTGCATCACAGATATTATAATGCAATAGACCCATCGCTTCATGTGATGGACCTTAATTATTATAATTATTATAGAATTATTATAAAATGAAATCAATGTCACAAGCAGTAGTATGTTTGGAAAAGTTTAGATACCTATTGCTACAATTTTTTTTTATCTCAAACTATGAATAAACAATTTAATTATAATAATTCATTTCAGTTTTTGGTATTTTTAAGGTAGGGCATTGCCCCACAATGCCCCCCCAAGCTACGGCCATGGATGGACAACTTACATCCTAGAAATGTTGCATTTTAAATCAAAGCTTGTAGAAATAACTTGAATCATAGAACCAGAATTCACAAAGACAAACAGCGCTAATTTGCCTAGAATCAACGTGTTGATACTGGGAGTTTTTGGCCTGGGCTCTACTTATAATAGGTAATCTCCGCTCCGGGTAGTATTAGACAAGTATTTATATTCTCTTTGGTATTAGACTTTGACGCCACCATTGTGACAGTCACAAAGTTAGATCTTTCAGGTTCAAATAGTAGGTACTTACGTCAAAGTGATCTTCACAAAAATAAAGCTGAGTACAGGGCAATATTCCTGTTAAATCACGCCTAGCAAGTTTAAGCCATTTATATCGTGTTGGTTTTTTATACGGAACGAACACAAATAACTTGTTAGGAGTTTTTATTGATGTGTTGGTACATTGAGGGACCGCACACCACCTATACCTTAACTTAAACGTTTTTTTCGAATTCATAATATCTATCACACAAACCAGATTTCAGAATCAGAACGTCTAAAACGTAAAAAAAATAGTGAGTGAGAAACTCACTCAGTGAGTAAATCACTGGTGACACTGGTAAATCACGGTTAAAGTTAAATTCTCCGTGGAGTAAATAATAATTCAGTATATATGTATATATACATAATATACAATATATTCTCTTTGATATACAAGATAAGATACTCTGTTCACTGCACTGTTGTGGTGTGATAATCATAGATTACTTCATAAAAGTTACTCTATGGATTACTTTATGTGTCAGGTGATAATAATGTTGTCATGTTGAGTTGAGTCACAGATTACTTTATGAGTTGAGTGTTGTGTGTGACACTCGTGCAGTGTCTCCAGGTTATGCATACGAAATTTCCCCAAATCAGGTTTTAATTTTCCCCAAATAGATACCTTTTTCTAAAATTATCCCCAAATTAATTTTGTATCTAATATGAAATAAATCTAATGTGAAAAATTAATTTGTTCTTGTATTTTATTACTATTTTGACAGCCACTAAAAATCAAACACAGTTTTCACCTATGTTACCTCCTCATTATTGGATGTCATCATTATTCACACTATTATTTGTGACTTTATACACTTCTTATGACTTACATTTAAAAAAAATGCGTTCCCCAAAATTTACCCCACGGTATTTATTTCCCCATTCATTCCCCAAAATTTTTATTTTTCCCCAGTATGGGGAAAGAAACCCCCCAATATATGGAGACACTGCACTTGTGACAGCCTGACAGGTGGGTGATGTGACTGACTTTTTTTTTTAGTTTTAATATGGCTCCTGACACGATTAGTGTATTTAGCCAGTGTCAAGTATTGAATTTCTTCAAGTTTTTATGAATTTTAGTCGTAGAGATGGGTCAAAGTCACATTTCAGTTTAGTTTTCAAGTAAAAGTCTAGTCTAAGTCATACCTTCAGTAAAGAAGTGGTGTTTACAGAAGATTTTCAGTGGAATTTTGGTCAGAACACAAATAACATGTTTTTCAACATTGTGCTGTTTCCCTACACTCGCACACATTCACCGGCAGTACCGGCACTTAATGGTTAATAATAAACAATAATAATAACCCACATTTATTACACATTACCTCGCGGCAGAACACAAGTTTTAGGAAAAAATACAACGAGATCACACTTTTCCACGTTCCCGCCAAAAAAAAACTAAGTCAACGTCTTTTGTTTTGTTGTCGTTTTTAGGGTTCCGAACCCAAAGGGTACCAACGGAACCCTGTCTGTCTGTGTGTCTGTCCGTCTGTCACCAGGCTGTATCTCATGAACCGTGGAGTAAACATCGGCTCCTGTAATATTTATATTTAAAAATAGTTTTAAAGTGAATTATCTCATAAAAAAGTACTAAACGTAATAAAAACTGTGCAATTAATAACATAAGACGTTTGTAGTCCTCAAGAACTAATATTTATTGTGTTTTTATGAAATAAAAGCGGCCCAAAAATTCGTGATAAAAATCTCAAAGGGACAAAACATATAATTAATACCTATAAAATGCAATTGGTGATTTGGTACTGTAATATAATTCACATTCTAATTTAGGGGAATTAGCTCAATTAACTAGCAGTGTAAATAAGAAGTGAAAGTGTTATTTCAAAATTCAAACGGTCATTTTGTTTACATATAAATTTGAATTTAGAGCATTATGATAGAGTTATCTACTATTTGACTATTTCGACACTCATCCCAAGCGACGAACTGGCCGATTGGTGTAAGGTCTAGATTCAGACGCCGCACGTCTAGAGTTCGGACCTCTGCTACAGCTTTCTTTTTCCGAACGTTTTTATTTCAAACCTGCATTTTAAAATACTGTCAGTCAAAATACAGTCAGCTGCCGTAAATAATAACAATAAAAAATGGAATAACACGACAGTTCATCGTCCTACGAACCTAATATCATTTATACAAAATCGGCGTCGAAAAGATGGCGCTTTCAACAAATAGTGATGTCGTTGAAATGTAATGGATGTCCCGAAGTAATTACAAGTCGTCAGTACATGAAGTGTTCAGAATGTGATTGTATTTATGATCTACTTTGTGCAAATGTATCTGAAAGAAGATTTTATTTGATGGACTCCGAGAAAAAACAACATTGGAAATGTATGCCATGTGTTTCAAAAAACCTAAAGTTTGTAATGTAAATACTCCTGTTGGCAATCAGGACGTAATTAAATGTAAAAATGTAGACGAACATGTGACTTTAAGAAAGCCAAAAACATTACGCCGGCTATCACTAGATCGTCTCTCCTTATCGAGTAACATTGCGGATGAAAGTTTTGAAGATGCTTCCAGTACGTAAACTACTGAAATAATGCAACTAAAAATTGTTATTGAGGACTTAACGAACCATCTTATAGGGACTAAAGAAGAAAATAATAAACTTCTATTGGAAAATAGCGAACTAAAACTAGCTATAGAAAAATTATCATTAAACAATATTAATAATAAGGAAGAGCACTCAAAAGCACAAGAGCATACACAAGAAGTGCATATTACAAAATCACCATTACTAACCACAAAAAGCAAAAAGAAAACATCAAAAAAGAAGAAATCTGTCACGCCAGTGTTATCTCAAAGTGAAAATGCTATCACTCACTAGCGTAAACGATGGAAACGATAAAAATCTCAAGGAATTAGAAGATTCAGCTGATAGATTCTCAAAAGATAATCTTTCATCAACCTGCGAATACAAAGAAAAGGGAATGTGTTCTCCAATAACACCAAAATTAAAGACCTGCTCAACATATTTAAACCCGACCGGTGCCAAAACGACTGGTGCAACACTTTCGTCGCAAACATCAGAAGACAAGGCCAAACAAAAACCCAAAATAGTAATAGTTGGGGATCAGAACTGCCAGGGTTTTGGTTCATTACTTATCAAACTTCGAGCGAAACATCGTAACTCAAAAGACTACGACATTATTAACCTTACCTACCCGGACGCACCCACTGATTATATTCTGCGTAACTTCGAGGAAAGCAAACACAACTTACAAGAGGAAGATTGGCTCGTCTTGTGTATAGGGTCAAATGTCACTAATCCCATACAATTTTTTATCGAAATATCATCAATATTAAAAAAATATTGTAAGCCTCATGTCTTAATTTCAGGAATTTACTCCAACCGCCACTTAAATGAGGATAAGTTAAACCAAAACTTGCGTACCATTACTGGTAACTTCCAAAATAGCAAATATCTAGATATCACAAGACATGGTGGTGCTAAACGTATAGTAAATACAATGAATCATGAAATAAACACGTGTGATTACGAGTGCACCTATCTTGGTAAAAATATTAATAAATTATCAAAATTTAATTCAGTTCAAAAATCCAAAATATATGCAAATCCTATACCAGGGACTATCCCATTCTACTTTCAGCAGATGAACAAACGAAATAATAGTAACCGTTCAAAGAAAACAGACAGTGTATATGGCACTGATGATGTGACAAAAAGTACCACAACATCTCTTAAACCTGGTACAATTCCATTTTACTTTCAGAGGATTGCTTCCAAGCAACGAAAAGTAAATATGATTGAGAACAATGAAAATACTCAAACAAATGAAACACAGCTTTTTCGTCACCAAAAACAATAACGACTTGAGCATTATGCACCTTAATGTACAGGGAATAAAATCTAAAGTAGACCAATTAGAAATTATCGCAGAAGAACAAAATATTGACATTTTATGTTTGAGTGAATTTTTTTTAAGGAAATATGAGATTGATATTCTCCAAATAGATGGATTTAAAAATGCAGCTTATTTTTGCCGAGGAAATAAGTCACGAGGGGGCGTCGGTATCTATGTAAAAAATTCTATAAATGTCAAAACTCTTGATTGGATTGCAAAAATGTCAATTGAAGAACATTTTGAGTGCTGTGGTATAGCACTATCTGAATTAAACTATGTAATAGTATGTATGTATAGAACTCCAAAAAGTAATATCAATTTATTTATACAATATTTATATATATCTAGAGTCTCTATCACATAAACTAACTATTAGAATCAGAACTACAAACAACAAGGTACTTATACTAGGAGATTTTAATATAAATTTACTACAAAAAAATAGGAAGAGTGAATTGTTTATTAATACTCTAAAAGCATTTATTTTTAACGCAACGATTTCCGATGCAACCATATGTACTGAACGCTCTCAAACCTGTATAGATAATATATTGACTAATTTCAAGCAATTTAAAACTGCAATATTACATTTGGGTATTTCGGACCATACAGCTCTAGTAATTAGATTAACAACAAATCTCAGCTTTTACTGGTTCAAACTGTCAAAAAATGTAGATAAATATTTAGATATTTTTGTCAAATACATTCAACAAGTACACTTTAATGACGTATACGAATGTAAAGATGCAAATATTGCATATAAAACCTTTGTTGAAATGTATGCTTGCATATTCAACTTATGCATCCCCATTGAAAGACGTAAAATTACTTACAAAAAAAAGCAAAACTGGAAGAGTAAAGGTATTAAAATTTCAAGTTCAAACAAAAGAAAGTACTACTTAAAATATCTTAAACACGTAACTAGTGAAAGCAATGATAAATATAAACTATATTGTAAAATTCTAAAAAAAGCTGTACGAGTTTCTAAAAAAATGTCTAATATAAAATACATAAACCAGAGTACCAATAGAACAAAAGCCACCTGGGGACTGATCAAACAAAATACATCACCGACGAATACTATAAAATCATTGATGTAATAAATTGAAATAATTGAACGTTTACAAGTTGGAAGTAAAGAAATTTGCGAACCACAATGCCTTGCCCAATCATTAAACGATTATTTTATTAATATGCCCAAAATAAATTCTAAAATCAATGCACAAACACCTAAATTATGTATGCGAAACTGTAGTTCAATTTTTCTTAGCCCAGTAACTTTAAAAGAAATAGTAAATATTGTGAAAGAATTGAAAAACAAAAAAAGTGCAGGCTATGACGATATATCTACCCAAGTCATAAAACAAACTATCAGTTACATTGCTAAGCCACTAGTTTATATTATTAATTTGTCAATTGAAACTGGATCATTTCCAGATGACTTGAAAATAGCCCATATTAAACCCATTTACAAAAAAAAGGAACAAAAAGCGACATGGTTAATTATCGTCCAATCGCTTTATTGCCAAGTTTCTCTAAGATATTCAAAAAAGTATTTTAAGTATTAACCTCGTTTCTTGCCCAGAATAAGGTTTTAAATGAAAATCAGTTTGGATTTCAAAAAGGTAAAAGCACTTCGTTAGCAGTATTCAAAATACTAAAACAGGTATACGATAACTTTAATCAAAAGAGAACTGGCATCACTCTTATGCTTGATTTGACAAAAGCTTTTGATTGTGTAGTTCCTGATATACTGCTCCACAAGCTAGAATTGATTGGTACTAGGGGAAATGCTTTGAACTTACTCAACTCATACCTAAAAAATAGAACCCAAGCAGTAATTATTGAAACCTACAACAAAAGTTCCAAAACGATTGAAAAAAACATATCTCAATACAAAAATATAACCCTAGGCGTTCCACAAGGCAGTGTACTAGGGCCCCTACTATTTTTAATATATGTAAACGAACTGCCGCTTGTAGCGAAACATCCGTGCGTGATGTTTGCAGACGATGCTACAATTTATATTCCACAAAATAACTTCAATCGCATTCAATTCGAAGAGGAGATAAATAAAACCCTAGAATCGGTGATAAATTGGTTGGAAATGCTTAATCTAAAAGTAAACATAACAAAAACTAATACATTACAATTTCAAAATTACAAAATGGTTCCACTGAATCTAAATAATATTAATAATAAAGGAAACTCAATAAACGAAGTAAATGAAACCAAATTTCTAGGACTAAACATAGATTCTAATTTAAACTGGAAAAGCCACATCAGTTATATAAATAATAAGATATCAACATTTCTCTATGCACTTTCAGTATTATCTAACAAGGCAACTGCACTTAATGCATACTATGGTTATATTTATCCTCATCTAAGCTATGGAATAATATTTTGGGGCAACTCTGTTGTACCATTAACTTTTTTACTACAAAAAAATGTTTACGGTGTATTTTCAATTTACATTACACTCAGACTCTTCGCGATACTTTTAAAAATTATAATTTGCTAACAGTTACTGGTCTCTATATTTTAGAAATATGTGTGTTTGTGAAAAATAAAAAGGAATATTTTTTCAATGTGGAGTCTGTTCGTGCAGGTAGTCAACGTAGCAGGTATAAACATAATATATGTATCCCACAAAGTAATAATTCAATGTATCACAAAAGCCCATACATAAGCGGCATAAATACTTACAATCACCTTCCCTTACAAGTATATCTAAAATTATTAGACGGAAAGCAGTTTAAAAAAGAACTAAAGGACTGGATTATACCTAAAGCATTTTATAGTCTTAAGGAATATTATGATCTCAAAACATATTAAATACCTGTAATTATATAAATATAATAAATAGTAAGTTATCTAAGAAATGTAAAAAGTAGTTATATATATACATAAGATTATTAGAACAAGTAGAACATATTTTGTACCTACCTAGTTATTAAGAATAAACTCATTGTATTACTTACCATAAACATTGCACGCCCGAAATGGGAAAAACTGTTGAAAATCATCTAACATAAGACCTTGTTTGTACCCATGTACTTACTTTACACAGTTACTGCAATAAAGAACATTCTATTCTATTCTATTCTAGACGGTTGACATTTTCACAGATAATGTATTTCTGTTGCCACTATAACAACAAATACTAAAAACAGAACATAGTTAAAAATTAAAGAGGGTCCGGTCCCCAAACAAAAAACGTATTTTTACTATAGCGCCATCTATGAACGATGGTATGGTTACCGTCAACCGTGGCATCTTTACCAAAATAAAATAAAAAAAACGTAACAAATCGAATACAAAACTACCTTATCAAGGTATTTTTATTAAACGACGAATAAAGTATACTTCTCCGTAGATTTTTAGATTCACTCCCTCTTAGAATTCCAAATCCACTAAAGTAGCACCAAAAACATCATGCAGGTAAAGATACCAAAAAAATTGCAACTTTACCTGCACAGTATTTCTCCATAAAATGAAGCCTTTTTATCTGAAATTGGTAAAGATGCCGTTCCGTTTTACGTGCTCTATTTAGATTTAGGAGTAATTTAAATAAAAAAAAGCTTCTTACTGGCAGCACTGGCTGGTAGGTAAAGATAGCACAGCACGGGTTTCATTGGCGTTGTAGTAAATAAGCATGTTTAGTATTGACACGGTATTTATATATATCGATGTTAAAACTATGTAGATAAGTACTTAATTTTTCCGGCAAATTTTGTTCAACCGGAACCCTACGTGTGCGAGTCCGATTCGCACTTGGCCAGTTTATTTTTAAATTGCAATACAAAGACGTTGTACTTGTATGTAGTACTACGTTAAACATGGCCCGACCGACCTTGAACGGTTGAACGGTTTGATATCACAGTTTGGTATATATATATATCTATATTCTATACATATAGTTATAGTGCAGGGTGGGGCAAAAGTAATTATCCGTTGTTCTTTTGCTGCAATGTTTTTTAATGAATGCTTGTAAATTTTGTTTACTTAATCCATTAGAATTTATTCCATTATGTTGAGAAAATGAAATCAGTCAAGTGGCCGCCGCCAGAGTTGATGACCATACGGGCCCGTTTTATGGGATTTTCCATCACTCTTGCCAGAACTTGGGGCGACAGGTTCTCGCATTCCTGGCGAATATTCACCTTAAGAGCTTCGAGAGTCTCATGCTTGTAAACGTAAGCCCGCGACTTTTAAACCCCATAAAAATAAGTCTGGAGCGGTAAATCGGGTGATCTGGCCGGCCGGTGCAAATCACCAACACGAGAGATCAAGCGACCCGGAAATGCTTCCTTTAGAATATCGGGTGCGCTGTTGCACCATCCTGTTGGAACCACATGTTCTCCAGTCCCAATTCATCCAATTGAGGAAGAAAATATTTGGTAATCATGGCTCTGTAGCGCGAGCCGTCCAAAGTCGTGTATTGGCCCGCGGCGTTTTAAAAAAAAAATGGGCCTATGACACATCCAGCGTAAACAACACACCACGCAGTAACTTTGAGCGAGTGTAATGGCTCTTCGTGGGTGATACACAAATTTTCGGTGCCCCAGAAACGATAATTTTATTTATTCACTAAGATGGAAATGAGCCTCATCGGTCATGATAATTTTCAATGAAAAATTGTCCACCTCTTCGTTAAGATTCAGGATGGCTTCAGCGTACGTTAGACGCGTTTGGCGGTCAACAGCTAACAGCTTATGCACTGTCTGCACTTTGTAAGGGAACATCTTCAAATCATTCACCAGAATTCTGCGTAGGGTTCGCCGGCTAATGTCCAATTGCGTGGCACGTCGTCTTGCCAATGTTACGGGCTCCTCTCCGACATCTTGGGCAACGGCAGCGATATTCTCAGCAAAACGGTTGCTCCGGGGCCGGCCAGCCTTGGGAACATCTCATGTTGTCCCAGTCTCTTCAAGGCGAGTGGCCAAACGCCGCAGTGTTTGTCCAGTTGGTGTCGGACGGCCAGGAAATCTGCGACGAAAATTCACGCTGCACCATCACAACCGACGAATTATTGCGCAAAAATATGTAAACAATGATTTCGCGTTCTTGCGGAGTAAACCGATTCATGGCTTGTCGATTTGTATTCTGCGTTTGTTTACTTCACAAATGTCAAAACCAAATTGACATTTGGCAACATTTGCAAAAGTTATAGCGTTTTCCAATAGGGTGATTACTTTTGCCCCACCCAGTACATACAGTATAGCACTGGCAGGTTGTTAGATAAGGACACACTCCCACCTAAGCGCCTTTCGTTTGGGCCGTTTTGATGTACATAGCAATTACAACCTTATGTATAATGTATACGGATTAAGGCTGAGCGCAGACTATAGACAAAACAGTCTTAACGGTCTGTCTCAAGACAGTTTTGTCTATCACCCTGCGCACACTGCGAACAAAACTTTTTTGTCTGCGAGGATGCGACACTGAACAAAATATAGAATGGACACTTTGATCACTCCACCAATACATGTATTGTGTACCTACCTACAATTTGTCTTCTTCAGTTATACAGTAACTAGATATCTACTTTATCATTTCTAGGGTTCCGTTTCTCAAAAGGAAAAAAAGGAACTGAGCGCTCATACAATTTAGAGGTCTAACTTAATTGGACCTTAAAATATGTTAATAAATAAAATAGTGCTATTGAGTGATTTATTTACGTCGCGTCGTTCGCGTGTGGCGCGTCCTTGCTCAAGTTAGTTCATCGACAGCTCAAAATCGGTAGGGAGGTGAGTAAGCCTCGATTGTTGGGGCGAACAGAGTGTCCATTCTATACGTAGTATCTGTTCTGTGTTGCATCGGTTTTCTTTGTCGGCACCGAGAACAAATAATAATACTACGTATAGAATAGACACTCTGTCCCACCCACCAATCGAGGCTTCCTCACCTCGCTACTGATTCTGGAGTTGCTGAGGAGCTAGTTTAAGCAAGGCACCACACACGGACGGACACAGAACAATAATACTACTCACGTGAAGATTAACGTCAACTTCATACATATATGTTGGGACCAGTACACACAGGAGGTTCAAATTTACGTAGGTTCTATATTATATATAAAAACCAGCAAAATCGAGTTGAACTCGCCCACCGAGGCTTCCGTACCAACTTCTCAGACTAGTTTAAGGGACAAACTTAACTTTGTAGTTCGATCCATATAGGAAATGTATTGCAACAACTACAATTAATCATAAGTTAAATATTGTTTCTTTGAAGTGTTTCACACATTATATTTTTGTAAATTGTTAAACAATTATTTGTTTAGCAATTAATCATAAGTTTATAAAAGTAAATTAATCGTTTTTAGGGTTCCGTATCTCAAACGGTAAAAAAGGAATCCTTATAAGATCACTTTCTTATCCGTCTGTCCGTCTGTATGTCAGTGTGTCACCACCGATTTTCTCAGGAACGGGTGGACCTAGCAAGTTAAAATTTATACCAGATACTGATGTTTATGGTCCTAATTAGATATATAAAAATCAAGATCCAGAGTCAACACGATAATAAGATATAGACATATTTAGATTTTCGCCGAAATTTGTAAGTACCTAAATTTACCTTAATTTTCGACTTTTTTATTTTTCGGAATTTTTCCTTTACTTGTGCTGTAATATCTTGATTATGACCATAGTTGACAATTCTAGGTCTACCGGAAGTACCATATAGGTTTTGGGTCGAAAACCTGTAGGGTACTTCCCGTTGACCTAGAACCATGAAATTCGACAAAGAGCAAGGTCTTACAGCACAAAAAAAGGGGAAATTTCAAAAACGAAACAAATATTAAAGTAAATGGTGTCCCATACATACATAATTAACGCCAGTTAAGATATGCCTCTGAGTTATATGAGCGCTCATACAATTTAGGGGTCTAGCTCTATCTAGATTGAGCCAAATACATAAGGTAAATATGTAACTAAAATTGTGCCTCTGTGTAATTTATTTTATTCATAGTTGACGCTAATTAAGATAGGCCTCTGAGTTATATGAGCGCTCATACAATTTAGATGTCTAGCTAACCAACCTTAAAAAATGTAAATAAATAAAATAGTGCTATTGAGTGATTTATTTTCGTCGCGTCGTTCGCGTGTGGCGCGTCCTTGCTCAAGTTAGTTCCTCGACAGCTCAAAATCGGTAGGGAGGTGAGTAAGCCTCGATTATTGGGGCGAACAGAGTGTCCATTCTATACGTAGTATCTGTTCTGTGTTGCATCGGTTTTCTTTGTCGGCACCGAGAAAAAATAATAATACTACGTATAGAATAGACACTCTGTCCCACCCACCAATCGAGGCTTCCTCAACTCGCCTCTGATTCTGGAGCTGCTGAGGAGCTAGTTTAAGCAAGGCACCACACACGGACGGACACAGAACAATAATACTACTCACGTGAAGATTAACGTCAAGTTCATACATATATGTTGGGACCAGTACACACAGGAGGTTCAAATTTACGTAGGTTCTATATTATATATAAAAACCAGCAAAATCGAGTTGAACTCGCCCGCCGAGGCTTCCGTACCAACTGCTCAGACTAGTTTAAGGGACAAACTTAACTTTGTAGTTCGATCCATAGAAAATGTATAGCAACGACTACAAATCATAAGTTTGTAAAAGTAAATTAACCGTTTTTAGGGTTCCGTGTCTCAAAAGGTAGAAAAGGAATCCTTATAAGATCACATTCTTGTCCGTCTGTCTCTCTGTCTGTGTGTCTGTCTGTCCGTCTGTCCGTGTGTCACCACTGATTTTCTCAAGAACGGGTGGACCTAGCAAGTTGAAATTTATACCTGATACTGAAGTCTATAGTCCCTATTGGGTGTATAAAAATCAAGGTCTTGAATCAACACAATAAAAAGATATGTGCAAATTTAGATTTTCGCGAAAACTTGTTAGTACCAAAATGTACCTTAATTTTCAACATTTTTATTTTTCGGAATTTTTCCTATACTTGTGCTCTAAGACTTTGCTTATAACCAAAATTGACAATGCTAGGTAAACCGGAAGTACCCTATAGGTTTTGGGTCGAAAACCTATAGGGTACTTCCCGTTGACCTAGAATCATGAAATTTGGCAAGCAGCAAGGTACAGCACAAATTATGGAAAAATTCCAAAAAATAAAAAATTTGAAAATTAAAAGGTGTACATACATACATAGTTAACGCCAATTAATGTAGACCTCTGAGTTATATGAGCGCTGATACAATTTAGAGATCTAGCTGAATTGGTTCGTACGGAAGCCTCGGTGGGCGAGTTCAACTCGACTTAGCCAGTTTTATTTTTAACTTTATTTTAGTTTTTAGTATTTGTTCTTAAATCCCCATAATAATACATACTTAGTGAAAATGTCAAGTATCTACCTATTACTGTAAAGGAAATACAGCTTTGAGAAAGGCGGATAGACAGACGGACGGATGGACAGCGAAGTCTCAGTAGTCCCTAGGGTCCCTTTGGTTTCGGGACCCTAAAAAATATCTGATTTGATAAAGGTGCGTACAGACTATGTAACATGTTATTTAACTTGTGTTATATAAATATATTATAGTAAATATATAACACGTCCACACCATGTAACCTTGTTATTCAACATTGCAACCCAAAACATTACTGTACACATTAGAATAACAATGTTATTTAACAATTATCGTTTGTCGTTCTCGGTTAGTAGGCTTGGGTAACTCCGGAAACATCTATATCTTCGGATATATATCCCTAAGCGAATATATACCCATCATTCCACTTCCCGAAACCTTAATACTAGTATATCCCATATATCCGGTATACCTTTATGAAACACAAAAAAAAAAAATGTGAAATCGGTTAAAAAGTAAAGCCGTAAGTGAATAGGTATTTTCTAGGCAACCTTGCCATATTATTTTGGATCACGTCATCATCACTAACAACGGGTACAAAAACAATGCAAAAACACAACAGGTACGGTCTTATAATGTTACATAATATCGGTTATGAAATGCGGATATTTTTTATTTTGGATATGGGATATACTAATCATTGAAGTATTATTTATCTATTTATCTGCAAAGTCTGAAACACATTTCACATGGATATACCGAACATACTAAGCAGTTATACTAAGCGGATAATATATTAAGCGGACATACTAAGCGGATATATATCCTTACATGGAATGATATACGATGTACTCACTCCTCTGTTGGATATAGTTAGCCCAAGCCTATTCAGTAGTGTACACGTGTTCCGTCGATGGACGCGGCCTCTTTGAACTTTGCCGCAAAAGGCGAAGCGGCGCTTTGACGACTGTTTCGCGAATATTAGGCGCGGTTTATACAGAAGAGACTTGGCGAGGGCTTGTGGCGTGGCGCCAACTTTTATCACGTAGTTTCGTAAATTATACTGAAGTGGCGGAGACACTTGGCGCGATACGGCTAGTGTGACCATATGTGGCAGGTTCCTACCTACCATTTTGGCAGTATTGGCTTCTTATTTTAGCCTCTGACACGATCGGCTAACGTTTTAAAGAACCGGGCGCAATTCTCTTTAAGCCAAAAATTACTCTATATTACGCACTATAAGGTTTATATTGCGTTACTTTGACTATCTACCTCCGCCATCCGTCCGCGCCCTCCAGCTAACGACTCAATGCCACGAGGCGCCCCCACAGTGCACCGTAGGGGAGGAATAGGAGGGAGAAGAAGGAAGAGAACGCGAAGGGAGGGTAGACCAGAAAGCGCCGCGCCCACGGCAGCATCCACCTCGGTACCCTCCTCAATGCGACCGGCCAACTTCACACCATTCCTGCCCAAGATGCAACCACCACAAGACCCAAGGCTACTTGCACCCACAGTAACCTATGGGCCGTCTAGAGCCTCCATGGCGCACTACCCTCCACTACCCGAGCCAGCAACAACCAGACCTCGCTCAAGGTGGAGAGCCCAAAGAAGACGGCAAGCACCTGCTAGTACGCCAGCAGGAGAATCGGACACTGCGACAGAAGGGGCACCCCTGCAACACCAACCGCAACAGCCCACCACTAATACAACAGAAGTACCAAGACCAGCACAAGCACTAACAGAGACCAGACGAAGACCAGAGTCACGAGTCCACTTCGTGCCAGTAACTCAGGTTGTCACGGGTACCACCACCACAGCATCGGCAGTGACTAGACCCACACCAAGACTGGCCAGAGGGACCACCAGGAGCACCATACTATATGCAAGCAGGTGCGAGTGCTTTTGCCCAGCCACGCCCACGCTCTGCAGCAAGGTTTCCTACAAGACCCATGCCAACAGGTCCATACCCATGGGCCCCACCATACCAGCCACAAATGACAGCCGTCTTTACTCAAGCCGGATACCCCTGCTACCAAGCAGGTCAACAGCAGAGTACCTTCCCGGAACCCATCTCAGCATTGGTGGGAGCCCTGGTGGGCCTACTTGCAGCCATAGCAGCCGGACGATCTTCGGACGGCAGCTATGCGAGGACTGTCCGCACTATCCCGGTTCCAGTATGCATAGATAAGACCTCCGCATACTGTACTGGTACCCGGGCGGCATCAAGACCAAGACCGACAACTTACGCATTCTCACCCACTCGCAGGATGTTCATATCATCCTCCTGGGTGAGACCAAGCTGAAGAAGACGGAACAATTTAAATTCGCCAACTACTTCGTGTACCGGCATGACGATGTCTCACCCCAGGGCCGACCATATCGTGGAACGGCTGCCTTAGTGCAGAGGGACATAGTGCACGACGTAGTTAGTGACCTAACCAATCAAATCACCAAAACCACTGCCGTCGTGGTCCAACTTGGAGGACACGATGTGAAGATATTTGGCGGATATCGGCCACCGAACTCCAACTTCGACCCTGGTGATATGCGGCGTATCTTTATGGACGCCACTCCAACCCTGCTGGCAGCGGACCTCAACGCCAAACATTTGGTGTGGGGGTCCAGAGTCATTAATCCCATCGGAAGAAAACTCCAAGAGGATACGGAGAGGAATGGTTACGAAGTAATCGGCCTAGACTCTCCTACCCACATACCATCCAATCCACGCCACAACCCGGACGTCATCGATGTAGTAGCCCACAAGAACCTGCCAGCCCCAATTCATCTGGAGGTCCTCTACGATCTGGATGAGCAGCACCTACCACTGCTCATCACGGTTGGAGCTTCGGCAGAAGAAACTCTTTGTCGGGGTACTTACACGAAGACCAATTGGCACCAGTTCCAACAACGACTGATGGCGATGATAGTAGGCCGACTAACCACATCGGAGGACGTGGAGAGATGCACGGATGAAATAACTGCCTCCATCAAAGAAGCAAAAGAAGCAGCATCTACTACTGAACCTCGAACAAGCTGGCGCGAAGAACTCCCAGGCCGCTTAACACGTTTAAGGGCAAAGAAACGTGCAATGCGTGAACTATGGGCCCGCACCCGCTGCCCAACAACAAAAGCACGACTAAATGCTATAACTGCAACGCTCGCCAATGAAGTCAAGAAGTGGAGAGGTGACGCATGGGATTCTCGTATCGCCCAAGCCACTGAAGACGAAACCAACCTCCATTCCCTGAATAGGAGTTTGTTAAGGGCTAAGATACCAGTCTACCCATTAACGGACTCATCAGGAAGCCGGAAATTTGCCCCAGCGGAAAGAGAACTGTTGGTTGATCATTTAGAATCACAGTTTCAGCTGCATCCCGTTCCTCTCAATGCTGAACCTGTTGTCGTGCCCCACTACAATGCAGTATCCGTGGAAGTAGTCGAACTGCTGCAGACTTCGGCGCCCCCGCTGGGAGGGGATGATTTCATCTCCCCAATGGAAGTGGCACGAGCTGTACGCTATTTACAGACGAAAACGGCACCCGGTCTAGATGAGGTGTCGAACGCGGAACTCAAGCAGATGCCGCGGAGAAGTCTGGTGTGTATAGACAGACTCTTCAACGGTATCTTAAGAATAGGATACTTTCCCCCAACGTGGAAGACAGGGAAAGTCATAGTACTACCCAAACCCGGCAAGGTCCGTCGTCTACCCTCCAGCTACCGCCCTATTACCCTGCTGTCACACCTCGCCAAGCTGTTCGAGCGATTACTGCTGCGGAGACTGCGCCCTCACTTCACCCCACGTGAGGAGCAGTTTGGTTTCCGCACGCGTCACTCCACAACGCTCCACCTGACGAGGGTGATCCACCAGCTCACCAGTGAACTGAACCGAAATAGTAGAAGCGTCGCCGTGTTCCTGGACATCGAGAAGGCCTTCGATAGAGTGTGGCACGAAGGCCTAATCTACAAGTTATCCAGGACACCGACTCCAGCGGCGCTAATCCACATCGTTTCATCGTTCCTGAGAAACCGACAGTTCTGCGTGTCCGTCGAGGGCGCCACTTCCGGCAACCGGCAGATCGCAGCGGGAGTCTCCCAGGGGAGTTGTCTCTCACCGTACATGTACGCGGTTTACACAGACGACATACCGGTTCTGGCGGACGAACACCTTGCACCAGGAGAACGAGGAGTAACACTAGCACTTGTGGCGACCTCGCCTTATTTTATAATGTTCGAACTCCTTGTTGACAGCTTAATTTTCTCATCCGATATATTTGAATGTTTTCATATGTCGATGGTAGAATTAGTTGTCAGGGATTCTGACATTATTTTTCAGTAGTAACATATTTTTCTTCAAGCAAAAGGCTTTTATAAGGATATAAGAAAATATTAAGTTTCGCGTGTTCTCAGCATGAAAAGCTGCTGCGATACGTCGAATGTATTTAGAACATAATATTATATCCAATAAACAATGATAAAGTTGTAAATAACACCAAGCATTGTTATTATATGTTTCCTGAGCAAATGAAATATACCCGGTCCACTTCTGCGTAAAGGACCGCGCACTAAAAGATAAGTACCCAGACCTTCCTATTAATCTAGAAGAGGACCTTTCTCTGTTCTTCCCCGGCTCTTACGCCTCAGCCGTAAAACGCCGGAACTGCAAGTGCCATCCCATTCCTGTCTCCATATTTAAGTAACAGTAGATAGGGTTGGCACACATAAAGTAATTGGGATTTCCCGGGAGTTTTCCCGGAGGTCCCAAATTGGTGACCAGCGACGGAGTGCTGAACAGTGCAGAGCTGCAACTAGACGACAGGAGCCTAGAAGATTCCGTCGTCTTACCTCTTTTAGTGTGTGAAAGTGTCAAGGTACCCAAATTCGTCAGTTCCTGTCCCGGATTGTCGCAAACGACATTCCGAGGTCCCTGTTTTTTTAAGCGGACGCTGCCGGCGCATTCTTTTTATGTGGCGAACTTAATTATGTGTTTTTAGTAATTTTTTTTATTTTCTATATCGTAGTTAGGCTATGCCTATAGGTGTAGATCGCCGCATCACGATCATTCTAGCCCAGAACAGCCTTGTAGAACCTAGAAAGGAATAAAAATTAATTTCCTTTGTTTTTTTTTCCCTGTTGTCATTGTGCAATTGTTTTCTGTGCTTTGAAAATTTTCAGATTGGTACCTTCTGGAAGTTTTTTACTTCCCGGACGTGCAGTTGGATTGAAAGGCGTCGACGATGACGGGACAAGAGGCTCGTCCGTCGGGACCGACTGCAGAAAGGGAGGCGTTCTTCGAGGCATCGAATGATAGTCAGGATGGGCAAGTATGCGTCGGCCGGGTGAGTATTCGTACACCTGTTTTTTGTAAGGACAGGCCTGCCCTGTGGTTTGCCAGTCTTGAGTCGCAATTCTGTATTAATAAAATCACTCAGGAAGTGACAAAATTTTGTTATGCCGTGGCACACTTAGATATTAGTTGCACCAGGGAGGTTGAGGACATGATCGTCCAACCCCCTGCCATTGCCCCGTATACAAAACTAAAGGAGGCGATTATATTGTGCTTCTCGGACTCACACGAAGAAAGCATTCGCAAACTATTAGAGGGCGTGACCATCGGGGACCGGAAGCCGTCGTCTTTCTTGCGTCATTTAAGGACGCAGGCGGGTAGCAGTTTCCCCGAGGACGTTTTGAAGTCAATCTGGTCCAACAGATTACCGCGACAAATTCAAATTGTTTTGGCTGCACAACAGGTGCAGGTTTTAAATGAATTAGCGATTTTAGCGGATAGATTAATGGACATACAGGTACAAGGTCCGTCCCAGGTTTGCGGCACGCGCGCAGAGACCCCGTACCCGTCTTCGGAGCGATCGGAGATGGAAGACTTAAAAGAACAAATTTCAAAGTTGACGGGGATGGTTGCGTCTGTCATGCAGGGACAGTCGCGTAGTAGTAGGGCTCATAGCCCGAACAATAATAGGCGCGACCGTAGCCGCAGTAGGTCGCGTCCAAGAAATACCATGCTGTGCTGGTACCACGATAGGTTTGCCGCTAAGGCAACAAAATGCGTGAAACCTTGTAGCTGGCAACAGGGAAATGCGAGCCGCGATCGATAGTAGCGGCGATCGATCGCGAGTTTAAAAGTCGTAGGTTGTTCGTTAGTGATCGTGCAACTAAAATAAATTTTTTAGTAGATACAGGTTCGGATATTTGCTGTTTCCCGCGACGCTTAATAAAGGGTCGTTTAGGGGAGAGCGGGTTCGAGTTGTTTGCCGCAAACCAGTCATCTATTAAATCCTACGGCACAACTACTCTTCATTTAGACCTCGGTTTTAGAAGAGAGTTCACTTGGAACTTTGTAATCGCAGATATTAGCACTCCAATTATTGGCTCAGACTTTTTGAGCCACTATAATTTGTTACCCGACTGCCGTCGACAACGGATAATCGATGGGGTTACCAAACTGAACGTTGTAGCAACTGCAGCAAACGTTGCGCAGTCCAGTGTTAGGGCCATCGTACTCCCGAGTAACAGTTATACGGATTTGCTTTCAGATTTTCCCGATATTACGCGCCCACCAGGTATTGATAGGGTAGTCAGACATTCGACTAGGCACCACATCGAAACAACAGAGGGACCACCTATTTCGTGCAGACCACGACGGCTGGCCCCCGATAAACTTCGTGTGGCGCAGCAAGAGTTCGACGCAATGGTTCGAGCTGGTACAGCTAGGCCTTCGGATAGTCCTTGGTCATCACCCTTGCACCTAGTTTCTAAAAAGGATTCAACCTGGCGTCCGTGTGGCGATTACCGGATATTAAACGCGCGAACTATCCCGGATAGATATCCGGTTAGGCATATCGGTGATTTTGCTAGCAACTTAGCTAAGTCAACGGTATTTACGACCGTAGATTTGGTTAAAGCTTACAATCAAGTTCCCGTGTTTAAAGGGGATATTTGCAAAACTGCGATTATAACACCGTTCGGGTTATTCGAATTTCCCTACATGACATTCGGTTTACGAAATGCAGGTCAGACTTTTCAACGATTTATCGATGAAGTCGTGCGAGGCCTCGATTTCTGTTACGCATACGTTGATGACATCCTGGTACATTCCGTGGATAAGCCGAGTCATGCGGAACACCTCAAAATACTGTTCGGTAGGTTACGACAGTTCGGTGTTGTTATTAACCCGGCAAAGTGCGTTTTTGGTACATCTGAGGTTACCTTTTTAGGTTATCAGATCAATGCAGAAGGCACAAAGCCGCCTAACGAGCGAATACAAGCGCTCGCAGAGTTCCCGCCTCCTAAAACTGTGCAGGGAATGCTAAGTTTTTTAGGAATGTTAAATTTCTACCGCAGATTTTTACCCGGTGCAGCGAAATATCAGGCACCTCTGGTTGATGCGATTTCATCCACTCAAGGGAAAGGTACACAACCATTCCCTTGGACGGATGCCTTAGAAAAAGACTACATAGCTTGTAGGGATAGCCTCACAACAGTTACCTTGTTGTCACACCCTGATAGTAACGCGCAGTTAGGTTTATTTACCGACGCGTCAGGTACTCATGTAGGCTCGTGTTTACAACAACGTAAGAGCGAGAATGAGAGTTGGCATCCCTTAGCCTTTTTCAGTAAAAAATTAACAGAAAAGCAGAAGGAGTGGCCCGCTTATTATAGGGAACTCCTAGCTGTTTACGAGAGTGTTCAGCATTTCAGACATTTCTTGGAAGCGCAACATGTGACCATATTTACGGATCACAAACCTCTAATTTTCGCGTTTAAACAGCGAAGAGAAAAGTTACCACCGGTTCAATTAAACCAGTTGAGTTTCATTAGCCAATTTACCACTGATTTCGTGTACGTTAAAGGCGACGACAATGTAGTGGCAGATGCGATGTCACGCATAGAGGCAATTTCTCTTACAGACGACTACGCTGCTCTGGCTGAAGCTCAGAAGGTGGACGAGGAACTTGTTACGTTGCGAGCAGATTCTTCTTTGAAATTAGAATCTGTTCCTATTCCAGGAACGGATATTTCTGTAACATGCGATGTATCAACGGGGAAACCGAGACCGTATTTACCCGCATCCTTTCGACGGCCTGTATTTCTCAGATTGCACAATCTCGGCCACCCTAGCGCGCGCACAAGCGCACGCCTGGTCGCAGATCGTTACATCTGGCCGTTACTTAGGAAAGATTGTATGTCTTGGGCACGTTGTTGTGTCTCATGCCAGCGTAGCAAAATTACCAGGCATGCTTCATCTCCGTTAGGCAATTTTGCCAGCACAAGTTCTCGTTTTCAGCAGGTACATTTAGACATAATCGGACCGATGCCGCATTCAAACGGTTTTACGTACTGCCTCACCGCAATCGATAGATTTACGAGGTGGGCAGAGGCATGGCCGATGTCATGTATCACTGCTGAAGAGGTAGCAAATACCTTTGTCAACGGGTGGATTTCGCGATTTGGTGTACCACTCGTTGTCACTACTGACCAAGGCAGACAGTTTGAGTCTACCTTGTTTAATGAGTTGTTACAGTTTTGCGCAACTAAGCGAATTAGGACAACCAGTTATCATCCGCAAGCTAATGGGATGGTAGAACGTTTACACAGACAGCTTAAGGCTGCTTTAATGTGCCATGCAGAGACATGGAGTAAAGCCTTACCGCTGGTTCTGCTAGGTATTAGAACAGCACTCAAGGAAGACTTGAAATGTTCTGCTGCCGAGTTATTATATGGAGAGCCTTTGAGACTTCCAGGGGATTTCGTGGTACCATCCTTGCCAACCAGTGATAGTAGTGCGCATGATTTTTTGGCACAGCTACGTAAGGTTGTGGCAGATCTTCGACCAATTCCTGCGTCTCGGCATTCGTCTCCTTCAGTTTTCACTTTTAAAGAAATGTCGACCACTACGCACGTGTTTTTACGTGACGATACCGTCCGACGTTGTCTTCAGCCACCCTATACTGGACCATATAAGGTCCTCAGTAGAGGGGCAAAAAACCGTCACGATTGATGTGGGGGGAAAAAGGCAGGAGGTAAGCGTGGACAGAGTTAAACCAGCACATCTCGAGGCTGAGGATGATCATGTATCGACCTCAGTGCAACCAGGCAGCAACCCATTGGACGTACCTCTCACGGTGCCTGTTCCTCCGGTCGGAAATTTAATTCCATTGCCTGCCTCGAAGGAGTCTCCTCCACCAGCCTTGGATCCTGTCGTTTCGACGCGTTCTGGACGTCGAGTCAAATTTAGGGATGTTTTGGATCTGTGAATCCTTAGTCCCGAGATAATTTGAGTTTTAGTTAATGTAAATTGTTATTTTGTATAATTTGGTTGACCTGACGTCCCGAATATCAATTTCCTCTATGGTCATCACAGATTTGTTTGATTCTGAATGACTATGGGACAATTTTGTTCATCCTTCCGATTACGGGCGGCCTCCCTTTTTGGTGGGGATGTTCGTCTTCGTGGGGGGGTGATGTGGCGACCTCGCCTTATTTTATAATGTTCGAACTCCTTGTTGACAGCTTAATTTTCTCATCCGATATATTTGAATGTTTTCATATGTCGATGGTAGAATTAGTTGTCAGGGATTCTGACATTATTTTTCAGTAGTAACATATTTTTCTTCAAGCAAAAGGCTTTTATAAGGATATAAGAAAATATTAAGTTTCGCGTGTTCTCAGCATGAAAAGCTGCTGCGATACGTCGAATGTATTTAGAACATAATATTATATCCAATAAACAATGATAAAGTTGTAAATAACACCAAGCATTGTTATTATATGTTTCCTGAGCAAATGAAATATACCCGGTCTACTTCTGCGTAAAGGACCGCGCACTAAAAGATAAGTACCCAGACCTTCCTATTAATCTAGAAGAGGACCTTTCTCTGTTCTTCCCCGGCTCTTACGCCTCAGCCGTAAAACGCCGGAACTGCAAGTGCCATCCCATTCCTGTCTCCATATTTAAGTAACAGTAGATAGGGTTGGCACACATAAAGTAATTGGGATTTCCCGGGAGTTTTCCCGGAGGTCCCAAACACTTTTTGCCGACGACAGTGCGTATATAACGTCCTCTGTCAAAGCTACTATAGCCGCCAACAGAATGCAGAAGGTTCTGGACATCCTGCCAGTCTGGCTGGACAAGTGGCGCATGGCCGTCAACGTGAGGAAGACGGCCACGCTGCTGACCAGAGCCCAAACCCATCCTGCCACCTCCACTGCAGCTCCGAGAACAAGACGTCAAGTGGGAAACGAGTACAAAGTACCTGGGCTTCTACATCGACCGGACGTGAGGATGCGCCCGCACGTGGATCACGCAGTCCACCAAGCAAAAGCCGCTAAGGCCCTCCTCCATCCGGTCCTCCGATCGAAGCTGCCACTCTACACCAAAGTCGGCATATACAAGACGTATATACGCACGAAGATGACGTATGCTGCTCCTGCGTGGTATGCCCTATGCTCGGAAACCCAGTGCAAGCGTCTTCAGATCATTCAGAACGTCACCCTGCGGATATGCACGGGAGCCGGTCGATACGTACGCAATGACGCCAACGCCTGGGACGTGAAAATCGAGACGGTGAGGGAGTTCGTGGTCCGGTTGGCGCGCTGTCAATATGACCGTGCAGACAACGGACCACACCCGCACCTCCAGAACATTGCACCGCACCACGCCCGGCCGCCTGATGGCGCTGTATCGACCTGGCGTGCACTCCCACGCGACTTAGTCCCGGTGGATGAAAGCAGCAAAGAGGAGGAGTAGCGGTTACCACAGCAGCACAAGACCACCATGCCAAGATGGCCAACATAACCACCACGCCCAGATCTGGCCAACGACCATATCGGACCACTATAGGGCTGATTAAAGCCCGCGCGTACCCCGAGGATAGTTGCCCCAGAGCCCAACCAGGGTAAGGAGGCTCGCCTCGAAACCCTCACACGAACCCAGAATGGGAACGAACGTCCACACTGACATCCGTCCGCGCCACGTTTCTTCTGTATAAACCGCGCCTTACCGTGTACACGTGATTCGCCGATGGAAGCGGCCCGCTTTGAATTCTGCCGAAAAGCGAAGCGGCGCTTTGACGACTGGCGATGTTATTTGAACATGTTTTATGAGTGTCCACATCATCTGAAACATGTTATCTCACCATGTTATACAATACGTTATGTTACATAGTCTGTACGCACCTTAACAAATGAAATAAACGCATCCTGTTTGACGGGTACGAACAACTTGTATGGAAAAAGAACTATTATTTTATCTACTACAAACTATTTATTTTATTTTAATCGACTTCAGATTAGATCGTTTAAAAACTAAATAATTTAAGATCGTTTAAAAAAACTAAAAGAAACGACTTCAAACGTCGCGCTAGTCAAAGTAGCCAGTAGACGTAGTAACTATTATATAATCAGTGCCAGTAGGTAAAGTGCCAGCCAAGTAGTAAGTCATCGAGATAAGTAAATGCGTCATAATACAAATGTTGATATATTAAGAACGGTTCGGCCGATTTCGTTAAAATTTAAATGGAACCACCTGGGAAGGGTATGTTTTGAAATAAAAAAATAATTTTCCAAATCGGTTCAGGCATCTTCGAGTAATCGGTGAACTAAAATAAAAAAGAAAAAAGATTCTTACGAATTGAGAACCCCCTCCTTTTTTGTGAAGTCGGTTAAAAAGAACCGACTTCAATGCCACGCTATTAATTTTCAGTCCCAATTTTTAGGTGTTTATCTTCATATCTCTAGAGATACTTATCAGACCTCTTTATATATATCTCCTTTCCAACAAAAAAAAAATAATCAAAATCGGTTCATAAACGACGCGGTTCTCCGCTAACAAACCTTAAAAATGTATATATATATATGTATATATTTATATATAATAAATACTAGCTGTGCCCGCGACTTCGTTCGCGTGGAATAGTGTCTTTGGGTAGCATTAACAAATAAGACACATACGTATCCCAACTACACCACGCCGTACCACGCCACGCTACTCCCCCTTTCCCTCCGTCCCTCAAATGCTCTCCCCTCCCCCTACCCCCTCACTTCCACCTAAACCCCCCAACCTCCCCCTCGCTTACCTACCCTCCCCCTTTGCTCCCCTACCCTCCCCCTTCCCCTCACTTCCACATCCAATCCCCTCCAGCTATCCTTCCCTCCATGTATCTCCAGAGATATGGAGATAAACACCTCAAACTTTGTACTGAAAATATAGCGCGGCATTTGAAGTCGAATGTTTAAGTTTTTTAAACGATGTTATTCGTTTATTTTGTCTTCTCTACAAACTTTGTCTTGGCAATAACAAGTGACTACGACTCACCACTAGGCTATAATATCGTTTAAAAACTAAATAAGATCGTTTAAAAAACAAAAAAAGAACCGACTTCAATGCCGCGCTATTAATTTTCAGTACCAATTACGAGGTGTTTATCTCCATATCTCTGGAGATACTTATCAGACCTCGATAAAATTACCATGGTACCACACTTGGGATATTTCCTTTCCAACAAAAAAACAATAATGAAAATCGTTCTATAAACGACGAAGTTATCCGCGAACAAACATAAAAAAAAAAAACATATATACGGTCGAATTGAGAAACCTCCTCCTTTTTTTGAAGTCGGTTAAAAAGAACCGACTTCGAAGTCGCACTATTAATTTTCAGTACCAATTTTGAGGTGTTTATCTCCATATCTCTGGAGATACTAATCAGACCTCGATAAAATTACCATGGTACCATACTTGAGATATCTCCTATCCAACAAAAAAAGAATAATCAAAATCAGTTCATAAACGACGAAGTTATCCGCGAACAAACATTAAAAAAAAAAAACATATATACGGTCGAATTGAGAAACCTTTGAAGTCGGTTAAAAATGAAGCGACAAAACGAAAATAATAACACAAACATGTTTCACCGGTCGCCGCCGACGGACGCGGCCCCTTTGATTTTTGCCGAAAGGCAATGCGGCGCCTGTGGCGGCGCTATGACTGAGTGCGTGTAGTTCGCCAAGAGCGAGTCGATTTAAGAAGGTTTGATTTCAAGTACCTAGTTAATTATATATATTTTTTTACTGATTTCTTTACATGGAGTATACATACCCCTGCAAATATGGTGGAAATTCAAAACTTTGTATATACAGATCTGATAGTATTCTCGTCTGCAATTGACGAAGCTTTTTGAAAACAAGAATTATCTTTTTAATACTTGCTGTTGACACCACTAACATAAAAATACGATAAGCCATTCAGGCTCTAGGGCGTGCCAAAGAAATATACATACATTCATACATTTATATGTATATACAAATGTATATATAATATATATACGGTTAATATATATATGATATATATATATATATGATATATATATATATATGATATATATATATATATATATATATTAACCCTCCTTTCGCAGTCACCCAACTGCGGAAGAAGGAGGGTTATGTTTTAAAAACAATCGTCTCGTAGCGTCGTCCGCGTGTTGCACGTTCTTGCTCAAGTTAGCTCCTCGACAGCTCAGAATTGATAGGGAGGTGAGAAAGCCCCGATTGGTGGGTGGTACAGGGTGTCTATTCTATACGTAGTATTATTATCTGTTCTTGGTGCCGACAAGAAAGCCGATGCAACACAGAACAGATACTACGTATAGAATGGACACTCTGTTCGCTCCAACAATCGAGGCTTCCGCACCTCCTTACCGATTCTGAGCTGTCGAGGAACAAACTTGAGCAAGGACGCGCCACACGCGAACGACGCGAAGAAAATAAATCACTCAATAGCACTATTTTATTTATTTACATTTTTTAAGGTTGGTTAGCTAGACATCTAAATTGTATGAGCGCTCATATAACTCAGAGGCCTATCTTAATTAGCGTCAACTATGAATAAAATAAATTACACAGAGGCACAATTTTAGTTACATATTTACCTTATGTATTTGGCTCAATCTAGATAGAGCTAGACCCCTAAATTGTATGAGCGCTCATATAACTCAGAGGCATATCTTAACTGGCGTTAATTATGTATGTATGGGACACCATTTACTTTAATATTTGTTTCGTTTTTGAAATTTCCCCTTTTTTTGTGCTGTAAGACCTTGCTCTTTGTCGAATTTCATGGTTCTAGGTCAACGGGAATTACCCTACAGGTTTTCGACCCGGCGGTTTTCGTTTGGTACTTCCGGTTGACCTAGAATTGTCAACTATGGTCAAAATCAAGGTATTTCAGCACAAGTAAAGGAAAAATTCCGAAAAATAAAAAAGTTGAAAATAAAGGTAAATTTAGGTACTTACAAATTTCGGCGAAAATCTAAATATGTTTATATCTTATTATCGTGTTGACTCTGGATCTTGATTTTTATATATCTAATTAGGACCATAAACATCAGTATCTGGTATAAATTTTAACTTGCTAGGTCCACCCGTTCCTGAGAAAATCGGTGGTGACACACGGACATACAGACGGACAGACGGATAAGAAAGTGATCTTATAAGGATTTCTTTTTTACCTTTTGAGATACGGAACCCTAAAAACGAATAATTCACTTTTACAAACTTATGATTAATTGTTAAACAAATAATTGTTTAACAATTTACAAAAATATAAAGTGTGAAACACTTCAAAGGAACATAATATTTAACTTATGATTAATTGTAGCTGTTGCAATACATTTCCTATATGGATCGAACTACAAAGATAAATTTGTCCCTTAAACTAGTCTGAGAAGTTGGTACGGAAGCCTCGGTGGGCAAGTTCAACTCGATTTTGCTGGTTTTTATATTAATATAGTACCTACGTAAATTTGAAGCTCCTGTGTGTACTGGTCCCAACATATATGTATGAAGTTGACGTTAATTTTCACGTGAGTAGTATTATTGTTCTGTTGTCGTCCGCGTGTGGTGCCTTGCTTAAAGTAGCTCCTCAGCAGCTCCAGAATCAGAGGCGAGTTGAGGAAGCCTCGATTGGTGGGTGGGACAGAGTGTCTATTCTATACGTAGTATTATTATTTGTTCTCGGTGCCGACAAAGAAAACCGATGCAACACAGAACAGATACTACGTATAGAATGGACACTCTGTTCGCCCCAACAATCGAGGCTTACTCACCTCCCTACCGATTTTGAGCTATCGAGGAACTAACTTGAGCAAGGACGCGCCACACGCGAACGACGCGACGTAAATAAATCACTCAATAGCACTATTTTATTTATTAACATATTTTATGGTTGGTTCCAATTAAGCTAGACCTCTAAATTGTATGAGCGCTCAGTTCCTTTTTTTACCTTTTGAGAAACGGAACCCTAAAAATGATAAAGTAGATATCTAGTTACTGTATAACTGAAGAAGACAAATTGTAGGTAGGTACATAATACATGTATTGGTGGAGTGATCAAAGTGTCCATTCTATATTTTGTTCTGTGTCGCATCCTCGCAGACAAAAAGTTTTGTTCGCAGTGTGCGCAGGGTGATAGACAAAACTGTCTTGAGACAGTCTTGAGGCAGTCTTAAGACTGTTTTGTCTATAGTCTGCTCTCAGCCTAAATTGAATTTGTCAAAACATCTGCAGTGCACCATCGTTTTATATTACGTCTATACCGTGGATGGAGTATTAAGTGGATGTGGCATTTAAATAACAATAATTATATGAGAAGGATAGAACTATACAATTACTAGTATGAGAGAGCGAGATGAACAACAGTTTTTTCCTTTACCTGCGTATGCGATTAAACTGGTTCCAGCACTGTTTGGAACCAAGTTCTAGTGCACCCATTGGCTCTCACCCGCCGTCATGTATAACCCGACCAAATTTTACGTTGTTCATTTTATCTTATAGCTGGCATATGTATCACGTGTTCATCGTTTTAGTCGGGTTATATCTCTATAGCTATGATCTCTATGCTAATAATTTCATGACGGGGACGCGGCTATGTAGGCTGTCTAGCTCCATCTCTGTCATGTTTGTTCATTTCTATCAAATTCAAGTTTAAAGCTCAAGCATACGGAGGCTGATTATAAATAAAGTCGGGGGTGGTTTAAAAAAAAAAAAATTATGTAGGCCCTTAACCTTTGCCCGCGGACGGTAAGCGCCCTCACTGGTCGCTATTGCCACAGAACAAATTCACTAGAAAGTAGTAGTTCGACATGTGTTATTGTTAGTAGAGGAAGGGAAGGTAATTTGGAATATCATTTTGGTTTAGGCCTGTGTCTTTTTCTGTGGGGTTTGAAGAAATAAAACCTTAATTAAATTGAAACAAAATTCTTCCACTATCAAACTAACGCTTCGGTCGCTTTTCTCGCTCGGTCAAAAAAAGGGGTTATTCCCTGACTACCCCAAAAAAGAAACTCTGCTCAAAATAACTAGTTATAATACTATTATAAATATATTATCGTGGGTCGCCGCGTCAAAATCAAATAAAACTATGACATGTAGAAAACACATTTATTACGTAATAATGCTTTGTACTTATGTAAGTACTTCTCTAATCTATTTACAAAAAGTATAATTTATAACATTGATTCACTTACAAACTTTATTACATTAAAATTATTGTGATATTAAATCCGCTGCAATAATAAAAGTAAAAGTTTTTAGTACAAATAAAATTGTCATATTATAATTAAATATTTATTTTACATAATATATAACCCTGTCTAATGTTCAATAAGTTGTTATAATAACTATATAATATTTGGCAACATTAAGTAACTACGCATTGACTTAATAATTTATTTATTTGTCATACAAAGAACAATTATGAATAGATATGAGTTTATTTACAGGTAATAAGTAATTATTACACTAGAAAGGTAGCGGTAGAATTATAAGGAATACTTTGTATTTTAAATAACAATAAAATACTTCATTTAATGACTGACATATAATGAACGTAATTTGCCTATATTTTTATACGTGTAAACTCTTTATATTTATAACATCACTCGATTTAACGACAAACTCCTTAAAACGTCGAAAATGTTTGACTTTGGTTTGTTTATATTATTTATATGCAATAATACACTCTATCTATATGTATAGCGTCACGCTCACTCTATTTAACGACAACAATACAGCATTATAAATAATTAAGCAGTACTTTCTTATTAAGTAGCCAAAGTTGTTAAGAACTGCAGTTGTGTACGTTCTTTTGTTTTCTGTTTTCTTATTTCATTATCTAGCACTAGTTTACTTTGAATGACGTACCGGAGATTGTAAGATAAATTTGTCTTTTGTTTTTGTATGATGAACTTGCACATGTTTATCTCGGTCATTAGACATTTGTTAAATTGTTACACGTTATCATTATCGTAGTTGCTTACAGACTTTCGAACTGTAAACTGGCGAGTAAACGAGAATCTTTAAGTACTATTGACGAAAAAGTTGTATTAATACTCTCAATAGAGGCGGGAGAAAAGATCAGTGTATCAGTGGATCAGTAAAATGATATATTTTATTTCTCTCCATTTAATGATCACTCTCTATAACGCCGAAAAATGCTTAGTCCGTTAAGTGTCGTTATATAGAGTTTACACTGTATTTGATTTTATACGTATATTTGCCTATAATATTGTATTTGACTATATGTTTTTGCTTCTCAATTTGGCTTTAATAGTTCTAAGAATATTTTACTTCTTATCTAATTTGCACTGAAACTGTATTTTATGTTCTACACTTTTAGGAGAAATAGTACTCCATACATGAACCGATTTGTGCTTGATACAGGTTGAGCAACTGTCCCAGTGTGAAGTACTGCCTCACGTTGGCCAAACACCAAGCTTATAAGACGCCAATTGGGCATAAGGTATCTATATAACCCAGAGTCGTACCTACGCAGATATTTTAAGTTCCTTTTTGAAACAGTTAGTCTAGAAGTCTAGTAAGTATTATGACTTTGTTTACCTACCTACTCGAATAGTAGTATTTTTTTCTTAAAGGATTTTTATTTTTTACAGTGCAAAAATTTAATAATGATGTACCCACAAATTTCATTTGGTAGGTTACCTACTAAAAATGTTAAAACTTCTTGAGTTTCCATGAAAACCGGTTCACTCTCGGTCATTTATATCATTCCAATTACTATTATGATTTTTGTACGGTCCCTTGTTTAAAAAGTTACCAACTATTAGTTCAAAAATATTTGCGTAGTACCTATTTATAAAATCATTTGAATGTCTTTTTATTCGAAGGTTGATATCTCTTTATCTTACGAGCGTTACCTTTTAAATTGAATAAAGCTTATTTAAATAATAAAAACTGTACAATATTATTTGTAAAAGGAATGTATGAAAAAAGATTAATTCAATTTCTTCTTCGTCTCATTGCAGTGCACTGTATTTTTCTGTTTCGTTAGTTTGATCACTTTATTTAATATATAAGTATAAGTTGCGGTAATATTTATAACATTTTATCTTGTAGGAACTTTTCTAGGCCGTGATAAAGATGAGGTCTGACCCCGAACAACCCGTGATCTTCGTCCGTGTAACTCTGAAAGATAAGAAAACAATGTTTCAGGCTTTCTAGAATAAGTTGCATAGATTATATACGAAACGAGAACAAGATTATTTATTGGAGTTATTTTTTTTGAAGACGGTAAAAAATTAACCTTCCCGTAAATGACATTGATCCATTAATTACATTTACTAGATTCATTACTGAAACTTAGGAAGCTGGAATATTATTTATTTTTAACCCCCTACGCATAAGTGTTATAAGGGGGTGTTATAAGTTTGATGTGAATATCTGTACATCTGTGTATGTGTGTGTCTGTCTGTGACATCGTAGCACACAAACCAGATCAACCAGATTTTGAATTCGCTGGTTGGGATAGTTGCGCTTTGTGGGTTGGAATTAAATCAGTTATCCTTCGCCTCCTCTTATTACCGTCTTCCAATTTCAGACAAGCACGATTCCATCTTAGACACATTAGATGGGATGATGGTCAAAGGCTTGTCTGTCCAACATAAAAAGATAATAAGTTACCACCTAGGTGGATGCATCCCGCAAGGTAGGCCAATATGATCACTGAATATGAAACCAACAAATGGTCGGCGACACCGTGGTCGACCGCGAGAGAGGTCGCGTGAATTAAGTACCTATACTTAGTGGCACACTAGACTAGTTGGACAAACATAGCCCTGTACCCTTAGTATAGATCTTCTACGATAACATGACCCGCCCCTCCAAAATTCAAAAACGTTTGAAAGTATTTGTGAAAGTATTTACAACGCACCACCACGCATGTGTGCGTACTGGTACTGCCGGTTCCGCGACATTGCATACATAATTAAATATCTCCTAATTATGAACACTGCAAAAAAAGTTTCTATGAAATTTATAAGCAATACTTTCCGTTAAGTTAGGTTGGCTACAAAGTACGTTCATAATTCGGGTATCAACAATGTTGGGGAGTGCCTACTCTTATAACGTAGTACAACATAATTACAACTACATACAAACTCTTTCGTAAGGATGTGAATACACACATTAAAACAGTAATTTGGAGGGGCGGGCCATGTTATCGTAGAAGATCTCTACGAGTTTTCATACCAAACTCGATATCGTATATCGAACGAATTTAGTATGAAAAACAGTACAGCGCCTCTAGTGGTCACTACACTTCACTAAATTTAGACCAATCAGAGAGCCAGAATAAGTCGAAAACCATGTGAGATCTGTCAAAAGCGTTTACGATAAAAACTCGTACTAAGGGTACTGAAGAGAGATTCTTGAAAGGATAGGTACATGGGAGACCTTTGCCACAACACAATAGATTCAGAAAAACAAATTACCATTTGTGTAAAGAAGACGTCTCTTCTCTGAAGCATGCGGGAGATCAACATGGCGTGCTGGTAGTGAACGTTGTCATCCGCCGTGCCGTGGATTAGGAAGTAGCTCTTGTTGCGGAACGCTTCAGCCTGTATATAACACATATATTTAGACTAGTCGCCTGTTATCGAATCGCGATCATAATTTATGAATGGTTAGTTTATTTTTAACACATCTTTGTTTTAGTCGTGGCCAGATCTTAGAATCACATTATGATATTAGGGGTCATCTATAAAAAACGTCACACTAATTTCGTGATTTTATTACTCCTCCCCTTCGAGCATTTACCAATGGAGATGTTAACGGTGTAATCCGCAAACATTTTTTTCTGCCGATACTTACAGGAGACGAGGTAAACACGCATTGCACACACACAAATCACTCACTTTAACGATCCCACACACTAGCTTGAAACACGCACACAGTATTAAAAATACAGCGTAGTTACGCACGCTTATATGGCCAATAATGGCTATATGGCCAGCAGACGGGTATGCTTTGCGTTAACATCTCTATTGGTAAATGTTCGAAGCTCCTCCCCCATCCTTATCACAGTTGATCACATTTGATGCCTTGAATACACAAAAACTTTAAGAATTTTATTACTTGACACTGGCTAAAAATACACTAAACGCGTAGAGCGACAAAAAAAAACCGGCCAAGTCGAGTTGGACTCGCCCACCGAGTCTTCCGTACCAACGTCAACGTTGGTTATTATGAATTAAGCTAGACCTCTAAATTGTATGAGCGCTAATATATCTCAGAGGTCTATCTTAATTGGTGTCAACTATGTATGTATGGGGATACCCTTTAATTTTCAACTTTTTTTATTTTTTGGAATTATTCCTTTATTTTTGCTATAAGACCTTGCTTTTTGCCAAATTTCATGATTCTAGTTCAACGGGAAGTACCTTATAGGTTTTTGACCCAAAACCTATAGGGTACTTCCGGTTAACCTAGAATTGTCAATTTTGGTCAAAAGCAAGGTCTTACAGCACAAGTAAAGGAAACATTCCGAAAAATAAAAAAGTTGAAAATTAAGGTAAATTTTGGTACTTACTTCGCGGAATCTATTTTTGCCCATATCTTTTTATCGTGATCGTATCGTGATCTTCATTTTTATACACCTAATAGGGACTATAAACTTCTGAATCTGGTATAAATTTCAACTTACTAGGTCCACACGTTTCTGAGAAAATCGTTGGTGACACACGGACAGACGGACAGACAGACAGACAGACGGACAGACAGACAGACAGACGGACAAGAAAGTGATCTTATAATGGTTCCATTCTTTTTCCTTTTGAGGTACAGAACCCTAATTAAGAGCAGTTCCGCTAGGCTAAACAATTTAAATCTTATGCCTATATACAAGAGATACTTGTCACATAATGTCACACTTCGTCGTCCCCCTCCCTCCCCCTTAACATGTAACGAACATTATGGATGATCCCTTATTGATCTGGCTCGTGGATCTGGCCATACCATATGCATGCATATCTATATAGGCAGCGGGAATTTCCATTTCATGAAATATACCTAACCAACCATATTTTCATGCCACATTCAATTCTCGACAATGTAGTCATTGTACACGTGTTTTTACTGAACTCCCTCTATACAGCTGGACCGATTTTGATGTATTATTTGGGTGCGTGTTGCAGTTAATGGATAGCTTAGATTCACTATGGCGACTACACGTTAGGTTATCCGTCATTCAAAACCATCACTCATGACTTTTGGTTCCTGATGCAGCAATCAGAAGTATGAAAATATCGGTCAGTCACCGTCAATCACCCATTAGACGACCAGTTATCCATCAATCACAGCCGTGACTGCCAGCAAACTGACAGCAAAACCTATCGTGTAATGGACGCCTATTGGATCCATTATGTGGCGCTGTAATCGGGCAGGACAACGTCTGCCAGATCCGTTAGTATTTTATGAGATTTTTTACTTCCTGCAGTTCTTCTTTATATAAACTTTAACCAAGTTCTACCACATATGCGGTGAAACATGAATCAAGCAAAAAATCAACGTATGCCGGAATTATTAACTACCTGCATCACAAACAAAAAAATCCATTGTAAGAATTGAATAAGCTGAACTATGTCTACTTATATTTATTTAATGAAGTTTCAGCAAAGTGTTTACGTTATCAGATTTTTTCAGATGGTTTCTGAGGTGCGTAGGTAAATAAGTCGCGCAATCGTGGTACCTACAATGGAAATTCTGTGTCAGCAGTTAACTCATTCAATTCGCAGTGTGGCACAAACATGACTATTGTATGAACCTGAATGCAGTGTAAATAACGCTACTCATTTTAAGTGACTGGCAACGCATAAATTTGCGTTCGTTTGGTCTGAACTTTAGACGTACCTAAACGTAGGTAGGTACTTTTTACTGAGCAAGTTATGCTTAGCTACTCACGATACGTTCAATAAAGAAATATTTATTTAATAATAATATGTAATTCAAATGTTCTAGTATTCTTACCACTTCAGCGTTTAGCAGCGAAGACTGTTCGTAGGCTTGTAGATTCTCCGAGGGTACGTCCATGTAACGCTCAGTGTAGATGGAGTCTAGAACATTTTATGATAAATGTAATGTAAAGGTCGTCTCGTCGCCCACTTACACGACCCTGCTATCTGCTATATTTATTAACAATGGCTTTGAGCCTTATTGTACGCCCGAAAAGGGTAAAACTGTTGTTACTTAAATAAAAAACATACCATCTTTGTACACAGTTTATTTAAAATAAATATATTTTGATTTTGATTTTGCTCCAACAACAGCAACAACTTAAACGTAGGTGACCACTCGATGTGACGCGCGGACAGCTAGCAGGCCACAAGCTGTCCACGCGCAAACAGCTAGCAAGCTACCAGCTGTCCACGCGCGGACTGCTAGCAGGCGAAAACTTTAGAAGATATCACAGAATGAGAATTACTTACGCGAATCGCAATTAATGAAATACTAGCAGCGACCCGCGGTTTCACCCGCGTAGTTCCCGTTCCCATGAGAATACAGATATAAAATATAGCTAATTTTACTCGCTGATAATGTAGTTTTCTATTCGTGAAAGAATTTTTGTAATCGGTTTAGTAGTTTTTGAGTTAAATCGTAACAAACAAACAACAAAAAAATAAAATTACATCGAAGGCGGGCTGCGGCGCAGTATGGACTGCACCACGGTTTAGGAGGAGGTGCTGCGGTGGGAGAGGAGGTGCCGCGGTGGCAGAGGAGGTGCCGCGGTGGGAGAGGAGTGCCGGTGTTGCGATGTGTCACTCTCCCTTCCGTCTACCAAAAATAGGGTTAAAAAAAGGGTCGTTTACTACCCATTGATTTGGTCACTGGGAAATAAATTTTAAAGTACGATATGGTGCGTCATTGGCGCCATCGGCGTCTTGACGAGGTACCAATAGGAAACACCTCTTAATCAACTTAAGGGACAGCTTTTTTATGGTGAAAGGTAACAGGCCAAGCACGACGCTCGCCTGATGGTAAGCGATGACGTCTACCTATAACAAATACAGCGGCATGCAAAATTCTGGACTGCCAGAATTTTGCATGTCACTGCACTGCACCTGTTACCTTGAGGCACAAAGATGTTGAGTCTCACATGCCCTGTAATTTCACTTCACACCTTGCCATTTCAACCAAAAATCATTCCTATTTCACGGCTGAAAATTAATTGGCCAAGTGGTGGTACCGCCCCAGGCGGTCTAGCAGAAGTCGTACCACTACAAAATTAAAAAAAACAGCTAGTATAATTGAAAATAAATGTACCGTAGAATCTCCAGTCTACGACGGGTGCGACGGCAGCAGCACATCTGAACACGTTTCCACCTCGAGCTAGAGCTAATGAAGCCGCGTACCCCCCATATGACCAGCCCCAGATACAAGTGCGGTTGCTATCCAACCACGGTAGACGCTCGTGCAGGGCTCTGGAACCAATATTCAAATACATACTTCTACATACGAGTACTGGACATAATTTAAGACCGTTTAAAAAACAAAAAAAATACCGACTTTTTCAGAATTTTCAGTAGTTACCATTACTAGTTTGAGGTGTTTATCTCCATATCTCTGGAGATACTTATCAGATATTTAAAAAATTTAAATGGGACCATTGCAGACTAAAATTCTTTCGAAAAAAAATAAATTGTGCAAATCTGTCATAGTATGTGACTGAGTAAATGTAATAGAGCTCCAGTCCGGGTCCACTTAAAAATTCCGAATATCAGTTCAATTAAAAAATAAAAGCTTACAAGAAATGTGGGTTGCATTACTACTGTTCTTGTTAACCCAACTAAGCTAATTATGCTTGTGTCTGGAGTTGAGTTACGTCAATAGTACAATGGGTGGGGATCGAACTCGCGACCTCTCGATTGCCAGTCCGACACCTTATCCATTGGGCTATTGCCGGTTATATTATAATTGAATACATAAGCTTGTAAAATAGCCCCTGGAGAAGACGGTAATATAGCTGAGCTCCTGGAATCTGGCGGTACCTGTAATAAAAGAGCTCCAGATAACTTTTAATAGAGCCCTCTTTGGTAGATAAATCCAGAGTAGCAGTGTTATCTTTCAAAATGGGTGACAAGACAACAATATTTTTACCACCAACGGAACGGATGTTTGTTTGTAGTTTGTGTGTGCAAATCCATGTTGGCATTTTTCTCCAAAACTACTAGTCCGATTTTGATGCAGTTTTCAGTTATGGGTTCGTGTTTGATTGGTGCATGTTCTTAAATAGGTGTTACGGTGTTAACGCACCAGGGGGCGGTGCAGTAAACATTTGTTTGTGTAAACCCATGTTGCCATTTTTCTCCAAAACTAGTTCGATTGTGTCTTTAAACGGTTCGTAATTAATCAGTGGTTGGTGGTTCTTAGATAGGTGTTATGACGTTAATTTTCTCATTGTCGTGGGTGTTATTCAAAATGGGTGTTTATTCAAAATTTTAATTTTGTTACTTGTGAAACGGTAGCTTTCACCCATTTTCACCATTTTCTTTGCCGGGTATAATGCTGCCTAGCTGCTGCTATACGGCCGAATTGTTGCATCTCGTCTAAAAGCTCGTGTTATAGGTACAGATTTGGCCTGGAATATCGATGTCGCCTTTCTAACAAAGTCTTACCTGGTGACATTGATCTGGTCAGCAATCTCCACGGTGCCAAGGGCTCGGTTTACAGCGAACATGTTAGCGACGCCCCTTAGTCCAGAGCCGCGGCCGTCAATTTGTGCTACCGAGATGTTCCACCGACTGACGAGCGAGCTCCCCCAATCTATGTTCCATAGCTTCGTCACTTGAGCCGAGTCGGGACCACCGTAGCTGGAAAAACAATAGTTTTTGAATGAGTAAATATTAGTAACTAAGTATTGTTTAGTTCGTTATTATTGCCAATACAAGTAATATTTCAATAGTCGTGGATTTACAGTTACATATTTCCATGTTGGTATGGGGCTGTTGATTGTGTACCGCTATGTACCGCCATGCCTCTACAATTTTTACAATGTAAAAAATTTTGTTAAATTGCACAGAAATCATTTTTGGTTTATTTCTGAGCTACTGAAAGCTCGTAAAGTATGAAAGTTTGCGGTACCGTTGAAGGTACAGAAATGAAAGGGAAGATAAGATAATGTGTAGATTTCTTTCTAAAAGACATTGTGCCTCTGCACCTTAAATAAACATTGTTGAATTCTGTAAGACAAAAAGACGGTCCAGAATATAGCCATTTTTAAATTCTGCAGCTCTAGGCTCAAGTCTACCCAGTCTGCTGGTAAATCTACCATCGTTTTTCAACCAAAACTATTATTTTTTGCCCAATTGTAAAGAAATGCAACAAAATCGGGCTTCCTTATACACTTTGGACTATATTCTGTTACTCTTACTGATACTCACACATAGACTAAAAGCGGCACATTAACCATGTTCTCGTAATTAGCAGGAACCTGTAACAGCACATCTGCGTCAGGCAGCCCATCTGCCACCGGGATAGAAAGACGCAATGTTTGTGGCAGCACGTGGTTAGCCATCAGATTCACCATATCCGCGTTGTCTTCCCATACTCTAACCAAAGTTCCGTTATTAGCCTGAAAGTTTTAAAAAGCTTGTTCATCACTACATATTATAAAACAGTCTCCAGCTGCCATTTTGTCTCTCTGTTTGATCGCGATAAACTATTGAACGGATTTTTATGCGGTTTTTGCCAATATTATGCTCTAACCGTGCGAAGCCGGGGCGGGTAGCTAGTAAAATAAATGGCATCTAATGCCGAGCGTGTCTTTTGCTGTAGTAAACTAGAGTGTTTCGCTCTGAATCTCTGAAGGTATCGTAACGTCAAGATAGTCTGGCAAAGGGGTACCGAAAATAGCGATCACCGGCATGTCTAGGGAGAAGCTAAAGTTAAACTTAGACAATGATTGTTGTGTAATAATACCTAAAGGATTCAGTAGGTAAAAATAATGGATGAAATATAACTAAGTAGTGGCGCACCGCGGCTTCTCCCGCGTTAATAATTATTCAATGTCCTAATCCACTATACTGGCTATCTCTGTGCAAAATTTTAGCCAAATCGGTCGAGCCGTTTCACCGTGAAGAGGTCCCAAAGAAATAAATATATAAACTGACTTTCGCATTTATAATATTGGTGTTGATTTTATTATTTTCTCGGTTTATGGTAGATCTCCGATAGCCTATTAGGAAATTATCCAACAAATAAAGTACACTTTTGAGGCACAAGTCAGATAGAAGAGACGTAAGTCACGACCGGAGCACTCATCAATTCTGTATGAGATTGCACTTTTATATAAAAAATATGGAAGTCTCGCGATGCAAAACATATAGAAATGATAGGGTGGAGACACCACGTTGTCCTACACGTATTTATTCTGTTTGGCTTGCCACTTTTGCGTTGTGTTTCAGATAACAGCTATCTGAAATGTTATCAGGAACTGGTAAAAATAGCTCTAAAGCTTTATTTTTGCAGTGATTTTTTTTATATTATAGGCTAGCGTTTGACTACTATCTCACCTGTTGGTAAGTGATGATGCGGTCGAGGTTGGTAGCACGCTAGGAATAGAATGGGAACTGGCTCTCAAGGATAGCTGCCGAAACACATTAGATGTTTTGGTGACAGATTTTCTAACTTGAAGGTGGTAGCTGGCCAGTTAGATAATAGACAGTGTCCTACCTCCATGCGGGGGTTGGGGGTTTTTAAATTATGTTTTTCTTTCACCGAAGGGCCACTGTGAATAGCGCACATACATTTTTCGATAGAAAAATCCATTAGTGCACGGCGGGGATTGAACTCGGTACCTATGGCGTCAAAACCGACCATTCTCCCACGACACCACCGGGCACCTTAGGATTCCGTTATCCTGCCCAGTTTTCAACTTATATAATGTTTCACATCATTATCATCATCAGCCTATCTCTGTCCACTGTTGGATATAGGCCTCACCTATGACACGCCACTGAGCTCGATCTTCAGCTCTCTGTTTCCAACCGCTGCCAGCCTGCTGCGTATATCATCGCTCCATCTAGTCGGCGAGCGCCCTACACTACGTTTGTAATGTTTTACTTACAGTATTATAAATGTAGACTTGCGGTACATCAGGACCAGCGCAGGTGATAGCCAGTCGTTCCCCAGAAGCGCTGATGGTAGCATCGTTGTACAGACACTCGCCACCGTCCGGTCTACGGATACTGCACGTGAAGCAGTTCACCACCCCGGAACTGTCCACGGAGTAGATATGCAGCTCTGCTGAATCGTTGACGCGCGTGGCTTTGTACCAGCTGAAATTTTATTAACCAACAGTGCTATCTTAACAGAACTTATGGCTACAGATGGAATATATACATTTCCCCGCACTTTTACGAACGTCTCTCTTCCCACGATGCGCTGATCCGGGCTGGTCTGTGTCTGCCTACAATATCATGCACCGTGAGAAGCGAAGAGTGACGCCCGGTAACGTTTATCCACGATCTTTGACGTTAATTGCTTTTTGAAAATGCTTACTCACTTTTGAAATCCATCGTTAGTCTATTTTATAGTATCAGTCAGTGGGACTATGGACCTAGAAGGGATATTGTTGCGGCTCGAACAACTAGGGTAGCTATCCTACGTAGTTCTTCTAGTAATATATGAAAGTCATAAACAGTTGCGAATACATACATACAAACATAAAATCAGGCGTTTTTATCGTTGAGGTAGGCAAATGCTATTTCTTTCGACAAGCTACGATCATGATATACCTCTTTCGCTTCTTCCACTTTCATGAGCGCCTTTATACATTACATGCTCGCCGGTTATAGGTACGTTTGACTTAGCCTTTTAAAAAAAAAGGAGATATTATTATAATATTCATAATAATATTATTACATATTATATATATATATATATATATATATATATATATATTTATTATATATATATGTATATGTATTATATATATATATATATATATATATATATATATATATATATATATATATATATATATATATATATATATATATATATATTATATATATATATATATATATAATACATATATATAATACATATACATATATATATAATAAATATATATATATATAATATATAAATATATATTAATAATATTAATATTTTATACCTTTGGCATACTAAGGTGGACTCAGACTGAACTAGACGCCCTGGATAGAAAAGTTCGAAAGCAACTGACATCACATCGCATGCTTCACCCACGCTCGTCTGTTATGAGACTGTATATCCCACGGAAATGGGGTGGTCGAGGCTTTTTAAATGCCAAGACACTCCACAACCGTGAGGTATGCAGTCTCCGGGAATATTTCCTAAACAACGAGAGTGGGATGCATTGCGATGTGGTGTCAGTTGACAAGACTTTCACCCCTCTATCCTTAGGCAAAGAGAACTGGCGCAAGCCTTAGGTGCAGTGTGAGCACCGAGGACCGCAAAGACGTATGGAAGAGCAAGGAGCTGCATGGCCGGTTCTATCGAGTCTTAACGGGACCCGATGTGGACCTGCTCGCGTCGGTGAACTACGGTCGGTGGCTACGATTCGGGGACCTCTTTGGGGAAACCGAAGGTTTTGTTTGTGCAATTGCGGACGAAGTTGTCAAGACGAACAACTACCGGAAATATATTATGAAGGACGGTACGGTCGACATATGTCGGGCATGCCGCCGTCCCGGAGAGTCACTCAGACATATCATTTCCGGTTGTTCTCATCTTGCTAACTCCGAGTACTTGCACAGACATAACCTCGTAGCCAGGATCATCCACCAGCAACTTGCTCTTCAAAACGGCCTTGTCAAGTCTGAGGTGCCGTACTATAAGTACGCACCTGCGCCAGTTCTTGAAAATGGTCATGCTTTGCTCTATTGGGACCGATCGGTTATCACGGACAGGACTATTGTCGCCAATAAACCTGATATCGTGATAGTCGACCGGTCCCAGCGGCGGCCAGTGTTAGTTGACATCACCATCCCGCATGACGAGAACCTCGTAAAAGGCTGAAAAGGACAAGATCAGCAAGTACCTTGACTTGTCTTTCGAGGTTACCGCCATGTGGGATGTTGATTCGACTAGCATTGTCCCAATAGTCGTTTCTGCGAACGGCCTAATAGCGAAGAGTCTCGACCAACATCTCAAGAGACTCTCGCTAGACGGCTGGATCAAGGGCCAGATACAGAAGGCGGTACTTCTTGACACGGCACGCATCGTCAGGAGGTTCCTCTCTCTGCAGCCCTAACCACCGGTAGCTTGGGCCCTGCCCCGCTGCTGGCGGCACTCTAGGTTTAGGTTTTTTTATAATAATGTTTATTTGTAATTATTTTTGTCTATTTTTGTTTGGATATCTTTATTGTAAAAAAACCTAAAACTAAGAAAGAAAATAAATAACGTGAATAATAATATTAAAAGGAGATATTATTATAATATTTAAGAGATTTTATTCTATTTCATACTAACGGTCGTTGAAGCACTTACACAATATCGTCTGAGGTCCAGGACAGGATCTCGGAGACGGTGTGAGGAGTGTTGGAACGACCCTCGTTGGTCCAGCTTTGAGCATTAACATTCGACACCTGGACGATTTGTTTGTACAACACTCCGTCTACAGCCTGCAAATTAATAATAAGAATAATTGACAAAAAATGTAATGCACAGATCTTACTTATAATTCGACTCTAGGAGCAACCACACAGTTTTCATTCACACAAAACCATCGAAGTTTAATTTTTGCACCAAGCATACTTGTCTTTGATACGCCCCTTACTTAGTGCGGATTTGACCAAACTCGGATAATATAAGAGTTATAAGGAAACGTCAAAAATGTTTGGTAAATACTTTGAACAAATTACGATTTAGGCACTGTAGAGTAACCTTATGCGAGTTTGGTTAAATCCACAGATAGTGATTTACATTGATTGGCGAATTTTCCATCTTGTGAAAAGGTGGAAAACAATAATTTGATGTTTAATAAGCACGGTTTGTACCATACAACCATAGATTAATAGCGTAGTGTAATACGACGTCTGTGTTTGCAACTATCTGTACGGTCCTGCCCGGAACCCATCAATAAAATCAATCAAATTATTGATATACTTCTTCGCTTTGTTAGAGGTTCTGGCTTATGCTTTGTTCATTTCTGGTCATACATGGTCAAACAAGAAACTACACAAAATTTAAAGTCTTTCTCAAGTACATAAATTAAATTGTTACACACAATCCAAAATGCCATCGTACCGACGGGACTCGAACCCGGACCCCTTGGGAAACATGCCCAGGTGCTATAAATTAAGTCACGTATAAACAACGTTTGGGTGTATTATGGTAAAGTTATCCAAAGATTTTAAACGCCCATGGGCCCCAAGACGTTAAGGCACAGATTATATTATACTGTATAATCTATATAAGACCACTTGATTTATAAACTTCTTATAGAGTACTCGATAGATTTTGAAAATGGAATAGTTTTCAACGAACATATACAGTTATTATGATGATGCCCTTAGGTTGAGTTGCACAATCATACTTTAACTATAACAAACGTCAAAAATCTGTCAAAATCCTTACAAAAACACCGGTTAATAGTTATAGTTACGGTTAAAGTAAGATGGTGCAACCCAGCCTTAGAGTCTAAGGGCATCACAATAGTTACTAAATACGTTAGTTATAGTATAGTTACTAGTAAACACAATACTACTAACCACTATGAATTAAATCATACTAGAGTATGATTTATTTTATAGTACATAGTATTATTATCTGTTCTGTGGCTTAGTGCAAATGCTCTTAGCCTATAATATGTTGATACATATTGTAGAATTGTGGGTTGACATTCTACTTACTTGGGGCAGTATAGTGATGAAAGAGGTGCCAAGGTCGTTGAAAATGAGAGGTATGTTGTCAATCCAGCCTTCTCTCTCTTCGTATTGGTAGATCTGGAAATAGAATAAATAGATAATACACAATTGTAAAAGTATAGAATATGTGAGAACTATATAGCAGCATACCTAAAATGTTTGTGGTGGTAGGAGCATATTATAATATATATGTTTCACCTGACTCGCTACTAAAAAGTAGCTTACCACTATCAAGACATAAATCTGCCGCCATAAACTAACGGTATTCCGGCAGCACACAGCGCTTGAGAGTCAGAGTAAGAATTCTAGGTCTAGCGTGTTCAACATCTTCAACCACAATGTCATCGCTTACCACCAGGCGAGATAGTGATCAAACGCTATATGGTATAAACGCTATACGCTATACGCTATACGCTATATGGTATAAAAAATAAAAAAACCTCTTTACCCAGCTGCACTCAGGCACGTACATAGTATTCAAGTAGATAAGTAAAAAGACTAAGTATCGAACGTCGATATCATATGGTCCAACCTACTTACCAGCTGTAGCCGACCACCGTTGCTGGGATTTGAACCGGCGACCTCTCGCTTAAAGTCAAGCCATCTATCCTTTAAGGAACGGTACGGACACACTGCAGCGTCCTGCGTGCGCGATCTAGGCGGCGATCAGATAGCGCAGTAGTATTTGTACCAACTGGTTCACATCAAACGCGATCAGAAAACAATTGAAAAGTACTGAGATCGCAGACCCGCAGATCGCAGGACGCCGCGGTGTGGCCGTACCTTTACGCCAACGGGCTCTCATCAATCTCCATTTAATTAACGATTAAGCCATAAAAGCAGCATTCACTCCCATAGCGACTTATTCTTTTGTGAAATCGTTAAAAAGGAAAAAAGCTTAAAATCTTGAATACTATACTCGCTATCCTCAAATATAAGGGAATGTTTTTATGTGCATTATTTTTACTCGTCTACGACAAAGCAAAAAGGTGCGTTATTTACCTGCGAACATGCGGCCTGTCCATGGATACACAACATCACTCGGAGGGTGGTCTGGACACGGTTTGTCCACATCACGGCGATGGAGTCGTTAGTCACGAATGAAACAGTCTTCAGAATTGGCCTGAAAATATAATGTTACTAAGTACATTAATTGCGTAAAGGACAGATTATTGGGAACGGCTGGCTCTCAATAAACTGTCTTCAGTACCCTTGGTACGAGTTTTCATAAACGTGTGTTCGTAAACGCTTTTGGCAGATCTCACATTGTTAGGGTTCCGAACCCAAAAGGTACCAACGGAACCCTATTACTGAGACTCCGCTGTCCGTCTGTCTGTCTGTCTGTCTGTCTGTCCGTCTGTCACCAGGCTATAGCTCATTAACCGTGATAGTTAGACAGTTGAAATTTTCACAGATGGTGTATTTCTGTTGCCGCTAGAACAACAAATACTAAAAATAAAATAAAGTTAAAAATTAAAGGGGGTCCCCATACAAAAAACGTGTTTTTAAACGCCATCTATCTAATTAGTTTCGGCCAAATGACATAGATGGCGCTAGTAAACGAGCCCTGTCTTTCTAGATCGCGACCAAACCAAATATTCTTGGTAATATCAATTAATCAAATATATGAGGTTGAAACTCTGTTATGTTTCGTATTGTACGGAACCCTCCCTAAGTGTGCGATAAGAGACGCGATGCTGACTCGCACTTGGCCAGTTTTATTTAAATAAGACCTTTATATGGTTCTGTACCCAAAGGCAACCTTATAAGTAACTGAGACTCCGCTGTCCTTCCCTGACAAAGGGTAGTATCCTTAACCAGTAGGTAGAAACTTGAAATTTAGACAGAATATGTATTACTGTGGCCGCTAATAAAACAAATAAATAATTAAGCAAGTCCCCATACGAGAAACGTGTTTTTCCCGCGTTTTAGGGTTCTGTTGCCGAATGGCAAAAAGCGGAACCCTTATAGATTCGTCATGAATGAATGAATGAATGAAAGATAACTCTTTATTGTACACAATATATAAATAATCATATGAAAAGTCTTAAAATAGTACAATGGGCGGTCTTATCGCTTAAAGCGATCTCTACCAGACAACCTTTGGACGGAGTGGAGAGAACGAACATGTCAGGGGCTGAGTGTAAATTTGAGTGTCATGTCCGTCTGTCCGTACGTATGTCACAGTCACTTTATTCCGAAACTATTAGGATTGTATTAATCCGTTGAAGTTGAAACTTGGTAGATAGCTGTATTCTGTAAACTGCTTTACAATTTATATTCAAAAATAAATAAAATAAAATAAAAGGGTCCCCCCTTAATATTTTATTTTGTTCCCAATACATGTCAGTAAAACTAAAAAAAATATTCATCAAACCTATACGTCTATAGATAGGCCTTTAAAAATAACAAAAATATATATATATATATATATATATATACGGTCGAATTGAGAATCATCAAATTTTTGAAGAAGTTTGTTAAAAATAAAACTAAATCTAAATCAAATTCAGTTCAATCGTTTGGGAGCTAAGATACCACGTCAAGCTGATCTATCCATAACGAAATTACAGGGAGGGTCGAAAATGTTCTGAAAGGCTTCGCAGAAAAGGATGTCATGGCTGTGCCTGTGTTTGCTCGACTTGGTAGGGGCACTGCTATGCCCCCAGATAACACCCATTTTATCGCGTAATGTAAAAAAATAACGTACTGGTTTAGGTCGGTGGGTGCATTGTAGACGTAGTCCTGGTTGTTGTTCAAATCACGCAGCGTCACTGAAACTGTGGGGTTCGTCGTGCCGGACTGAAATAAATACAACAAAAATATATAAATAAGTTATATTAGACTTTCTAACTCTCTTACAAAATTGAAAACGACTGCAGCGATGCCATCCCCATCGATCCGCTGATCTACAACTATTATTGAAATTGTGTCCCTACACTTCCATAATTTATTTTTCCGAAATAAATCGACAAAGCTCTCTATTTAAGGTGAACTAAGAGCAAATGATCTTGTATGGGAGATCAGGGAAGCGCAAGAGTGGCCCAACACTGCATGAACATTAGATGAAGATAAACTGAATGGCAGTGGGCTGGATACATTGCAAGGTGTGGTGATGGCAGGTGGATTAAGTTGTAGACAACTTATAATTAACTTGTAGAAAAACTAAGCCGCAGCAGACCAATACAAAAGTAGGTCGACGACATCGAAAATTACGCAGATAGGACATGGTCAAGAGCTCAGAACAGGGAAGTGTGGCGTAAGAGGGAGGAGGCTAATGCCCTGCAGTGGGCTGAAATGAGCAAAGAGATCTGAAAAAAACATGCAAATGATGATAATGAATAAACTCCAGATTTTTGAACGCCGAGATAGTTATAGAGGTGATTACACAATTTTTTTGATAGTGAACATTTGTTTCGTACCTAAACGTATTTTTTGGTTCGACTATAATACCGGAAGTATGATGTAGATAAGTAGATACATATATATTGTTTCACTGTCATAAACCCAGTAGTTAGGGCCAAAAATGTACCTAGCCAGACCATTTTTTACTAAGTTTGAATTTGAGGCGCCTTAAATAACGAACCCTCTAAAAAGTGTAATTAATATTACTGAAGCTTTGCATTTAATTCAGAATACTTACTTACGTATTTCAATTCTAGAAACATAGACAGAATATGCCTAATTGCACTTAGAAACTTATTTAGACTATTGTATTGGTCTAAACAGAAGACATTTGCAACTATTTTTTGTCAAGACTTGCATTCAATAATTGCGTTCAATTTTTTTACTTGTATCCACGTGTAAACAGTTGCGTACAACTCTTGAAGGGCAATTAACGCACTTAATTTATTGCATTCAATAATTGCACTTGAATGTACAAGAAAATTGTATCGTCTAAATCACGCTTTAATATAACAGTACAATCTACGGCCTTATCGGTAATCAGCGATCATTTCCAGGTAACTGTGGGCTGTTTAGAGACACATTTAGAACATATCTATGCGGTAGTTGTGCCCGAGAAGATTTATATAAAAGATTTAGGTAACACAATTTAAGTTGCTCTGAATTCGATAAATATTTTTTGTACCTTTGATTAAATTGTCATGAATCGAATTGAAATCGAATTGTTTAAATCGAGTAAATAGTGACAGACACGATTACTAATGCGGGGACTCTGTTCTCGAGCACGTACACTCAATATTATATTATAGCATACCTAGTTGATAAATTATTATGTAACGTATTTTATGCTGTGCTATAAAGTCCGCGATCATACAGAATATTCGGAACAACGTTGAATATAGGTACCATCGCGTACAGTTCTGTTGTGCGTATCCAGTTTCAAAACATTTTCGGTTGCAAGTGTCGATTATTTTTCTAACCAATAAGAAGAACCAAAACCAAAAAAAAAATGTCTTACCAATCAGAAGAGCCAATACCAAAAACAGAACATAATTTTTGGCTTTGTCCCTTCTTGTCATTGGTCAACAATGTCAACATAGACAGAAGCGAGATGCCAATTCAATAAGAGTGCACAGGAAATTATTCCTTAAGGTGGATACGCACAAATGAAGGCGATTGTACATCTACGGAAATGGCTGATAGCACAGAATACTTAATAGTACTCCGTACTGATAGGTGGGAACGTCTATTACTTCCTTTTTTTTTAAATTCGGTAGCTTGTTGTTTTTGTATGTTCAACCTTTGCAGAATATCTTGTATATTTATTTAACCTATAGGGCCCACGTTTTTAAGAGCGAACGCGGGGTGAACTTTTCCATACAAATGTATTTCCCCGTTTCCTCCCTGGAAAATGCTTCTAGAGCAAAATTTATTTCTACGAAAAATTAAGGTCTGCTGTTGCTATGCCTCTATCATTTGCTTTTTTTGACCAACCTTTCAATTAATGAATGTTTTACCTTAATCAATTTATAGCGCGGGTCGATAGAATGTCTATCATAGATATATTGTCAGTTCATATGGTTGTCAATATAGAAAAGTGATATGACAGAATTTATGTTTTGTATGTATGCGGTATCTATTATGTATGATGTGGAGTGTCAAAGTTTATATGTAGAGCGAGCAGATTATACATCTCTACATACCTGTATAATACCTGAAAACACAAAAAGAATGCTACCTATGTCCGTTATACTACTTTGAAACCATCCAACCGATGTGCACTAAACCGATTTCATAAAAAAGGTGAAGAATATAAAATTCGAAATTGGATTTAGACCACTAAAACAATGCATGGCATGTCACTCTTCTTTTTTAGCGTAGTAGCACACGCCGGGTATTCACTAGTAATTTTATAAAGGACATAATATAGATAGATTGATACATTGCATACTAATCAACACATTATATATAAAACAAGAAAAAACTAATTAGGTGTGACAATGGGCGGTGTTTTCGCTCAGAGCGATCTCTGCCAGACAACCTTTGGATGGACAGGAGGTAGTTTTGAAAATAATATAATATGTATATACAATATACATATATACAATTTTTTCTTAGCATCCTACGAATAAATTATAAGTCTAACATCCCGTCAATTTAACGGCCGTACATAGATCGCCCCTGCAATGGGCAGTGTGCCAAACCAGTTTCATACTTTCACTGGGATTGCAAAACGTATCGGAATCGAGTCGTGCAGGTATGCACTAAACTAGGCTATCTGAGAACTAGCACATATTTGCCTAATGCACTTGCATTTTAGTCATTATTAAATTTTGTCATTTTGATTTTAAAATTATCGTGAATTTGTAACCTTATTATTGTTATATACCGGCTATAATTCACGTACCTTAGTCGAATTTTCTCGACCTAGGTTTCGAGCGAGTCAGTCGCTCTTCCTCGGGAGTGAGGTCACGCGGTGAGATCGCGATGTGAATCAGTGGAAAGTTTAAGTTTAGGGATGCAATATTGTTGTAATATCGATAAAAATATCGATAATTATATCGAGGTAATGAAATTATCCATATTATCAATATCGATGATTTTGGTCGATAATATCGAATTTATTTAAATTTAAATATAAAAAAGGCAGTTCACTGAATAAGAGCTTTATAGTAGAAAATATACAATCATATGTCCGTCTGTCTGTCTGTCTGTCTGTCTGTCTGTCACCAGGCTTTATCTCATCAACCGTGATAGTTAGACGGTTGAAATTTTCACAGATGATGTATTTCTGTTGCCGCTATAACAACACATACTAAGAACAGAACAAAGTTAAAAATTAAAGGGTTTAAAACAAAAAACGTGTTTTTTACGATAGCGCCATCTATGAATCTTCATAGATCGTTATCGTGTTTACCTTAATCTCGAAATCTGAATCTGAATCTCGGAAACGGCTTCAACGATTAAATACAATTTAGTATACAGGGGATTTCGGGGGCGATAAATCGATCTAGCTAGGATTCATTTTCAGAAATGTTGTTTTATTCGTGTTTTTAATAATCAACTTAAAGTATGACTCTTTCCGACATCTATTGGCGAGTAGAAGAACTGTGTCGGTAAAGCAGTTAGTTGCTCTCAATTAAAAAAAATAGTGTTATAATTCGTCAATAGATGTCGGGAAGTCATATTTTTCTGTTAAAGTGGCAAAAAATACCGAACAAAGCTCGGTGTTCAATCTGCAATCAACTACAAATAACTTACCTGTGCAATATCCTTTGAAATTAATTCACATGGACGCAACTAGATGGCAGCACAGGAAAAATTAGCACGCGCAAGCGTTTCATTTGTTAAATTTGTGGGCTTCGGTCGATTTGTTTACTTAGTTAATATGTAGTGTATTGTATTGAATAATATATCTTCAATAATATATCTTCAATGAGCTTCATTTAGCTGGAATCAGTGGAAAGTTTAAGTTTAGGGATGCAATGTTGTTGTAATATCGATAAAAATATCGATAATTATATCGAGGTAAAGAAATTATCGATATTATCAATATCGATGATTTTGGTCGATAATATCGAATTTATTTAAATTTAAATATAAAAAAGGCAGTTCACTGAATAAGAGCTTTATAATAGAAAATATACAATGTCCAAAAATAGAAGCTTGGCTCACCTTTTTCCATGAAGCCTATTGCGTAAAAATTTCGCTACGTTTTTTTGTTTTATTAGTCCTCGCGGACAGGCAATAGGTCTTCGATTTTTTTTCTTAGGATGATATCGATATTATCGTATCGTTTTCAGCAAATATCGATAAAAATATCGATATTTTACGTTCGATATTATCGATATTATCGGTTTTCCGATATATCGTTGCAACCCAATTTAAGTTAGTCGTACGAACACTTGGTCTTCCAAATATTTAATAATATTAATTACCTTTGTAATTTGTGTTAACGTTTACTTAGTTGGTGTTAGAAGTTCGTGAGTTGGCGTTCGGAAATTCGGAACCCTCCGTGTGCGGGACAAAAGTCTGACTCGCACTTGGCCAGTTTTATTTTTTATATCGGTCTCTTGTCATTGTCAGTTACAAACTAGTGAGATGGTGGTCAAAAGCCAGCCTATAAATATTTTTTACATCTCTCATATTCGGTAAGTAGGTCCTTATTACCCCCAAATGGGGCTTGTAGGTAACCAATTAGCGCTTTAGGGTAATAATGTAGCTAGAAAAGCCCTAGGGCGGTAAGTAATTAAAAAAAAACTCTTCACTCTTTCAAAAAGTTCGCGTACAGTCTCGGTCATAATTGGAGTAGCAGTCTCAAAAAGCAATAGCATGACAGCAAAATATGCACATACGACCTTCTTCTATAAGACGTTTCGAACGTAACATAATGAAAGAGAAAGATATACCCATATATCGCACTCTATCATTATGAACCAATTAGAAAGAGCGCAAGTATTAATTAGTAGAATAGCTAGACCAGATTTGCTTCTTTTATCAGTTATACAAATAATAAGGGGAGATTTGAAACAAAATGTATTGATGGCATAAATGAATGAACAAACATTGTCGGTTGGTGAACTTCGGTAGTGGTTGAAGTTTGGTTAGTAAATAACTTAAAAAATCAAAATGCAAGCAAATATAATTATTAGAGACGGCGAATATTGAGGCATTGCATAGAAATGGAGTAAATAAATTATATTATCTCAAATGTATAGTGAAAGTGGCATAAGTGTAAGTTATTGCTGAGTGATATTAAGTGATGAGAAATCGTAGTTGTGAAAGTAAATTGTTAATAAAATGTGTTAATTAGATTTGGCGTTTTTCAGAAGAATTTGATACATCATTTCGGAAAGTTCGTTCGTTCACACTCTATGGGGTTTAATAATGCAAAGGTGAGAAGTACGAGACGAGAGATGTCCTGAGCAGCTAAGCACCTGTAGTCTCGCTGAATGCAGTTTGGGGAAATTAACGTGGCACCGACATAATATGTGCGAATATTGTGACTTCTTTGCTGCATCGAAAACAATAGAAGTCACACGAAATATTAATTTAAAAGTATCTAAAAACTAGGCGATGTGCCGACTGTGATAATTTGTAATAAGTAATTATATAAGTTATGATTATAAAGGATTAAGCTTCAATCCTCTTTTCCTAGAGAAAATGAATAATTAAGCTTATAACCTAAAATAATCAATGGGTAGGTAAGAGCAGTTCTTAGATGCAACCAAAACAGTGATATTTTGTCAAAGTAGAAAATTGTCAATATAGGCGATTTCAATTTAATATAAGTATTATGAAATAAAAATTGTAGTATAAGATATTTCGATTTATTGTAAATCAGTTTATTTAAAAACATTTTTTTTGTGTATTCTTATTATACAAATAAATATTTCCTCAAAAACTATTAAGATAACATCACCGTGTAATTTTTTTATTTCACATATAACATAGATCGTAAATTTACCTTTATTAGCTAAGTATGTATAAACAGAAATAAAATAATACAAGCTATTAATAATTGATAAACAAAAATAATTCAGGTGATAAAGATTCGAACTCGGGCCTGCCGCTCCTAAAGCAATCTATCTAACCACTACACTAAGATGCTGATACGGTCTCATTCGAATTTAAGCATCCGTTACTTGTTGCGTGGCTTACTCTGCGTTATGTTAATTCAACAAAAAGAAAACGAGTATTCAGTGGAATATTGTTATCTTTATTTGATGTTTACCAAATGTATCTGACGCTACGTTTCACCTTTTTATTCATCTGCGGTCTGGCTAAGCATGCCATCTATGCAGTACTTACGTGTTATTGTTTGCGTTGGAACATTCGACAGAAATATCGTGCAGGCTACTATGAACATTGAGGTGCTACCACAGAATAATGAATAGTACAAGTACAGAAATTGCACTCCCTGAGAGCAAAAAGGCGAGATTAAACCTTGTTACAACGTCGGTAACGTTCAAAATGCGCTTCACGCCTCGAGTGCGACCTTGAATTTGCGTCACAGTATCAACTAATAGTAACTATGAACCGCGTGTTGCGCACAGTGAAATGCACTGTAAGTCCGCACAGCGAGAGTCTGAATAACTTGGTCAACTCGCGGCCTCTCCTATAGGGTTGAATGTTATAAGATAACTTATTGAAGCCTTTAATTGGTAGCAGAATACTTTAAGGTAGAACAATGTAATGAGTATATTTAAAGTGCTACATTCATGTTTAATGTCGAGGTAGGATAAAAGTATTACAGTTATACTTTTGTGTGATAGTTTAATTAAGATGGTTAAAACTAAAACAACCGACTTCCATGCCGCGCGAGTCAGTTTCGGTTGCAAGTTTGAGACGTTTATCGTCATATCTCTGGAGACCCTCATCAGACCTCGACGAAATTACAATGGTACCACTTCGGCAACGAACTCTACCGATTAAAAAAAAAATCATTCAAATCGGTTCACAATTGACGGAGTAATCGCGTAACATACACACAAAGACGAATTAAGAACCTCCTTCTGTTTGGAAAGTCGGTAGAAAATAAAGTTCTACGTTCAATTGAAAATGAGTACCTATGTAAAAACGTATAAGTATGTATAAACGTATGCTACGCAATGCTTTGTAGCCCTTCGTTTAGACATACTGAATAATATTTTTGTATGTTAATATCGTAAGCAAGGAATATAATAATGAGGTGTACAAGTAAGGCGCGCGGCCGATCGAGAGCGCGCGTGACACTTAACTGACTGAACATGGACCCTAGCGGGTTGCGCGGAGGTACTTGTAGTTTCATAGCTACAGCGCGGAGTGCGACAGGCCTGGTCCTACTGGACTATTGTCCCTCGATAGTACATCTAACCATCATACTGGCAATAGACATCATGCATTCAGCCCAATGACAAAAGAGATCGCTTCGCTATTCAGCCTTGTCTTCGTATGAGTATAATAGTCATCAATTTTAAATATCGAACGGATGCTGATTTTGTCATGTTAAATGTTTTTAGCTGTTAATCTTTTTCGTCATTCTTTTTGGAGGGGAGATATCGTCATATATTGAGAAGGTTGCCTCGCTGGGTGCTTAATGGGTAATCACTGTGGAGGTAGTGGTAGGCTTTGGCAGTGGCTCAAACCACCCACCGGTATGTAGCCAGTATGGACGAGGGGTTGGGATAGTTGCGCTGTGAATTGGACTCAAGTCAGTTGTCAAGCGCCGCATCTCAATGTCCAATCTATCTTCATATTCCAGTCAAGCATTCCATCTTATCCGCATCTTAATTTAACATCAGGGGCCTTATTCAGTATGACCAATTAGATAACGCGTTCCTTAACGCGCCACGTTACGTTATTGAAAAATTGTATTCTGTATGCCACACGATAGGTAAATTATACATAACGCGCGCGTTACACGTCCTCATATGTCACGATATTTTGACAGCTCAAAACGCGCTCATAACCTTACCCTACCGCGTTTTAATTGGCATAGAGAATACCATAACGCGGAGATAACGTAACACGGCACGGTAAGACTTTAAAGTGGTGATACTGAATAAGGTCCCAGGTGAGATAGTCATCAAGTATTAGACATAAAAACTGTAAAAAATCTTATGCTGTGCAGCGTTATCGTTGTAACAAATTACATAATAATGTTGTGTGATAGTACTGATAGCAGTACTTTTCAACCGACTTCCCAAAAAGAAGGAGGTTCTCAATTTATCTAAATACACAATTCCTTTTCTATTAGCATTTTGCATTGTTAGTAGTAAAATGTTACTATGTCATTGCTTTCCTTGACTATAAACGTCTAATAAACGCTAATGCCATAGCTGATTTAGACAGGTATTTCTAATTATAAGTATTTAGTTTTTCTCTACCTCATGTTGCTATAATTACTGAATATAGGTAGGTACACCTTAGTTTATTTTCTGGAAGCGATTGTTTCCTTGCGATTTTAAAAATATGTATGGTCTTATGTACGGTGTAGGTACAAGAAAATGTAATCTTCGAGCATTTACCAATGGAGATGTTAACGCAAGGCGTACCCCTCTGCTGGCCATATAGGCATTTTTGGCAATATGAGCGTGCGTAACTACGCTGTATTTTTAATACTGTGTGCGTGTTTCAAGCTAGTGTGCGGGATCGCTAAAGTGAGTGATTTATGTGTGTGCAATGCATGTTTACCTCGTCCCCCGTAAGTATCGACAGAAAACATTTTTTGCGGAAGAATGTAATCCACAGAACAGTTTTTTCTACAATGTTATCAATTAATCAATACGTAGGTAAGTACCAGATTACACGTTTTCTTCCTTCATAGGTAGGTATATTATAGGTATATTATTTACTGAGTAAACAAATCACCATAACAAATAATCTACATCGCATAAACATCTCACATACGTTCAGGTTATGAACTAAACTAATCAGAGCAGGGAAAGTTTTGTATTCGTTATCGGAAAATCTCTGATTCGAGATAATTGGTGCGGACCAAACTTACCACGACTATAAGATATATAGGCTAAGGTATATATTTTATATATATAATATATAGTCTATAGGCTAAGCTGAGATTTGAAAAAAGCAATGTATTGTCTCGTAATATATAGTATGTGTATTTCTAATGGACTCCAAAACAGCTAGAGCAATCTAGATGAAATTTTCATGCAATTTTAGCGTTAGCCCACGATGATACTGTAAATATTGGCAGCGATCGGAATAACAGAACCTTCTATCCGCGCGAAGGCTAGGAGGGTTGCTAGTACTTAATATAAATATTGAGTATCTGGGGTATTTTTAATAGCCTATTATTTTATTGGAGACCTTTGCCCAGCAGTGGGACATTAGAGGATAAGAAATAGTAGATTAGTAGCCAAGGGCTGTAAGGCATCAATTGCAGCCAGAGATATTATATATATAGTTCGAGGGTGCAATTGATGCTTACACCCGAGCTAACTTCTCTGCTTTAATTCTCGATTGTGAGGTAAGTAGAAAAAAACCGGCATTACAAGAATAAAACATTTTATTAGTTAACATTTATAGTGAAATGAGAACAATTTTCAATTTTTAGGGACAGGTGTTTTTTGGGTATGTTAATAGTTTGAGTGAGATTGTGATAATTGTTGGTCATGGACAAAATCTGACGGGATGAAGCTTTCTTCAGCAGAAGTTGATGGTTGCGGATCATCTCTTGAGAAATATGTTTCATTTTTTGAAAGCTGAATACTTTCCGTTATTTGGTTGGTAATTTTACTTTTATTTTGTATGGAATCTTCAATGTAACCTTCAGCCACATTGCTGGATTTCCACCCACCGTGCCTTTTATAGTGGTTAAGTTAGCCCCAGCATCCGTTCGATATTTAAAATTGATGACTATTATACTCATACGAAGACAAGGCTGAATAGCGAAGCGATCTCTTTTGTCATTGGGCTGAATGCATGATGTCTATTGCCAGTATGATGGATAAGCCGGGTTCCCACGGCCCGTTGTTTCACAGATCAGATCGGGCCTTTACAGGCCGACAGATCGTGGGAACGGTGGCATCCAATGAGGCCTGTGGTCGCCTGTCGTCGCCCGTCCGATCCGTCGGGAGTCGGTAAAGTTCAAAGGCGCGGCGCGGCGCGGCGAGACATTTTCGCCCATTTTTAACAGGCCTCATCGGATGCATCCGTTCCCACGATCTGTCGGCCTGTAAAGGCGCGATCTGATCTGTGAAACAACGGGCCATGGGAACCCGGCTGGACCCGGGCTGCACGGGTATCAACAGGTATCAACAGGCGTGGTACGATCCGGTCTGGCCTGTGATAACACGGGCTGTGGGAACCGGGCTTTAGATGTACGCGAACTTTTTGAAAGAGTGAGGAGTTTTTTTTTTAAATTACTTACCGCCCTAGGGTTTTTCTAGCTACATTATTACCCTAGAGCGCTAATTGGTTACCTACAAGCCCCATTTGGGGGTAATAAGGACCTACTTACCGAATATGAGAGATGTAAAAAATATTTATAGGCTGGCTTTTGACCACTATCTCACAAGTTTGTAACTGACAATGACGAGAGACCGATATAAAAAATAAAACTGGCCAAGTGCGAGTCAGACTTTTGTCCCGCACACGGAGGGTTCCGAATTTCCGAACGCCAATTCACGAACTTCTAACACCAACTAAGTAAACGTTAACACAAATTACAAAGGTAATTAATATTATTAAATATCTGGAAGACCAAGTGTTCGTACGACTAACTGATAACGATACGATAATATCGATATCATCCTAAGAAAAAAAATCGAAGACCTATTGCCTGTCCGCGAGGACTAATAAAAGAAAAAAACGTAGCGAAATTTTTACGCAATAGGCTTCATGGAAAAAGGTGAGCCAAGCTTCTATTTTTGGACATTGTATATTTTCTATTATAAAGCTCTTATTCAGTGAACTGCCTTTTTTATATTTAAATTTAAATAAATTCGATATTATCGACCAAAATCATCGATATTGATAATATCGATAATTTCTTTACCTCGATATAATTATCGATATTACAACAACATCGCATCCCTAAACTTAAACTTTCCACTGATTCCAGCTAAATGATTGACATTGAAGATATATTATTGAAGATATATTATTCAATACAATACACTACATTTTAACTAAGTAAAGAAATCGACCGAGGCCCACAAATTTAACAAATGAAACGCTTGCGCGTGCTAATTTTTCCTGTGCTACCATCTAGTTGCGTCCATGTGAATTAATTTCAAAGGATATTGCACAGGTAAGTTATTTGTAGTTGATTGCAGATTGAACACCGAGCTTTGTTCGGTATTTTTTACCACTTAAACAGAAAAATATGACTTCCCGACATCTATTGACGAATAACAATACTATTTTTTTCAATTGAGAGCAACTAACTGCTTTAACTACACAATAACACTACTTCTACTTCTACTACACAATGCTACTTCTACTAGCCAATAGATGTCGGAAAGAGTCATACTCTAAGTTGATTATTAAAAACACGAATAAAACAACATTTCTGAAAATGAATCCTAGCTAGATCGATTTATCGCCCCCGAAATCCCCTGCTAAATTGTATTTAATCGTTGAAGCCGTTTCCGAGATTCAGATTCAGATTTCGAGATTAAGGTAAACACGATAGCGATCTATGAAGATTCATAGATGGCGCTATCGTAAAAAACACGTGTTTTGTTTTAAACCCTTTAATGTTTAACTTTGTTCTGTTCTTAGTATTTGTTGTTATAGCGGCAACAGAAATACATCATCTGTGAAAATTTCAACCGTCTAACTATCACGGTTGATGAGATAAAGCCTGGTGACAGACAGACAGACAGACAGACAGACGGACAGCGGAGTCTCAGTAATAGGGTTCCGTTTGAACCCTGTGGGTTCGGAAACCCTAAAAAACAACGGGTTGCACTCCGGGAGTGCCGGTGCAGCGAAAACTTGAACATTAACGTTGTGCATTTGGTCAACTCTCCCTCCGTCTTACGAATTACGTTTCCTGACGCGAGTTTAACATGTTTTACCCATCCAAAAAAAAGTTTCTACTTTCCCTCCGTCTTACGAATTTTCGATCAGGTCACGTGTCCTGACGCGAGTTTAACATGTTTTACCCATCCCAAAAAAGTTTTCACTTTCAAAGAACATTCTTATAGCCCATCTGCTATAGTATAGCAGATAGGCCTTTTAGAAATGCTGAGTGCAATTGGTGAACCATGCAAATTCCTCAATATTGAGACATTTCCGATCTATTTATATACTGTTGCTCTACTGTAATATAACACCTCTACTGTAATTTAACACCTTTACTGTAATATAAAACCTCTACTGTAATTTAGGTATCCTGCAGTTGGGTCAAAAGTTCGCGTGTGTGGGAGCTACGATGCCACAGACAGACACACACAAATATAGATAATTTAAACTAATAACACCCTTATTTGCAACGAATCTTCTAATACTATAAGAATCTTTGTCCTGACATACTGACTGACTGACAGACAACGCACAGCCTAAGCCGCTAGTCGTAGAGACTTGAAATTTGGAGGGTATATTTGAGAGGGTAAATTCAAATTAAATTAAATTAAAGGGATAAAATGGGGGTTCAAAGTTTGTATGGAGAAACAAGATAAGATAGTCTTTTCTATCCGAAACATAACACAAGTGCTTCAGTAAAAAAATAAGTTTGAAGTTTTTTTGAAAATCCACCCCTAAGAGGGTGAAATGGGGTAACAAAGTGTGAAAATCAATATTGTTTCGGATTGCGCTGAAATTTGGCATGCAGATAGTTATTATAACGTTAGTTACGACTGAAAAAGGATTTTTCAAAATTCACCCCTGAAGGGGTTGAAACGGATTCAAAGTTTGTACGGAGAGACAAGATTAGATAGTATTTTCTATTCGAAACTTCATACAAGTGCTCGAGTAAAAAAATAAGTAAATACGTGTTTTAGGCTTTTTTTTTAATTACACCCCTAAGAGGATGAAATGGGGTAACAAAAGTGGGAAAAATCAATATTGTTTCGGATTACGCTGACATTTGGCATGCAAATAGTTATTACTACGTTAGTTCCCTCTGAGAAAGGATTTTCCAAAGTTTACCCCTGAAGGGGAGGAAACGGGGGTTCAAAGTTTGTATGGAGAAACAAAATTAGATAGTATTTTATATTAGAAAGTACTTAAGTAAGTCAATAAGTGTTTCAGGCTCTTTCGAAATTCCACCCTAAAAGGGTGAAGTGGGGTAACAAAGTCTGAAATCCATATTGTTTCGGATTACGCTGAAATTTGGCATGCAGATAGTTATTGTGACTTAGCTATCCGCTAAGAAAGAATTTTTCAAAATTCCCTCTTCAAGGGGATGAAGTGGGGCTTCAAAGTTTGGATAGTAATTTTATTCGACATTTCACACAAGTACTTCTGTAAATAAATAAGTAAATACGAGTTTCAGACTTTTTCAAAATGCCACCCTAAGAGGATAAACTGCGGTAACAAAGTCTAAAAATCAATATTGTTTCGGATTGCGCTGAAATTTAGAATGCAGATAGTTATTATGACGTAGTTATCCGCTCAGAAAGGATTTTCAAAAAATTCCTCTGGATACGGAACGGGGATTCAAAGTTTGTATGGCGAAATAAGATGAGATAAAGTACGTGTTGTAGGATTTTTTGAAATGGGGTAGGTAACAAAGTCTGAAAATTTGGGTTTTTCGGTTTTTATAAATATGAATCCCAAATTGCCTTAGTCACGCGATAACATGAAAACGGGTGAACCCATTTGGCTAATTCTTATTTGATGTATTTAATGATAGAATCGTTTTTACAAAAGAAAAGTTTTAAGTAAATATAAGAAGTTTTTAACGCGGGCGAATCCGTGGGGCACTTCTAGTATAATATAATTATAAATAGTCTCGACGGCCGAACCCCAAACCAAAATCCTGACCCAACGTTACCAAGTGTCTGAAAATCTACTGTATTAACCTAAGCAGACATGTTTTAATAACGTTCGAGTATAATTATCCATAGTTTCTTTCAACGTAATATAACAAGCTCCTCGGCAAATTGATGTAATTAGCTAAAGAAATTGAGTTAACTGAGTCGACAGAATCTGTTTTATACCCAATTTAACTACGGGCGCTAGGGTTCATTAGAACTTGCGCCGCGTTGTCGAGCTTCTAATTTATTTAGTTTGCATCGTGCCGCACCTGAGCTTTGAATAAAACAACATAGTCACACTTTTGAGGCAAACGTGTGGTTATAAAACATACATTTTTAGTATAGTAGTCCCGTAGTCCTGACAAGGAACCCTTATAGTTTCGTCATGTCCGTCTGTCAGTCTGTCCGAGGTTTTGCTAAAAGACCGTTAGTACTAGAAAGCTGAAATTTTGTAAGGGTGTGTATATCAATTACGTCGATAAAGTGGTAAAATAAAATTTTGGATTATTTTTTTAAGTGTAGTCACATTTTATTTACTCATGTGGTGTAGCTCCCCTATATGTGCAGTGGGGATGAATTATTTTCTACTACCCCATCGTGTGGGGTATCGTTGAATAGCTATTTTAAAATGATTTAGGGGTTGCTAATACTATTATTCTATATAACGCTCCATAAATGGAGCGTTATATAGAATAATAGTATTAGCAATTTGCTTATTAGTAATTTGCTTAATAGTATTAAAATTTGCACTTTAAAATTTAATATTTCGTAAACGAAATATTAAATTTTAAAGTGCAAATTTTTGTTCCAGTAGGGCGTCCCCCCCCTTCCCCCCTCTATAAGCTAAAAAATCTGCTAACTTAAAATATCTGGAAACTTTCATGATGATATTGCAATTCATCAACCTCAAAGAAAAATTATAGCGGTTAAGATAACTTTATTAATTTGGCAGTACTATTCGTTGAACTTGGGTGTTGGATAATTTAAAAATAATTATGTTAAATATTACACTACTACGGAACCCTATACTGCGCGTGGCCCGACACGCACTTGGCCGGTTTTTGTTTAAGGTTGGAGGAGCATTATATCAATGTTTCGCTCTAGGACGATAAGGCTAGTCACCTGAATTGCTACAAAAAAGTAGATTACCACCATCAAGAAGAAAATCTTTCGGCAAAACTTTACGGTATTTCGGCGGCACAGCTCTTGATGGTCAAAACATTCTAGGCTTAGCGTTTTCACCTTCACCATTTTCGATTCCATCATTGTAGCGTTGTTGCAATAGTCGATAGTTTCCCTATCGATAGTTGACCTTGAAAAATAGTCGATAGTTCGATAGTGCTATCGAAACTATCGAAACGTGACGATACTATCGATAGTATGAGAAAATTAGGCGATACTATTGAACTTTGTCAATACTATCGATACTATCGAAATACGATACTATCGATAGTATCGATAGTATTGGTTTTGTAACTATCGACGTGATTTCGATATTATTTGACTGGGAATAAAACGACACCTGGTCGGAAACACAGGGACAGAATTATACGGCATATTTAATGGTTACGAAAGTATATTACACCCGAATATTACACGGTAGCGCGTGATGTATTGTCATCAAGCAATACTATCGTAAAATGTTCGCCTATCGATACTATCGAAACTATCGATAGTATTGATAGTATCGTCACGTTTCTATAGTTTCGATTGGACTATCAATAGTACGACTGATTTTCAAGGTCACAATAGTATCACGATACTATCGATAGACTATCGCTATCGCAACATCACTACATCATTGGTTACCACTAGGCGAGATAAGTAGTGATTGAAAAATAGCTTATACTTTTTTGGTTTAGAAACCAAGGCAACAACGTAACTTCTTCGTCAAAAGTAACTAATTGGATTTCCAGAAAAAGTATTCATAAACAGGCGTCAGGCAAACTAAGGCAAGTGAGAAAAAAAAGACGAAAGCGACTACTAAATATGCAACGATGAAAGAATAAGGTTAAAAATGAGTTTGTTCACATGATTATAAGCTATATGTTTTATATGCCACTAAATATTGTAATTTGTAAATGTTTTCTTCAACATAATTCATCTGTGAATTAATAAAGTTGCGACGTGAGTATCATAACTTGATGATACTTTCCTTTCTTTTTGAACCCAAAGAAGAGAAAAAGGTATGAACATACATACATTCCGGTCAAAATAATAAACCTCCTGTAGGCGGGTAAATGTGCGAATAATTTCCTGCTGTTCATTCAGAAATGCCACTTCACATCAAGGAAGGTTGTATTTTGGCCTTTTTGGAACAACACCGCAAATTATATACCTACCCTTTTAAACGCAAACATTATTATTTAAATCGGTACAAGTGTGGCGAACAGCATGTCTGCATGGACATGCAGGAGGTTTGTGTAAATATAACCTTATATTGTGCTAATCACTCGTTTGACCACTGTCTCACCTGATGTTAAGTAACAATAAAACACGCTTGGCTAGAAGATACCTATTTTTTGCTCGCGGCTTGAAGATACTAAGACGGTACCTTTCTGAAAACTTTTTGGTTTGACAACCTGGCAGTACGTATTCTACAGGAACGAACGACGAATGTAGAAGCAAATCGTTTCGTGCGGATTGATCAAATGTCTACAATGTAGCGGTGGCGCATATCAGTACTAAGCCTGGTTGTCCGATTGAAAAAGGTGATGGGGGAATTAGTTCGTACAATTGGGTGGCACACTGACGTAAATGTATCCGTTAAAAGACTAATTGTAAGAGCTGTCTCACCTTAGGGTATCGTATCTCGTGATGGAAGGTGTACTGGTGGGCAATGGAGCCGGGCGTTCCGTAGTGTGGAACCCTCATGACGCGGACATCGGTGTCGTTGAACGTGACATATGCGAGTTTGTTTCCATCGTTTGAGAACCACAAAGCGTTGTTTGAGCCGAAAACTTCCTCTAAAAAAGGGAAAGGTAGAGGTTAATAGTTACGTTAATATAGTTGCTTATTAAAGCTAGAGGTGACATTAAATATACGCCTTAGATATTGGTATTTATCAGTTTGGGAGAATTCTAAGGTCTTGGTCAATAATCAAGACAATATCAAGTAAAAATAATTAATCATACCTTCATACACCCAATCAGGAATACCATTGTAGATAACATCCGGCAGTCCTGTATCGGTGATCTGTTGAGGCGGGCTTTCTAAGCTAGCCTGATAGTAGATGTTGTTGTTATAGACGAAGGCCAGGGAGGTGCCGGTAGGACCCCATTGGAAATTCTGAAGATAGGCCTCCTCGTTTCTCAGGAGGGCAGGAGGGACGATCTCCGTCAGGTTGCCAGTGACGATGCTGTATACTGTGTAGCGAGCGAAGAAACTGTACCGGTATAGCTGAAATAAATATTATTTATTGTAATCTGAGACGGTATAGAAAACTGTAGAAGGAAGATGATGCCACATCGAAATACAGAAAGTTTACGCTTAAATCGAACTGTTTATAAAGTCTTCTGTTTATGAACTGCATGAAAATGTGCTTTCTATGGCGATAAGAGCAATGGCAAAATCAGGACGCCTCGCCTTGACCATTTCGCCGCTTCCTTGTGGGTTTTTGTTATGAACTCTCGGTAAAATAACGCCATGAGCACTAAAGTATTTCTAAAGTATTATCTAATAGCAATTTCAGCCTGAGAAGAATATTATATGAGACATGAATTTCCGATGCGTTCCCTATTTTTTCGATTGTCACAGACATGTCACAGTTAAGTGGGTTTTTGTTGCCAACTGTGACCACTTACATTGTAACAAGTTTTCTTTTCTTGCGGTGTTTAGGGATTGTCAAGAACAAAGTAAGGGCGATGTCACAAAATCGCATATTATAAGGTAAAGAAAACGGAACGTCACCGTAGCGGATTAGCACCGAGGGCACGTCGCCGAGGCTACGGCTAGGTGACGTTTCGCTTACGGCAAGGTGCCGCCGCACTTACAGCAAGGCGTTTGGGGATATTGCAGTGTATGTTCAACACTGTGATTTCCCCAAACGCCTTGCTTGTAAGTGTGGCGGCACCTTCACCACCCAACTACTTCACCCAAGAAGTCTGTAAGGTAAGGTGAAACGATTTTGGTTTTTCCTTAACAATCTTATCTCAATTCGATAGAAGATTAATGAATAGCCTGCAAAATAAGTTTGTACGGATCTCTTCTGTTTAATGTAACATCTTGGCTTGGCACCGCTGTACCTGTGCGCCAATTATAAGTATGATTAAAGCTTTCTGCCCACTATCCCGTAGCATACCATGAGCGTGCTAGGAACGTTTCCGGCACGGAAAGCAGTCCTATACGCTCTATTTTGCCCACTGAAGCGGGCCGACAGCGTGCTGAACTGAAAATAGTTGACGGCCCGTGCATGGTACGCTACGGTGTCGGCCGGTGACGGAACGGTCTAGTGGGCATAGTCTCATACTTCTCAATACAAAGAATAGTTTTTTGTCCGAAACGGTCCTAGTACGGTCATGGTATGCTACGGGATAGTGGGCAGACACCTTTATACGTTGCCAGTGCTGGTATGTAAACTGGACCTGCGTTAGTTTTTTAACCCAAATTATTATTGATTTTAGTTTAACTTATTTTTGTATTTTTTTTTTTTTTTTACATTTATTTTTGTATTTTTTTAGTCAAAGAATTATATTATGTCCTAATTACAATGACAGTGTAGTTATTTTTATAGTTCAACATCCTGCACAAGTAATCATTGCATTCGATTTAACCTATCGACTGATTAATCTTTGATTTTTTGGGCAGCATCCCTAGTGTTTATAAAGAAAAAGTGTTCACTGACGTAACCTTGTACCTACTGACGTTTAGTTTTTCAGAACAAAAATTGTTTATTATGTTTAAAAATGAATTATTAGTCAAAGTAAATCGTAAAAACGCTTTCTTTTGTAATTAATAGAACAAATATGTATTTGTTAAGTAATTATGCAGTTCTGACTTTGAAATAATTAATAATTTTATGTGCCCTTCATTACAAGGTCACGTTGTTGAATTTTGATGGAGTGTCAAATATGATCTATTAAATTGACTCTACTATAATTCCAATTATAATATAATGTATTTACATGTAATTAGGCTATCCATATTAAAAAACGTAGGCAGTAAGTAATTCTAGCACACTTTTCTATCACTTATTGTTATTGAAAAATACATTTAAATAAGATAATATTGTTGTTTTAATAAAAAATAACACAATAAAATGTTATTACTACGAGTATGACACTATTTACCATTATGTTATTTCTATATGATAAATACTTACCTATTGTATTATAGAATATAAACTATTCCGGCACATTTACGTACTTAGGTATTGTAAGCATTTCTTTATAAGTATGTGTATTATGAGCTTACAATACAATAGAAACGTACCTAATTTGTATATCAAATAAAATAACATACATTCATAATCATATTTACCTATTATAATCACTACATAATATAAAAAAACAAAGCCCCACTCCGCGTCTATCTGTCTGTCTGTTCGGGACAAACTCAAAACTACTGAACGGATTTTCATACGGTTTTCATTAATAGAAAGCGTAATTCAAGACGATGATTGTTGAAGACGTTAATTCATACTCGACACAACAAACTGATGCAAAGAGATGTAGGCATATATGCTCTACTTGTGCGAAGCTGGGGCGAGTCACTAGTTTATTTATATATAAATAAAGCAATTTTTGACCGACGATGAAAAGAAGGAGGTTTTCAGTTCGAAGTGTATATATTCTTATATTTTTAGGAATATTACACGTACGGAGGCCTGTGGAGATATAAAATAGTTAATATTTATATGGAGAAGAATTGTAGAAAGCTATAATAATTATGTGTTACAAATAACTTCAGAAAATATGATTTTTGGTCGAATTTCGACCACTGAGGTACTCACTACCATTATTTATTGTTATTGTATCAAAATGTTGTCTGTATTCTTTACAAACTTATTAAATGACATATTAGATCTTCTAGTACCTAATAATCCTGAAAATATCACCACTATGGCTATTCAAAAAGTGTCTTTTCTTCGACTCTCTGTAATTTGAAAATATTATAAAATACTAATGCTGTCTGCATTCCGGAGATGATGACTCGTTTAGAGGCAAATACATTTCGAATAATTTAGGATCACATACATAACAAAAATAAAACTTGCCAAGTGGGAGTCAGACTTTTGTCCCGCACACGGAGGGTTGCGAACGCCATCTAACGAATATCTAACGAATTTCTAACACCACCAAGTAAAATAACACTAAAGCTACTTCTATTCGCCAATAGATGTCGGAAAGTCGAAGAGTCATATTTTAAGTTGATTATCGATAAAGTTGATTATTGAAAACACGAATAAAACAACATTTTCTGAAAATGAATCCTAGCTAGATCAATTTAGCGCCTCCGAAATCCCCTGTATACTAAATTTTATTTTATTGGAGCCATTTCCGAGATTCAGATTTAGATTCCGAGATTAAGGTAAACCCGATAGCGCCATCGTAAAAACACGTTTTTCATTTTTAACTTTGTTCTGTTCTCAGTATTTGTTGTTTAGCGGCAACAGAAATACATCAATACATCATCAACCGTCTTATTATCACGGTTCATGAGATACAGCCTGGTGACAGACGGACAGACAGACAGACAGACAGAAAAACGGATAGCGGAGTCTCAGTAATAGGGTTTGCGTTGGTACCCTTTGGGTTCAGAACCCTAAAAACCGACTGCAAATACCGCGCTAGTAAGGGTACAATGTAACTAAGTCAGAACTTCTGACTGAAATGAGGGCATTATGCGGCAATTTTATAAATTGCTATTATCTACACTCTTACCGTAAGGTGAATAAAAAATAGTATAATGACAAACTTTATGCACGCAGAACTGAAATGATAAAACAAAATGAATAAAAAATATTGACTATGATACAGATTTTTTAACAAAAGAATGCTCTAAAATAACTGTTATTTTATACGAGTAAGTACCTACCAGTCTCTCGTTTAGTATCTTTTATAAGATTTTTCCTTATCTATATCCTGGTTAACGTTATCAAAGTTGGGAATTATTATTTATATTGTTTTTTTAAACTGCTGGTTTAACCGCCAAGTTTTATCTTCAAATAATTCATTAATAATAGGTAGGTAATTAACCATTGGAACATGATAAAATACTGTATAACAACTGTACTGTATACATGTTTAGTCTCAAATAACGTTAAGGATGTTTAAAATATTGTGTGTTTTAATGAATACCATGAATATCATCATGATAAAATAATTAGGACATATTTAACCGACTTCACAAAAAAGGAGGAGGTTCACAATACGTCTGTATGTTTTTTTTTGTGTGTATGTTACGCGATTACTCCGTCAATTGAGAACGGATTCAAATGATTCTTTTTTTAATAGGTAGGGTACGTTTCCGAGGTGGTCCCATTTTAATTAAATCGAGATCTGATTAGTATCTTCAGAGATATGGAGATAAATATCTCAAACAAAGGAGAATGTACTGGTTTTAGAAGAAGAGTCCCAAGAAGATTATACACAATGGAGGTTGCTATTGCATATACTTTTGAAGACTAAAAAATATGACCTTGAATAATGTTTTTACATCGTTGATTTTGGTTTTTAACCCTCGACGCAAAACGAAGGAGTGTTATAAGTTTGACGTGTGTATCTGTGTGTCAGTCATCGTGGCATCGTAGCGCCCAAACGGATGAACCGATTTTCATTTAGTTTGTTTTGTTTGATAGATGTCTTCGTCGAGAGTGTTCTTAGCTTTATTTCATGAAAATCTGTTTAGCCGTTTAAATATTATCAGCTCTTTTTTGGTTAAAAAACCTACGATAGCAACTTTCGTAAGCTCGTAGTCCTTTGACCGCGGACGTCAAAAAATCAAAATGGCGCTGTCGCAGTATCTTGTTACTTCAATGATATTGCAAAAAGCTTGATCTAATTCTGAGATATCTCCTTGGAATGGTCTCAATGTACAAAGTTATACATATGCTTTGATTATAAACTCGGATTACATATACAAATCAGTCGGGGGTGGTTTTAATTTTTTGAATGTAAGTATTATTGACAGATATTCTTACGGTAACTGTGAGCGAGATAGAAACAAAGGTGGGGAGAATTAATTTGTCTTCACAGGAAAATCTACCAGGCAAAGTCTTGTTAATGTGCAAAGTTTTTGAGCATACCTAATATTTTTTTATCATGACATGACGTTTGGCGAAGACGGCGGCCATATCAGTCCCGCCCGCGACACTGCATACATAAATAACTCAGAATTATGAACGTACTTTGTACCAACCAACACTGTAAAAAAAAATCATAAGCATAATACCACAGATTATATAACAGTTACTACGTAAATAATACTTTCCGTTGTTAGGTTTGCTATATAGTGCTTTCATAATTCGGGTATTAACAATGTAAGGAAGTGCCAACTCTTATAACGTAGTAGAGTGATTCAGGCTGTGTGGGCCATATGGCGGCAATTAATGTTAATAATCACAAATAATACTTTTTAATATTCATTTTGGAATACAACTAGTCCGTGTTATAAAAGTATTTGGAGTTATTGTAATAAAATAAACAATTAATTATCGTGTGTGTCAGATGCTTTTATTGCACAGGGCCATTTTGGACATTGTCCTTTGATACTTTGATGACATCATTATGACTAGTGAATATTTTCACTAATGACCAAATGAACACTTTCTGAGACTTTGGTGTCCGTTCGTCCGTCCGTCCGTCCGTCCGTCCGTGTGTTTATATGTGCGCACTTTACAGATGTACCTTTTTACCGTAATAGGTACATACTTGACATTTTCACAAAGTATATATCCGTCAGTGTATAACGGCCTAGACACGAAATTTAATAGATGCATGTTTGTATTTTGTATTTTTGTATTTTTGTATTTTTGTATTTTGTATTTTTGTATTTTTGTATTTTTGTATTTTTTGTATTTTTGTATTTTTGTATTTTTGTATTTTTGTATTTTTGTATTTTTGTATTTTTGTATTTTTGTATTTTTGTATTTTTGTATTTTTGTATTTTTGTATTTTTGTATTTTTGTATTTTTGTATTTTTGTATTTTTGTATTTTTGTATTTTTGTATTTTTGTATTTTTGTATTTTTGTATTTTTGTATTTTTGTATTTTTGTATTTTTGTATTTTTGTATTTTTGTATTTTTGTATTTTTGTATTTGTTTTGTATATGTTTGTAATGATTTGGCTCAAAAACTACTGAACCGATTTAAAAAATTCTTTCACTAATACATAGAATGGACTTTCGGAATGAAAATAGGTTATATATTATCCCGTTTAAATCAAAGGTACATTCGTGGAGACCTAATTTGCAACCTAAGTCGGCAAAAAAACGGTCGAAAAAACACGTTTCTTACGAACGCTGCTTAATTGAAAATAGATAGAAGAATATTTTCTATGCAAGAAATGTACGACTTAATAAGACCTACAAAATAGTCCATCTCTTAAGGTTGACTCACAGTAACCATTTTAATCTTAAAATGTTTGTTAAAAAATATTACATAACTTCCAAGGCTATTTTCAAGTATATAGTATTAATCCTTATCCAAATAATTACGTTAATTAGCTTGGCCACATATTATAGATTAAAATTGTCCTTTACAGTGTATAATTCAAATGAAAACTTTAGAAGATATCACGAATTTCACATACACGCATCGCAAAATTAATAAAATATTTGCAGTGAAACCACAGATTAGGTCATAGTTACTTCGAAAATATTATTATAGGCAGATCACAATCAATTTGAAGTCAATATAGTATAATAATATGATTAATTGTATAAAAAAAAATTCATCTATATATATAATAATATAATATTTTAAACCACCCCGACTGATCTATGTATAATCTTTTCATTAAAAGCATTCCAATGACTCTAAACACGACATTTAAAATCTGAGCTGTAAGTTGGTGAGGATTTGGAGGATTCTGTAGAGTCTAGGAGATGTCCCAGCATCAGGTCAATGCTTCCATGTTCTTACAATATCGTTGAAGAAGAAGATTTTCGAATTGATTAGACCTATGAAAGTTGATTTCATAGCGCAATTAACTAGAAAAAAGCTCATAGTTTTATAACGATTGAACGAATTTTCATGAATCAAAGCTAAGAAAACTCTCGATGAAGACATCTATCAAACAAAAAAAAACTATCAATAATAAAAACAAAATCGGTTCATCCGGTTAGGTGCAAAAATGCTACAGACAGACACACAGATACACACGTTAAACGTATATTATACCCCTACATTTTGCGTCGGGGAACGCGTAAGGTTACGGCGGCAGATGTTCACCTTTTTTTTTATATCTTATAGGCTAGCGTTTGACCACTATCTCACCTGTTGTTAAGTGATGATGCGGTCGTAGATGGTAAGCACGCTAGGCCTAGACTGGGGAACTGGCTCTCAAAGATAGCTGCCGGAACACATTAGATGTTTTTGGCGACAGATTTTCTAACTTGAGGGTGGTAGCTGGCCAGGCGGACACTAGATAGTGTCCTATCACCATGCGGGGGTTGTTGGTTTCTTAACGATGTTTTCCTTCACCGAAGGGCCACTGTGAGAAGCGCTCATAAATTTTTCGATGGAAAAATCCATTGGTGCACGGTAAGGTTTGAACTCGGTACCACGGCATCAAAGCCGATCGTTCTCCCGATTACGCCACCGGGCCCGGGCTCCTTGGTGGTAAGCTACATTTTGGTAGATTTAATGATCCCATTACCACTGTACGAAAAGTCATGATTCAAGAATGCACATTAAACTTTCATTTGTAGGTATATAGATAGGATTAGAACCAATGACCGTCGGGTCAGAATTAGGGTAACTATCCTTTACGCTAAAGGGCCGTCCAATATCACTACGTAAGTATTATAAAACAAATTCCATCACTGCGTCTGTCTGTCTGTTCACAATAATCTCAATAGCTACTGAACGGATTATCATGCGGTTTTCACCAATAGCCAGAGTGTTTATGAGGAAGGTTTAGGTGCATAATTCGTTAAGGTTTTGTGTAAATTGGATGAAATATGACGATTATTGTTAAATATGTTCATATTTTATATTCGATGCAACAAACTGATGCAGATTTTGTAGGCATATATGTTCTACCCGTGCGAAGCCGGGGCGGGCTGCTAGTGTTTAATAAATTTAAGAATTTTAGATGAATAAATAAAAAAATATCATCTAAAATACATATAAAAATTGCAGTTTTATTTCGATACGACAATTAGAAGTAAGTTAGAATTGACTTTTAATGTATTTTTAACCGACTTCACAAAAAAGGAGGAGATTCTCAATTCGTCTGAATGTTTTTTTTTTAATAACATTATTTTTAGTTGCACAAGTGCAGTGAATAAAGCGTGTTAATTAATGAATACCTTTCCCATAAGTAATTCTACCTAATAGGTATTATTATGTAGTAGTATTAGGTATCTATGTACCTACTACCTACATTCTACATAAAGTATGGTCCTAGGTTTGAGTTCAGATTGATACAATCTGGCTGAAACCCCTGGGGATGGAGAAAATGGATTTTATGATAGAGAGAGATCACTTTTCTCCGCAAAAGCTACGCTCATCGCTCACTGGCAACGTGTCGAGATCGTCTATAATTTACAATTGATTTATATTTTTGTTTTAATAATTTAATTTAAGTTTTGAGGGCCCAGTGGTGTGTGGGCCCAGTAGTCTAGTGGGAGAATGGTCGACGCCAGAGGTACCGAGTTCTATCCCCGCCGTGCACCAATGGATTTTTCTATCGAACCCAAAGTTAAGAAGCTCCCAACCCCGCATGGTGGTAAGATACTATATAGTGTCCGCCTGGCCAGCGACCACCCTCAAGTTAGAAAATCTGTCGCCAAACATCTAATAGGTCCCCGCAGCTATCCTTGAGAGCCAGTTCCCAATCTAGGCCTAGCGTGCTATCATCCACCACCGCATCATCGGCCTATCGGCACGTAAAATAAAAGCTTCTAAAAAACAATCGAGACTTCGAATGAGAACATCCTCCTTTTTCGTCATAAAAAAAGAGATTGGTAGTCTCGCATAAATGCCAATAGAAGCAGGAAAAATAAAGTCGTTCATTGATTTTAGCACATCAATGAAATCAATGCCAATAATTATATCAAAACCCGACTACAAATGTTCTGTTTTAATCAAAGAGATCTTCAGACACTTATCCTAAAATCTTTGACGACTAATACTACATACTATTTTTCCCTCCTTTTTATTTTCTATGACTTATCGCTGAATACGGTATTCTTTGCGAATTAATTGCTTCTATTTTCTACAGGTTATTAATATATTCTTACCGGTTGTACACTGTAGGCCAAAACGACGTGGTTGCCATCGGGAGCGAGTAGAGTCACCCGAGAAGACCGTTGCAGTAACTGAAAAAGAAATAGGAGTAAAAGAGAGACATAAGAAACACGTGTTTAATCTCTAATGCGTGTAATGCGTGCATCGACTTCATGAAGTCGATGAATGCGTGTGTAGGTAACTGAGTCTCGTCTTCATCGCCGTCTTCCGGAAAATGTAAGCACGATTCTGTGAGCCTTTCGTAGCGTTCAACATGTTACACAGTTTTATTATTTATTGTGTATATGGTGTATATTTTTATAAAAATAGCTGTGCTCTTCCACAGAATAATTAATAAGCCCTGTGTGCTTATTGGCAAACAGTTAAACCTTAGATTTTATTTTGAATTCTTCTAATCGGTTGAGCCATTTGACGACGAGACCAGGTCACTTTCGCATTTATAATATTAGTGTTGATATGGTGTTTCAACGAAATGATTCAATAGTAAGCTAAGTATCTAAATTTAACGTTATCTGGAATGACTATTTCGATAGAAATAAAAACAAGAGAGTGTTTAGTATAGGTATAGGATAGAAAGTAAATTATGTACTTATTATGGAACTTTATAGCTGTATTAGTAGTAGGCTATAGAAGAAGAATCTACGGATCGTCACCAGTAATTTTATACGAGCCTCTGTTTGAAAACAATGGATGAAAAATATTTAATGAGATAGCTTTGAGAAACGACACTCAAGTGCTTTTCTCATGCAAAAACATTCTGTATAATAAAATATTAAATATCATGATGTTTACTTATCGCTCAATCGTATCAGATCGGTTATTGAAATACTCATTGAAGATAATGTTATTCTATTTAGAGATAAGATATTTGTATATCAATAAAATGTTGCATGGTTCAGATACTCTCGCTTTTAGGGTTCCGTACCCAAAGGGTAAAACGGGACCCTATTACTAAGACTCCGCTGTCTGTCTGTCTGTCTGTCTGTCTGTCTGTCTGTCTGTCTGTCCGTCTGTCACCAGGCTGTATCTCATAAACCGTGATAGTTAGACAGTTGAAATTTTCACAGATGATGCATTTCTGTTGCCGCTATAACAACAAATACTAAAAACAGAATAAAGTTTAAAATAATAGAGGGTCCCCATACAAGAAACGTGTTTTTTTCGGCATTTCACGCCATCTATGAACGCTTAGTTAGGTAAATGTCCCATAGATGGCGTTATATTGAAATGTCGATCCCTAACACCTTTGTAAGACGTTTGATGGCGTTATAAGAAATAAAATGCTTATTAATTATTGTTTTTTGCTGGCGAAAAATGATAGTGGTAATTTTTGCTCGATCTTATAAAATACTGTAGTGTGGTACGGAACCATACGAGTGCGAGTCCGACTTGCACTTTGCTAGTTTACTTTTAACAATGAGTTTGTCTTTTCTTTTACACATTGGAAACGAAGAGATTTTCTTTCGTTCAAGATTCTACATATTTTCTGTGAATAAACGGTATATGTTACCTTGAGGTAATAATTTATGATCGTACTAAACGAAAAAATCCAATTTCACATGCCACGATAGTCAAAGTACTGGCTAGTTATAATCATGTTATCAAAGTATACAAATTTGCTTATATTGTTTATCTCCATATCTCAGGAGATAATTGTCAGATATCGATAAAATTTGAATGGGACGGAACGGGACCAAACGGGAGGCATAATATCTCAAACAAAAAAAAGAATTTTTGAAATCGGTTATGATTTGACGGAGTTCTGAGATAATAAAAAAAAACAGTAGAATTGAGAACCTCCTCCTCTGTTGTGAAGTCAGTTAAAAATATGTAACGTAACAAGTATTATCTAAATTCTTTACGAGTCTCTCCACATACCAAAATATTTTTAACGGGCGTTCTGCAGTGTTAATAATTTATCTCTGAAGATTGACTGGTAAACAAATAAACTAGCCAAGTGCAAGTCAGACTTGTACAACACAAACTTGGTACTGAAAATTATTAGCGCGGCATTTGTAGTCGGTTTTTTCGTTGTGTAAAGGTACGGCCACACCGCGGCGTCCTGCGATCTGCGGGCGCGATCTCAGTACTTTTCAATTGTTTACTGATCGCGTTTGGTGTGAACCAGTCGGTACAAATACCACTGCGCTATATCGCCGCCTAGATCGCGCACGCAGGATGCTGCAGTGTGTCCGTACCTTAAACGATCTAATATTATATCATATCGTATCCATATTGCGAATCATCGTAATCAGCCAGTGTCAGTCCACTGTTGGACGTAAGCCTCTCCCACGATAATAATTTATTATATTATATTATATTATATATTATTAAATATACAAAAGTGTAAATGACCTACCTAGGTTGGAATATTCTTTGATTTAAATTTAATATGTTTCCTTTATTTTCTTTATTAATACACTTGGGATGATTTAGAGTAATACATTTTCATGAGCAGGCTTTCTAAACATCGCTCTCAATTTGCCTATCGGAACAGAAATTGACACAATTTGAAGAGCCTTTGATGTCACTCATTGGTTAATTCCAAAACATTGGAGGCTCATAAATTTGATTAAGTAACTTAGTTAATACTTTGCCGGATGCTTCGAATTTCGTTCTTTAATAATTGTTTTAGATATGCTTAAAGGATAATTTACCTAAAATACCTTTCTAACTTTTTAACATTCCTTCCTAACTTACTTTGTTATCATATCACAGATTATTACGTACAAAGGTAAATTTAGGTTAAAAAGTTAGTGAAGTTCGTAGTGGTGGAACTTCTGCTACTTTATCAGTTATTCATTCATAAAATAGAAATGTTTTTTGGTTCGTGTGGCAAAAGGTTCTGTGAAATTACAGGGCATGTGAAACTTAAAATCTTTAAGTGTCAAGGTACATACAGGTACAAGGTGCAGTGCAGTAACGTCCAAAATTCTATCTATTCAGAAATTTGCAACTTTGCCCCTGTATCTGTAATAGGTAGACGTCATTGCTTACCATCAAGACAGCGTCGTGCTTGTTTTGTTATCATGTATTATAATAAAAAGAATGTTGGTTCAAAAAAAGTTTATTACCATTTAGTGCTTATAGCTTAGAACCCAACCAATGTTTTGCACATTTGCACCTAACAAAACATGGAATGTAAGGGAGCACAAATACCACCTCAGTGCTCCCAGTCAACTTCACCTGCCCGTGGTGCATCCTGTTGACCAACAAACGAGGCTCTGGCGACCGACAAATAGCGGTATAAACATTGCGAAATTATGGCGTAGCTAAATATTACGCGAGTAGCTACGCGCTGGCATCGCCAACCCGCCTGCCCAGCGTTGCGATTGGGGCACATCCCTCCCAAGGGATGAAAAAGAAGAGCCAAAGATCGGGCTCAGTGGCGTATCTTCGGAGAGGCCTACGTCCAGCAGTGGACTACCGGCTGATTATGATGAAGCAAAACATATTTTTACAGTTTTTACCATTACTTCTCTATATATCTCAGAACAACAATACAAAACGGGATAAATAAAATAGTCCTGCGGCTGACATCAACTGAAATGTAAAAAAAACTATTTCATTTGCCTACGCTGCGGATGACACCGATGTGATGTGCTTCTTTCATAACTTACAATTTCAGAAAAGTAAATAGTGAAAAAAACATTGACTCGTTATTTGCGGAAAATGTGGTACGGTATACAGGGTTATTCAGCTACGATGGATCAAATGAAGCAGAGTGAAAGAGGACCTCACTGCGCATCTATTGAACCCCCATGTATGTTCTACCATTTTGGATAGTTTATGAGATATGATATTTTTTTATCGACGAAAAAAAAACGGAGGAGGTTATCCAGTCGACGTGTATATTTTTTTAATGTATGACCACGCATAACTTTTTACAGAGTAGTCTGATTTCGATAATTATTTTTTTATTGGAAAGGGTTTACCCCAAGGGGGTGTCATTTAAATTTTAACGAAATCGTTTCAGCCGTTTTGAACAAATCAACAAAAATAATGGATAAAAGTATCATTATTTTGATGATTTTATCATATTATCAATTTATGTCAACAAACACTATAAAAAACAAAGAGCCGAAAATCGGGCTCAGTTGCGTGTGTTGAGAGAGGCATATGTCCAGCAGTGAACTGATACCGGCTGATTATGATGATGATGATAATGATGATATTTTACAGGTGGTACCATTTAAATTTCATCGAGAAATGTTCAGTATCTCCAGAGATATGAAGATAAACACCTCAAACTTAGTATTGAAATTGACTAGCGTGACGTTGGAAGTCGGTTTTTTTAGTTTTCTATGTGATATTTAATTATTTTTATTATTATTATAGAGCATAAATGTTCTATATAACGTTAGTCTAGGCCAGGGGTAAACAATGACGCCTGCTTTTAACATAGTAGATTATGACCACAAAAAATTATAAAATAAAACTTTGTAACAAAAAAATTAAACCGCCGAAAAAACTAAAAAGCAAACAATAATTTAACTTTTTTATTTAACCTTAATAACGAAGTTCTTAAACTACTGTTAGTATACCTAAGTATATATTTTTATAACTGTTTTGAGTTTTTAACTAAACAAAATAAGTAGGTAAGTTCTTAAACTAATGTAAGTATATACCTAAGTAATTTTGAGTCAGCGTCAAATAATCAATAAGCAAAGATCACTAAATAACCTCTTAAATTTAAAGAAATAATCAAATAAAATTAGCAATGCAACGTGAAATATCCAGTGATGAACATAAACATTCCAAAAAAATGCGCTTCCACACGACCCACAGACTAAATAGAGCACAACCACTCGCAACGACGTGTGCCCGCCACGGGCCGTCATAGATTACTATATATGGTGCCCGTTCGGGTTGCAGTCTCGCTGACATTAACTTCGTCAACACTCGGCATTTTCCGGCGAACTGACGTGTCGCACCATGCCTCCGCCGCACATCACGCTTTACGTAATTAATTAATTTGCTTCTTTGGCGCCGACTAAAAAATTACTTAGGTATACATACTTACATTAGTTTAAGAACTTAGTTATTATGTTTAGTTAAAAACTCAAAACAATGACAATAATATATACTTATGTATACTAACAGTAGTTTAAGAACTTCGTTATTAAGGTTAAATAAAAAGTTTAATTATTTTTTGCTTTTCAGTTTTTTCGGCGGTTTAATTTTTTTGTTAAAAAGTTTCATTTATATTTTTGCCTGCCGCTGGTTTGGTCTACAAACATTTTTTTTCTGCTGAACCCTTCACGCTAGGGCGCTTATATTTTCGACCTAACGAATGGTAGTATTATTATTTTACTCAAAAAGTAAATACTTTCATATTAATAAAAAAAACTTGATCTAAAACAATAATCTCATTGACCAATGCTACTGCATAAAGTTTGCGAGGCCAATACAAAAGAAAACATGTAATTTTTTTTATAGATGTTTCAAAAACTTCAATATTTAATTTATCTAGCTACCACCTCTGCAAATTTTATTTACCTACGTTATACGGTTCATATTAAAATGGTGCGATGAAGTCAACATTAGTTCCGTTATTTTTTCAAATTCGCTCATCCTTTCATAGATGTTTAGATACAATAAGTAGGTATAAGTTGCATCGCTATATGCCGCAGGATTTTTTTTTAATATAAAATGTGACTGATAAGTGCTACTAGTAATTAACTTTTTACGTTTCTTTTACATGTATTAGTTTTGAAAATACGCAGATTTCGAGGATTATTGTCACCAATGGGAAGGTCATTGTTGCCGTCCTGCGTCCATAAGCTTAGACCTAAAACTACGCTCCACGTAATCCCTGATGACCATTAGTAGTAGGGTTCAGCCGTGGCTCGAACCATTCACCGGTAAAATGACATGTCGCTAATTCGTTCGCCAAGTTCCGGCATGATGTGAGGTGCTAGCTAGTATGGAAGAGGGGGTGGCATAGTTGCAATCTGTAAATTGGCCGACATTTAGTCGTCCAGCGCCTCGTCTCAGTACGTTATTCAATTCCAGACAAGCACGAATCCATATTTGACCGCATCCTCACTTCACTCGTCCTCGCTGCCCCTGAGCCAAAAGTTGGTAATTAAGTATATAGACGTACCATTATGTAAAGTACGAAAATGTGCCTAATTGGTAGATATTACAGAGTCTAGTCATTTAACAGTAGATCTTGAGTCCAAACAAGTTGGCCACCCCTGTACTTACATCATACGTCAATAGCTTTGACTGTATATCGCTTTTACAAAGATAGATAACTGTAAACTCACCTCAGTAGAGTTGGAAATAAGTGGCATCGTAGAGTCCGTGTCAATGTCGTACAGCACCAAGTCGCCGTTCTCATTCCTGAACAACAGGTCGTTTCCTGCAATTACAATGTTAAGTGAAGTTAATCCACATTTTTACATTACTGGTTCTATTGTTACAAAGAATAACACGGTGATAAGTTTATTGAGGACCTTGCGTGATGACAGCGACACAGCTGTTTTGTTCGCAGATCTAAAGATAAACACGCATCGCATTTTTAATTAAGCTATTTACATACCGTTATATGAGTGAAATGACGAACGTATGAGTGTTGCATATAATCAATATGCAAAAAATTGGATTGGAAGATTTTTTGCGCGTCACTGCATTGCGTTTATTACCCTTAGAAATTAAGATGTAATATGCACTGTAATTGTGGTAATAAAAATCTGGTTAACGGTAATTAATTATTAAATAATTCTGCAAGTATGACCAAAATAAGTTAACTGTGATGCTACCACTACCACTGAAATAGATTTAATCACGGGGTCCTTTTATTATTTTATAATAACGGTTTATGCGAAGTACATTTTTTATGGCTCTTAATAGCCGAGCTAAATAAGTAGAATTTAAAGAACTAAAATTCTTGAAGAATGGGTATATCCATATATAACTACACCTTTTATTCTGATTCTGATTTGATTCTGATACCATATCATGAACGTGTCGTTTATGATATGGTTGCGCTTACCATCGTGCCTGTCATATGCTTGAAGTACGCCTTTACATTTTTTGCCTCAAATCACATAATCACACAATACTCAGTTGTCCGAGAAAATCCGCCCAAAACTCAAACAGTATTAAACACAATACCATTCCAATTCACCCATTTCGAGGGTTAGATGATGACGTAGCGAAAACCATCCGGCGTCTAGTTGAAAACAATGAGTTCCATTACAAATCAAATTACAAAACAGGGGACCAATCTCGACGCTGTAATCCCTCTTGATTGGAACCCATGGAGGCGTTGATGGGTATCGATGTACCTCCAGATTAATCTCGTTTCTCGTGAATAGGTCCTCTACTGAACCATTTATCAGGTAAGGGTGTAATGAGCGAACTACAGTTTATTGAGGTACTGGAAAGGTCATCTATCAAGTAGTCTGTTTTAGGAAAAGTTCAAGAATAAACAACGCGTGTAGTATATATAATACTTACATTCAAAATTTAAAACCAACCCGACAGATCTATAATGTATAATGTGTTCATGGAGACCATTTCAATGAATTCAAGCTCGACATCTCATTAGACATTTGTAGTAAAATCCTCCAAGGTAATATATAGGTACTTTGTGAAAATATCAAGTACCTACCATTTCACAGGGCTTTATACGTAATACATTATACGTATAACGTAAGGTACGTTTAAGGAGATAAAGCCCTGTGAAATGCGGACAAACAGACGGACGGACGGACTGCGAAGTCTCAGTAATAGGGTCCCGTTGGGTACGGAATTCTAAAAAGGATAAACCTTAAAAATGTTGTTCAATCGGAACCCTACGTGTGCGAGTCCGACTCGCACTTGGGCAGTTTACTAGTCTTGGCACCATGCCATGTCCGTGTTGTTAAGGAGGTGGATAGCGTCGACGTTCACATGATGGTGAAAACTGTGATTGCGAGTTTCACCATTGTCTTTCTTTCAAATTACTTTGATATTATTTATAACAAAGAAATTGGTTTTTATGGTGTTGTATCTTGGGGTGGTTTACCCGGTATCATAATACCCTCAACTATTTTCCAAAAGTTGAGCATGTATTGAAGTCTGAATGATGTTGATGAGTGTTGGTAGTAAGTTTGAGTGCCGCTATTCAAGGTAGATTTTGTAGTATGTCACCCGTGATTAAATCATAACTAAACTAGAAATGCCCCGCGGCTTCGCCCGCGTTACAAACTTTTTTTATTAACTTAAAACTTTTCTTTTGTAAAAACGATTCTATCATTAAATACATCAAATAAGAATTAGCAAAATCGGTTCACCCGTTTTCATGTTATCGCGTGACTAAGGCAATTCGGGATTCATATTTATAAAAACCGAAAATCCCTAATTTTCAGACTTTGTTACCTACCCCATTTCAAAAAATCGTACAACATGTACTTTATCTCATCTTATTTCGCCATACAAACTTTGAATCCCCATTCCGTATCCGGGAGGAATTTTTAGAAAATCCTTTCTGAGCGTCATAATAACTATCTGCAGTCTCAATTTCAGCGCAATCCGGAACAAAATTGATTTTAAGACTTTGTTATCCCAGTTTATCCTCTTAGGGTGGCATTTTGAAAAAGTCTGAAACTCGTATTTACTTATTTATTTACAGAAGTACTTGTGTGAAATGTCGAATAAAATGACTATCCAAACTTTGAACCCCCGCTTCATCCCCTTGAAGAGTGAATTTTGAAAAACTCTTTCTTAGCGGATACCTAAGTCAAAATAACTATCTGTACGATTTTCACACTTTGTTACCCCATTTCACCCTCTTAGGGGTGTAATAAAAAAAAACCTGAAACACGTATTTACTTATTTTTTTACTGGAGCACTTGTATGAAGTTTCGAATAGAAAATACTATCTAATCTTGTTTCTCCATACAAACTTTGAACCCCCGTTTCATCCCCTTCAGGGGTGATTTTTGAAAAATCCTTTTTCAGAGGTAACTAACGTTGTAATAACTATCTGCATGCCAAATTTCAGCGCAATCCGAAACTATATTGATTTTCACACTTTGTTACCCCATTTCATCCTCTTAGGGGTGGGTTTTCAAAAAAACCTGAAACACGTATTTACTTATTTTTTTACTGAAGTACTTGTGTGAAGTTTCGGATAGAAAAGAGTATCTAATCTTGTTTCTCCATACAAACTTTGAACCCCCATTTCACCCCCTTAAGGGGTGAATTTTGCCAGCGGTTTAGGCTATGCGTTGTCTGTCTGTCAGTCAGTCAGTCAGTCAGTCAGTCAGTATGTCAGGACAAAGATTCTTATAGTATTAGATTGAATGATTTTTATTCTGAAAAAGTAGCAATTGTATGATATTATGTACTAATTGGTAATCAGCCAGTTATATTATCTAGGTTTAAACAGTAAGTAACGGTAAACGAATAGTAATAAGTATTACATCGAGTAATTTTTAGGGTTCCGTACCCAAAGGTTAAAAAGGGACCCTATTACTAAGACTCCGCTGTCCGTCTGTCTGTCTGTCTGTCTGTCCGTCTGTCACCAGGCTGTATCTCATGAACCGTGATAGTTAGACAGTTGAAATTTTCACAGATGATGTATTTCTGTTGCCGCTATAACAACAAATACTAAAAACAGAAAGAAGTTAAAAATAATAGAGGGTATATATAGAGGGATACAAGAAACGTGTATTTTCGGCATTTCACGCCATCTATGAACGCTTAGTTAGGTAAACGTTCCATAGATGACGTTATATTGAAATGTCGATCCCTAACACCTTTGTTAGACGTTAGTTATAAGAAATAAAATGTTTATTAATTATTATTTTATGCTGGCGAAAAATGATAGTGGTATTTTTTGCTTGATCTTATAAAATACTGTAGTATGGTACGGCACCCTACTAGTGCGAGTCCGACTTGCACTCGGCCAGTTTATTTAATTTCGTTTTAGAATAAGGTCCTGTAGGTAAATGATATAATCTGTGGATATAATGGTACGGCCGTGCCGCTTTTTTGCTCGATTTGGCGGGGGAAATACCGTGCCCCCAGATTTCTTACACATTCAAAGAATTATTACAACTGGCAGCTCGAAATAAATTATGGTAACTGTGGCAGTACTGGCACAGATTATATAATAGTTACTCGGTAAGTACTGGCCTTTACCGTCCTACAGAACTGAAGTTCTGTAGGACGGTAAAGGCCAGTACTGAGAGACGCCTCCAGTTCACTGGAGGCGTCTTACACGACTTTGAAACACATTTTTCATATCTGATAGTCAAGCACTTGATTGCTATGTCACCTGATGTTGTGGAAATGAAGATGCGGTCAAAAATGGTATCTTGTCTGGAATTGAAAGAGGACTCCGAAACGAGGCGCTGGACAGATCTCTTATCGTGATTTGGTACAGGCCAGCCGTGGGCAACTGGCTAATTATAATGATGATGATGAAACAACTCTACCTGAAGTGAAAGTAGCGTTGAATGAAGCTGGCGAATACACTCCATTGATAATGTCGTCCAAATCCAACGGTGCTGGTGCCGGGGGCTCCGTTGGAACTATCGGTAGCTCCGTCGATCCATCCGTCACCGCGTTAGGGTCTTCGGTAGTCGTTGGCGAAGGACTAGGCAGACTAGTTGTGGTTTCTTCAGTGATTGGAGAGGGAGGTAGTACTGATGAGGGAGTTATAGGAGCTGGAGTCGCGACAATACTCTCAGCGTTTCCACCCTCATTTCCAGATAGTAATACTACAAGTACAATCACTCCAGCGATGACTGCAACCATGGCGATGAATCCGATGATGTATGTTGTCTTCTTTGTTTTGGATGGCACCAGGACCTGTCGACAATTCGATATTTGTTAGTGTAGTGCTTGATTTCGAATGTTTGTCGTATGTGAGTCAATGTGAGTGTTTGTAAAATGTCTTCAACATTGCCAAATCTAGTGCGTACGAGTACAGTATAAGAAATTTTGTCATAGAGCCACAAATTAACATTTTGTAAAAACCCACGACAGTGCACTAATATTTAGCGAACGAACATGAGTCTTTCAAGTTGAATCCTTAGCAATTTAATTATTTTCGATGTTATCTATATGTGAATGTATTAACTAGTAGTTTTATGAGAACAGTAGACCTCGCGTGCCCTTATAACCATGGAATAACCGACACTTTCCCCTTTCCCATGGCTTAGCAAAGCCATTTCAGAGTTTGGGCTTTTGCCAAAACATAAGGATATAAGATTTAGCAATTAATCGCTTACCCTTGTTCCTAGGAGTTCAACGGGGTTTGTTTTGTCTTGTGAATGCTAAGAGGAGTAGACTGGTGTAGGAAAGGTAATTTTTTCCGAAACAAATCTAAAATTGAAATGCGTCCATATATAACGCTACGGCAAACTTTACACCCTTTCTACCATACAATTGGATTTTAGGTTTTTTTTTTCACAACATTAAATGTTGTGAAAAAAAACCTTAAAAAAATTATTTCCATAGTGTGTCTCTCCAATTTGACTGAAATCCGTCGATAAATAACGCTACAGCAGATTTCTTCCCAATCACCGCCCATTTTCCCCTTAATAAAAAAAAAACGCGATCGACAAAATTCCTAAATCAATCAAGGAACCCGTGTGCTAATCGAAGACCTACCTCGAAGAAGCCTCGCGGACTACTGAACTGAAGGGAGCCGCGCTGGCCACTTTGTATAATAAAATAATATTGTCTTAAAAAAATAAGGACTATTTTGAAAAAAACTATCCATTTAATTTCCTTTTAAACTTCTTTTCCTAGTATTTGCCATATATTTTGTGAGTCAGACTTTATTGTACTTTAAGTAATACCCAAAAATCGATTTAATTTAATTTCTTTGTTTTTTATGATCGAGTGAAGTCGTAAATATCGTGTTTTGAACCATTAAATAATCAAGAATGTGTCTTGAATTACATCATATATTTTTTCTAATCAAAACAAATAATATTTAATTGTTTGCTGTTGAATCAATCAAATTTCTAGATTCAGAATATTTAAGCCTTAAATTATTCACAGCACCAAGACACGGGATATAACAATACACTAGTATGATTTAATACACGCTTAATAAACATTTTTTTGAAACAAACAGAAACAGTTACTTGCAGCTAACGAACCAGTCACTATGGAATAATTAATGCACGTTAAAAATGCAGATATTTTACGCACCTACTTACCTACAACAGGTATGTATGATGTATAATTGTATTATTATTTATATTGTAATGTATTACGAGTCGTCGCCTACTTTTGCAGACTTTTGCAAAGATCGATAACGATAATCTAGCTGAGGAACTTAGGTATAGCTTGAACATTTTTTCTTACCAATAATTTCCTCACACGTAGGTACACAAAAAAGAAAACACACACATACACAAGCACACACCCACACACACAAGCACACACACACATACACACACACACATACACACACGCGCACACACACATAGGCAATGTCCGAATATGTCATTGCATAATTATGCTTGTATCAAATCTCTTGGGCTTAATTGTATTGTCTGTATTTCACTGTTACGATGATGAATGATGATAACATAGATGACTGTTATTGTGAGTCACTGTATTAACGTAATCGGTAATTATTCATCACCGTCGAAGCAATTGACCGACAACGCAACGACAGTAATTCCCCTCGCCCCTGTACTATATATACAATGGACAAACAAAACTAATAATAATTGTTATCGTTTCAAAAACCTTTCAAATAACTGACGTCAATAGGTAAGACCTATATACTGATACTTTTCAGCAAGTTTCAGGTGTTTGTCTTAGGATTAGGATCTTCATATATATGTTATAAGATGACCCTTCGAACCATCGAATTATTTAGGTAATAATTCGAAATTACGAACATTAAAAAGTTTTTATTGTATATAAATTTAGTGAGGAAATGATTTAATAATATAGGTATACAATAATTCTTAATAAATTTCTCGTAGGTTTACTATAATGATTATATGTTTTAATTAAATGACACGGAATTGTTTTAGCATGTAATTCTCTACAGGTGCTCTACAGGTGGTCAGAGCCTTATTTCGATGTACCGCCTGACTTTCTACCAAAAAAGTAGCTTACCACCATCAGGAGAAAATCTGCCGCCAGCTGTATTGTGTTCTAGCAACACACAGCCTTTGAGAGTCAATCCATTCTAGGATATGCGAATTTACCATCTTCGACCACATCATCGCTTACCACCAGGCGCGATAGTGGTCAAACGCTAGCCCATCAGATATTAAAAAAAAATCCAATATGTAACTGTTGATATACTTACGGTATTAATACCATGTTATCGTTTTGTTATTGGATAATATGTTTTTTTTAATATATATATCTTATAGGCTAGCGTTCGACCACTATCTCACCTGTTGGTAAGTGATGATGCGGTCGAAGATGGTAAGCACGCTAGGCCTAGAATGGGAACTGGCTCTCAAGAATAGCTGCCGGAACACATTTGATGTTTTGGCGACAGATTTTCTAACTTGAGGGTGGTAGCTGGCCAGACGGACACTAGATAGTGTCCTACCACCACGCGGGGGTTGTTGGTTTCTTTACGATGTTTTTCCTTCACGGAAGGGCAACTGTGAAAAGCGCACATCATTTTTTCGATAGAAAAATCCATTGGCGGCGGGGATTGAACTCGGTACCTCTGGCATTAAAGCCGACCGATCTCCCAATTACGCTACAGGGCCCTCAATTTTTTTTTTTTTTACCTTATATTTTATCAGGAACATACCTACTTAATAGATGTAAGTACTACCTGTTATTGTCAGCATGATATTTCTTAGTTGGTACGTAGATCTAATGTTTATTTCATTGCCTATTGTATGTAATCCGAGGTCTGTGAGTTTCGTTTTAATACAATCAACATATTAAGTATTCATTGTAAAAAAAAAGTCAACTTCGTTGTTTGTTAATTCGGATCGACTGATTAGGCTGTAATTTTGTACATCGATCCTGTAGTTCGTTATTAGTTTATTTAATCTATAAACATTTACTTTTGCCTAGCCTTAACATCAAAGCAGATTTCGTATATTATTTGGTCTGTACCTAAACATTTCACAAAACAAATCAACGCAAAATATACAAATACCTAATTCCAGAATACTTGTACATTTCAACAGCCTTTCGGATATTAAATGTGTTTGATGTGTGGCAATATTCTACCTTCTTGACGTGCTCATGACATAAATGAAAACGGTTAACTTATCCCTACTTCACCCATATCAACGTCACTCATACATGTTACATGTTTTACTATTACATAGATTACATACCGGTTACTTTCGTCAGGGTTTATACTCGTAGCTATATATAAGTAGAGCGGTTGAGAGGTTCAACTCAACACATCTTAACTATCCGTGTCAAGTGGTTACACTTCACTGCAATCGCGAAATATTGACATTGACAGACTTGTGCACAATCCTGAACGAGGCGTACGACTGATCACTTTAGATATCTTTCTTATGTTGAACTTCAGTAATCAATAATGTCTCAAGGCAGTATCTCATAATCATAACGTAACGACTATTATTTATGTGTAAATGGCATTGTTACACCCATTCTGTTCACAATACGCGGCCCGAATGGACACATACAATTCGTGCAAACCGTGATTAGAATTTTTTTCTTTACTTGTTTCAGGGTTATCGAAGTTTATCTGCGAGCGTTCACTCTGAGAAGTATGTTATATAACAATTTACCACATGTACCAATGTACCACATAATAAAAGGTATCAATGTGGCAAGTTTTGTTTAAAAAACTATTGGAAATTTTTAGCTCTCATCTTCCTTAAAATAACAATACAAACCTGTTTGCTATATTTTTTTGTTTTGTTTCCTCTTCACGGTCAAAAGGCTCGACCGATTTGGCTGAAATTTTACACATGGTTTGCCAGCATTAGTACGTATTATTATTTATTATTCTGTGGTATTAGTGAAAGAAAATGAGATAAACAATATAAACAAATCTGATACCTTGACAACATGACTAGTATGATAGTGATTATGACTAGTGAATATTTTCATTAACGCGGCATGTGAAGTCAATTTTTCGTTTCGTGAAGGATCTCAATTTATTAGTATTTAAAGACGGCAGTGAGAGACGCCGGACAACTAACTGGCTTTAGTCCTATCCACAGCGGAACTATTCTATCCCTTCTTCCATTATAATTTTATACTATACGTACTAAGTAACTCTGCTGAATTTCAAGACAAGAAAGAATATAGGTGGAGACATCTAAAATTCAGCAATACCATTAATGTCTAGGCTATAAAACTAGGTGCTCGCTCGTTATATTATATTTGCAAATGAAACTGCAGTTTTATTGCTTTCGCAACTACTTCGTTATTTCCATGTCAATAACTAATTTGACCTTTTAGAGTTGAGGTTCCTATGTCGCTCTGCTTAAAAAGATTAACTGGAACTAATCGGTACTTAAATAAATATGGTAATTGTTAATCTGAGGGTAACCTTTACTTAATCGATTGACTAAATTGTGTTATCCGTATAATTAAGGCAAATACATATAGACTGTGCGCACACTACGATTTTTAATAGGTGCGATTTTGACAAGATAAAATTAAATCGTACCAATTTTTTTTTCGCAGTGCGCGTATATATGAATAATAGCAATGAAAAGTCACAGTTTGATTACAAGTGTCATTATATGCCTAATTGCAGTGAAATTAGAGCCACTTTATGAGCAATGTGTGTTGAAAAATACATTATTTATTTTATTTAATTTATTTATTCTTTATTTCAGGTATCATGACCCATACCATACAACTTAAAATTAGCACTTTAAAGAAATATGTTCAATTACTAAGCTTGATATCAAAATTAATACATCCGATAGATACAATATAAACAAACACAAAAATTTTCACACATAAAAATTGAAGTAAATTGTAGGATATTTATACAGTTATGTCATTGCCAAAAGTAATCAAATGTCAGTCCAAAACTAAATTACTTTACAAATAATAGCTATTTCGAAGAATACTATAAACTAAAATAAAATTCAATGTCACTGAATTAAATATGTCAAAAATTAAAATATGTTAAAATAATAAGTATGAAAAAAAAACGCCTTTGTCAAAATAAACGCCTGAATGGCTGTGGTGGTCTATGCAAATGCATCCAGTGTATTAAAACCCGGCTGTCCCAGCGATCCGACAACACGCTCAAAATGATGTTAGTGCTGCCGTGCACTCTGTTCCACAGCGATGCGCATCTTTTACGAATGATGGCATGAAAATCATCTATTCTAGCTTCAGCAAACATCCCTGAAGCACTGCAGAAGCGCGGCAGCCCCATAAGCATTCTGAACGCGTTATTGTACTGGATCCGCAAATCGCTATATGCCCGCTGCGTTTAGTTCACCCAGAGACTGCACGTGTAGAAAGATTGACAATAAGCCTTAAAAAGGGTTGCCTTGACTTCTCTTGTACAGCGCGCAAACCTCCGAGCCAACATATTATAACGGACAGCCAGTGACCTGCGCTCGCGTTCAACATCCAGGTTATCTTTCAGATCCTCGGTTATCCAGTGCCCCAAATACTTAAACCGCGACACGAGATTCAGTGCAGTCCCGCCAAGATTAACTTCTGGTACTTTGTAGGTCTTGGAGCGAGCCTTGAATACCATGACTTCGCTCTTCTTGGCGTTGTATTTGAGGCCGTGGGCAGCCGCAAAGATCTCACATATTGTCAGAAGCTTTTTCAATGCCCCAATCAACGGACTCAACAGCACCATATCATCGGCATAGCTTAAGTTATTTACGCATATACCATCTATATGACACCCGACTCTATATAAATTAAATAACATCGGGGACGTCAAGCCACCCTCTGTCTGACTCCGCATTCAAGCTGGTACTACTCCGATGTAGCATTACCCCACTTTACACGGTTTACTTGATGCTTGTACCAATACTGAAACAATGATATTGTTTCAGGTGGCAAGGTTGTTTCGCGTTGTGCCTGCAGCAAGAAGGTCGGAGGGTATTTTAATTTTAAATTTAAGTAAGTATTAATATAAAATAATATCGTTTAAAAACTAAAAAACAACCGACTTCAATGCCGCGCTATTCATTTTCAGTACCAATTTTGAGATGTTTATCTCAATATCTCTGGAGATACTTATCATACCTCGATAAAATTACCATGGTACCACACTTGGAATATCTCCTTTCGAACAAAAAAAGAATAATTGAAATCGGTTCATAAACGACGAAGTTATCCGCGAACAAACATAAAAAAAAAATTAAAAAAAATATACATATGTCAGTTAATTGCTTTCTTATATTGATGTTCATATTCGCAACCATATTCATAAAATTCATACTTATTTTATTTAAAGAAACATTATCCCCGTATCCATCCGTATATCTTCCCAGTAAAACTAAATGAAAAATTGTAGGGGAGTTTCCAAAACTCTAAAAGTCACGTTTTACAAACACATTAAAACACGCTATCGTTTCGCAGTTGTTTTGGTTAAATTATCTTTATTTTACGAATTTGGGAAATTTGCCAAAGATTTGGGCCATTCCTAAAATATAAACTGTTGATACTTATAATATCAGGCGATTGGTGGCGTATTCAATGTACATATGTTATCAAATTTATCTCACACAGTTAGGTAGATATATTATTATTAATTTGAGTAGTTGTTCACTCTCCGTTATAAAAAGGATTCCCTGTAAATTTCCGAGTAAAAATACGAAGTAAATTAAAAAAAACGTTAAAACGTTTTAACTTTTATTGCAGACTAGAAGCGCCTCGCGGTTTCACCCGCATAGTTCCCGTACCCGTGAGAACACGGGGAAAAATATAGCCTATGTTACTCGCTGATAATGTAGCTTTCCATTAGTGAAATACATTTTGAAATCGGTCCAGTAGTTCTTGAGTCAAATCGTAACAAACAAACAAAAAATAAAATCTTTCCTCTTGATAATATTAGTTTAGTTAGATAGTCAAGCACTAGGTACCACAGAATAAATAATAGTACACATTACAAACTACCTCCATCTAAATGTGAAATGACGGCGAGACAGAAGATATAATCGTGCATCTCTGGCATTGGGAGACGGTAGAGAAACGATGCGCTGGAACGGAATTTGCAAGACTAAGAAAGTATGGGTCCGAAAATGGATAAGTAGAAGACCCATTCATGCCGCAAGCTACCAACTCCTTATAGAATAGGCTTTAGAAGATACGAAGAAATATTACTTTGCTCTCAGGTTGTCCGAAAAGTTATTAATTAATACACTACTAAACCGGAATATACAGAAATCCGCTGCAAGCACGTTGCGACTGTGGGGGAATGAAGAGCGTGCAGGACGTGGCTACTCGCAATCCACTCGTAAAAAAATAGAACTGGCTTCTAATCACTTTACTACGCACTTTACTAATCGCTCGTGTAGGTAAGTGCAGATTTTTAATATTCCCATCTGTGCTTCCCATATACTGAATAAATGCTTAAAATTTGATTCGCAGTAATAAATCGGTGTCCACTGTCCACACGTGTTTACTCCTAATCACTAAGCACCTGCACTAATCACCAGCAATCGCACTAATCAAAGTGAATACAGGCCTTAAACACTCGCAATAATGGATAATCTGTAATAACATGCACTGGTACTAATCCAAGCGGAAACGGGCTGAATAGAAGACACGTAAGGTGAAAACGAGGCGCGGACGTGGGGTCTCATAAAATCTGTTTCATACGAATGGTAAGGAAATCTTTTGCAATGAGATGCAAAACATATACAGAGGAGGACGGGCGGAGACACGTTAAGTCTGGCTTGCGCCTAAACCGTCATTCCAACTTCTATTAAATTGATAAATATTAAAGAAGGTACTTACCTACATATACTGTGGAAAACGAGAAAAACTTTTTGCTGAGAAAAACTACTATTAAATACGTATACTGAAAATGCTTTGTCACTGTAGCAATACGAGAAGGCTGGTCAAACTGTAACTGTCCACAAAGTCCGCAATTAGGACGCTTTTCACGGTCACAGTTTCACATGTGCTAGAGGTGCAAGCACAGACACAGCACAGATTATTGTATATTCTCTGCCAAAAGTATGTTTTTGTGGACTTTATTTACTTTAATGTTCATGATTTCTTGATATGGTAGCCATAGTAATACATACTATGAGCAAATGTTAAGTCATTCTATTAAGGTGCATAAGATCAAGCTAAAAACGTCTAAAATTGATTTTTAAAATTTTATTCCGTTTTCAACCGACTTCCAAAAGAAGAAGGTTCTCAATTCGTCTGTAAGTTTTTTGTGTGTATGTTACGCGATTACTCCGTCAATTGTCAACCGATTTGAATGATTCTTTTTTAATCGGTAGGGTACATTTTCGAGGTAGTTCCATTGTAATTTCATCGAGATCTTATAAGTATCTCCAGAGATATGACGATAAACGTCTCAAACTTGCTACTGAAACCACAGAATACTTAATATTACTACGTACTGAAACTGACTCGCGGGGCATGGAAATCGGTTGTTTTAGTTTTTAAACTATCTTAGGCTGAGTTGCACCATCTTACTTTAACTATAATAAAAGTAAAAAATCTGTCAAAATCCATATAAAAACACCGGTTAATAGTTATGGTTAAAGTAAAATGGTGCAACTTATTAGTACTTAACTGCCATAATTATTAGTACTTATTAAATGTGGTGTTATAGCGGCTGTAGTAATACATACTTCGTGAACATTTCAACTGTCTACCTATTACAGTTTAGAAAATACAACCCTCTGACAGACGGACATATGTTCAGCAAAAATGAACCGATTTTAGACTTGTGGTTAAAGCGGTTAATACTTACGTATTAATTTATTTATTCGTTATAGTGTGAATGAACCCTAACAAGTTTAATTATGCATATCGCTGAGTTCTTTTACTTATAAAGATTTCCCAGTCTTGAAGTGTAATATTCACACCTCCTTTTCATATGGCAACTACTTTGTTATTTCCATGTCTATAACTAATTTAACCTTTTAGAGTTGAGGTACCTATGTCGCTCTGTTTAAAAATATTTAAAGGAACTAAACGGCTCTTAAATACATATGGTAATTGTTATTCTGAGGCATTCTGAAGTAACCTTTACTTAAATGCTTGACTAAATTGTCTTATCCGTATAATTAAAGGTACGGACACACCGTAGCGTCCTGCTTGCGCGAGCTAGGCGGCGATCAGATAGCGCAGTAGTATTTGTACCGACTGGTTCACACCAAACGCGATCAGAAAACAATTGAAAAGTAGTGAAATCGCCCGCAGATCACAGGACGCCGCGGTGTGGCCGTACCTTAATAGTTGCGATTTTGTAAAGACGAAATTAAATCGAACAAAATATATATTTTTTCGCAGTGCGCGTACTCTAGTACATTGGCGTTGTTTACAGGTTGACCATTAAAAAATCGTAGTGTGCGCGTAGCTTTAAGAACACCTTACAAAAATTATAACCAACCCATTAGAAACATTATTTGAATTTTGTAAATCAATATGTCAATACAAGTCCTGTATGCCCGTCTGGACTTATGGTAGCTATGGGGCTGCACCAAACAAAGCAACGTTGCCATTATTCAGAGATTCCAAAACAAAGTATTGAGGGGAATCGTTGGAGCACTCTGGTATATACGCAATGATGACCTCCATCGGAACCTTTACATTGCGGTTGTCACCAGCACCATCAAAAAAACGCGCTGAAGCTCACGAACGAAAGCTTGACCATCACGTGAACGTCGAGGATATAGAATACAACTCCTCGACCTCAGAGATATAGAGACAAGACTCGAAAGAACTAAACCGTTTGATCGAAGTTTGAATAAGTGTAGTGATAGTGTATAGTTAACCTTAGTGGAAACACATTTTCCACTTTTTTTTTTTTAGATATCCCTTTAATAATATCCCTTTATACAAAATTAAAAGGTAGAATATAAATAATAATAAAAATATATAAATAACTCAAACAAATATACTACACATATAAAACATACTCTATATCAATACAATACATACCAATAATAAATAAATAATATACATTATGCTTTCAATAGTTTAAATGCTAGTTTATGTAATAGTTACACAAGTGAGAGATAATGAGTATTTAACTTGTTTTTAAAAATTGTTAATGATTTGGCTCTTTGTATGTCCAAAGGTAAGTCGGAGTCCTGCAGCTTGTACTGCAAATGAATTAGCAAAATATTCAGAAGAATGAAAAGGAATCTTTTACTAAGTTTTCAGCGGAGCGTAAGGATAGGGGGTGTGAGTTAGGCAAGAACTGAAAACGTAATTTTAAGTAAGGAGGAGTTGAAGGAATGAAAAGGACATAGTATAATAAAGAAAGGATGTGAGCGTTCCGGCGCAGACGAATGGGTACCACTAACCAGTTCAGCTTTTTTCGAAATTCGGAAATGTGGTCGAATTTACGCAGACCGTATATAAAGCTGATACAGAAATTTTGCAGGCGTTCTAGTTTATTGAACTTTTCCTCGGTTAAGTCTGGATATTGGCATATATATATATTATATATATGAGGCATCGGCATAATTAAGTATTGGAAGTGATAGAGATTGTGCAAGCGCCACTTTAGTGGGTATAGGGCAATAGGTAAAACATTCCGGAGTCTTCTGAGGGAAGAGGCGGAAGCAAACATCTTACGACTGGTTTCTGCGATCTGTGGTATCCAGGATAATTTGCGATCAATAAAAATATAAGGTTTTTTACAGTGTCACAAATTTTTACAAGTGTCCCATAAAAAATAACTTGTGAAAGGTAAAACCAATCAATGTTCGATATTAATCTCGAGCTGCCTATAACAATACATAGGCTAGATTGTACTCGTAGTATTAGACGATATAATTTTGTATAATAATATACATATAACTATTTGTTAACTCTAAATTACATACAATTATTATATAATCTTAACAGTAACTACATATATATGATGATTCATGATAACTTACCTGGTCACTAGTGCCCATTTCCATGGTGGAATTGCTGTTGTCTTGTGCCATGGTGGACTGAATTCACCTGAGAATAAAATAGCTGGTCAATTTATGTAAACGCCTGGCTGATTATTTGAATTTGTGGTTTGTCTTTTAAAAAATAAATTAACATTTTATTCCTGCTGTTTTTAATCTATACAAAAATGTATCCCTATTTCCCTTGGCCACGGCATCACGCGTGAATGGCTGGACCAATTTCCTTCATTATTTTTTGTTGTCTTTTTATTGTCAGGTTCTTATGAAAGAAAAGTTTCAAATAAATGAGAGTATTTTTGAAAAGTCAGCAAATCGATGAAAAGAGCCGAAGACCGAGCTCAGTAGCATGCATTAGGTGAGACCTATGCCCAGCTGTGGACTAATACAGGCTGTTGACAATGATGAGGCAAGTGATATGGTATCTTATCTTCAGAGAATGTATGCATCCGCCATTTGAGAATTCGGTCAAATAAATAGTCTGCCAAAAGTTCTGACGTAGCCGTAGCGAACTTATAGGTATCGACTATCTAGCCGCTATCCGCTCGTTTATTTATCGTTAAGCGATAATATCTAGTAAAGGTACGTCCACACCGCGGCGTCCTGCGTGCGCGATCTAGGCGGTGATCAGAGATAGTATTTGTACCGACTGGTTTACACCAAACGCGATCTACAGCGATCAGAAAACAATAGAAATTCAGATCGTAAACACGCACGCAGACGCTGGACGCCGCGGTGTGGTCATACATTAAGTTGCTCTGCGTCTCGTATCATCGCCGTCTTCCAGACAATGTTAGCACGATTCTATGAGCCTTTCGTAGCGTTCAACATGTTACATAGTTTTATTATTTATTGTATATATGGTGTATATTTTTGTAACAATAGCTGCGCCCTGCTATTCATTATTCTGTGGCCTGCCACATTAATATTAATTAATTAATAATTAATATTTAATTAATTAATAGGCCCTGCGTGCTTAGTGGCAAACAGTTAAACCGAACGCGCACGCGGACGCAGGACGCCGCGGTGTGGTCGTACCTTAACATAAGATAAAAATGTAGTTCGGATGATAATACTGTAATTCGGTATCATGGAGTTGATCTGATGATGAAGGCAGGATGGTGGCCCCTCAAGTCTTAGCTCATATATAGGTACCTATAGATATAGATAGGTGAGATAGTGGTCAAACGCTAGCCTATAAAGTATCAAAAAAAAGGTACCTATAGCTTATAAAAAAAGTTATAAATAAATTATGAGTAAAACCTATGTTTTAAAACAAGCTTTTATCTGGAACCATGAACTAAAATGTTAATAATAAAGTCTAGTAGGTAAGTAACTATTTGGAGTGTAGGTACTTATTAAGCTTGAGGAACAGAAGTATAGGAAGTATCTAACCTGTAAAACGGGTAGTGCCTCAAGCTTTAAAGAAAAAAGAAAGTACCTATACGCCAAATACTTACTAGAATTTATTTTTCACATTTTAGTTCATAATCCCAGATAAAAGCTTGTTTTTAAAAATATTTTTCACTTTTAATTTATTTACACAAACTTTCTCAATTATAATTGAGAAAGTTTGTGAGAATGGATGTATGGATGGACTCTTTCACGCAAACACTACTCAACAGACACACAGATTTGGCTCACAGATGGATTAACGTTTATGGTGCTTTTTAACGCTGGCAAAGTCACGTATTTTTTATTCTATTTTGTAGGATAATACAATACGCTGATTATACTATACCGACCTAATGGCACATGGAATAAAGTTACGGCCAAATCGGTGCGATCTACAGGCGGGGCGCGATCATATAGAACAGTAGTATTTGTACCGACTGGTGCAACGACGTTCCAAACGCGATCTACGGTGATTCGAAAACAGTTGACAAGTAGATCGAGCCTGCGCCCCCAGATCGTAGAACGCAGCGATGTGGCCGTAGTAATAAAGTCTTATAATAATATAAAATGCGGCTATTTACTTAATTGCGCTGATAATGTAATCAAGCGTAATCTTAGTTATCTCATGAATGTTATTATCTTTATCAATGTTGTAATCCGTTTTAAATATTTATAAAATGATGACAGGAGTCTAATACACTGTTTGTTTGTAAATTCTTTATTGCACAAAAATGAGTACAAAAGGAGGACTTAATGCTAAAAGCATTTTCTACCAGTTATCCAGCAGCGGTGGGGAAAATTCAATAATTTAATAATAATATTGGCTAAAAATGTTTACTTTTTAGGCATCACGGCCCATAAGTTATTTTTAGTTAAAACTATGGGGCTACACACAATTTGTGTAGTTAGTATCAGAAAACTTCAAGGTATTTTTTTAATATAAGTCGTTAATTCAAGACAAGTTGACATTCAAGTTCTGCTTAAGTTATAGTACACAGTCCATCACTACGTAAAGATGTTGGCTTAGCTAAAGACTTTCAGTGGAATTTTGGTGTGAAAAAAAAGATGACTATCATAATTAAGTTATGTTATGTAATAATGATATAACACAACATAACTTAATTATGCTGTAAAATGTCAAGGTTTTTATATGAATCCAATATATGATAATATTATATTACAAGTCACAATTGGCAAAATATACAGAATAAATACATTATTAAAAGCTCATTCGTTTAATTGATACATATAACTGTATATGTACTAACTAGATTAGCAAAGACAATCAAGATAAGCAAGGGCTACACGGAGTGGATTTAATTGACTATTTTTTATAATTTATTATTCGACACTTCGACTATCACAATTCCATCTTAGACCGCATCATTACTTAACATCAAGTGAGATAGTATTCTATCCGGAAAAAAAGTTCCTCATATGGCTAAGTCGTCAAACCTTATACGAATTTTGAATAATATTTTTTGGTTGGAAAAGGATTTTTTACATATCGTAGCTATAGTATTATTATCTTTTCTATGACTATAGTTTGACCACCGTTTATCTTCAGAGTTGATTTTATCAAGATTTCTTGGAGGACTTTAGAGTTGACAAGTGAAACAACTCACAGCACAGAGCAATAGAAAATAAATAGAACAATATGCGAAGAACTCTATAAGTTATATTAAAATCCTTGTTCAACTAATACTTAAATTGTAATGTTGACATAACTAGTAATAGGTAAAAGTTAACTTACCACTCCACAAATACTAAAATAAATTAATTCACTGTATCGGCCTAAGGCCGACAGTACACCACACTGAATATTATCAATGATTTGAGTGAGATTTAGCTAATCTATAATTTATTTCATTATATCTACCAGATATAGCTTAGTGATATGATAGGTACATTTCATAATTGGTACGATAAGAATTTTTATTATTAATGATTGTTTTCGATGGTAGTCTTTCAGTATTATTTATTCGAAAGTCAGAGTTTTTGGACAGATTTTGTGGGTTCATTTTTATTGTGCTCGTAATATTTCTCAGGACAAGGTTTTTTTTTACATCTTATAGGCTAGGGTTTGACCACTATCGCACCTGTTGGTAAGTGATGATAAGGTATGTATTGATAAAAAAAATTAAAATAAAATAACTGAATTTTAAACATAATACAAAACAAAAAAGTATCTACTATTTAACACGGGCTAAGCCACGAATCACAACTAGTGTTTGTACCTATATAAAATTATTTATGGGATAGTACTTGTCCAAAGAAGAGTAAATCAGGTAGGCGCTCGAAAATATTAATAATGCTATTAAAATACATTTTGGTTAACCCCGTATTTCTAAACAGTAAAAAATGTTTACAGCACAAATAAAAGTAAAATGTTTAAATTTATTGACGCAATTAAGAAATTCAATTTTAATCAGTTACGTACCGAGGCCCGAGCGTCGCGAATGGGCGTGAACCTAGGCAAAACTCCCAGACGACGGACTTCAAGAACGTCCGAAACTGGTCAGAGTTAATTTTTCGGTAATTAGGGTTCCGTACCCAAAGGGTAAAACGGGACCCTATTACTAAGACTCCGCTGTCCGTCTGTCTGTGTGTCTGTCTGTCTGTCCGTCTGTCACCAGGCTGTATCCCATGAACCGTGATAGTTAGACAGTTGAAATTGTCGTAGATGATGTATTTCTGTTGCCGCTATAACAACAAATACTAAAAACAGAATAAAGTTAAAAATAATAGAGGGTCCCCATAAAAGAAACGTGTTTTTTTCGGTATTTCACGCCATCTATGAACGCTTAGTTAGGTAAACGTCCAATAGATGGCGTTATATTGAAATGTCGATCCCTAACACATTCGTTAGACGTTAGATGGCGTTATAAAAAATAAAATGTTAATTAATTATTATTTTTTGCTAGCGAAAAATGATAGTGATATTTTTTGCTCGATCTTGTAAAATACTGTAGGGTGGCCGTTACAACTTTAATAAGTGTACCTCTCACAGTTTGAGTAGCCGTTAAAAACTTTAATATATGTAACTTTCACGATAATTTCAATTGTTTTTGGTTTCACTTTACGCAAATAAATTATGTACCAAGACTCCTTGTTAACATGAACATTACAAGTTAAAATTAATCCTAAAAAGCAACAACGTCCATTTGATACAATAAAAACTCGTGGGCCAGTAATAGCAAGATTATACTCAGAACTCTCCATTTCCGTTTCGCTGTTAGCGCCCGCAATTCCCGGTGGCTTACAATAAATTTATGCGCCGTTAGGCAAAATAAAACTGGCCAAGTGCGAGTCAGCATCGCGTCTCTTATCGCACACTTAGGGAGGGTTCCGTACAATACGAAACATAACAGAGTTTCAACCTCATATATTTGATTAATTGATATTACCAAGAATATTTGGTTTGGTCGCGATCTAGAAAGACGGGGCTCGTTTACTAGCGCCATCTATGTCATACTGCCGAAACTAATTAGATAGATGGCGTTTAAAAACACGTTTTTTGTATGGGGACCCTCTTTAATTTTTAACTTTATTTTATTTTTAGTATTTGTTGTTTTAGCGGCAACAGAAATACACCATCTGTGAAAATTTCAACTGTCTAACTATCACGGTTCATGAGATACAGCCTGGTGACAGACGGACAGACAGACAGACAGACAGACAGACAGACAGACAGACAGACAGACAGACGGACAGCGGAGTCTTAGTAATAGGGTCCCGTTTTACCCTTTGGGTACGGAACCCTAATTAAAAACGAATTCAGGTTTTTTCTTTGTTTGTCGGTAATGATAACTTTTGTGTTATGCCTTATCAAAATTTTCTCTGTGCTTCTATTTTCTATCTAAATACTTACTACCTACACAAACTCTGAGATAATACATTTTAAAAAATCTTCGTCTCTAATTATGTATGATAAAAATTATTAATTTGATAACGGCCCAACCGAATTCAAGTTGCTGAGGTCATTAGTAATCTGACTGAATCTAAGTGCTTTCTGTAGGTCATCAATTCCGTCCTTAGCCGTAGTTAACTAATTGGGGACACTCAAACGTATACTCATGTTATAATTTTTTTAGTAAACTCATTAAATGCTTTATTTTGAGAATTTCATAAAGAAATGTTTTTTTTAATGTGTGACAGGTAAGCACTTAACGCTATGTCACCTGATGTTAAGTGGAGATTGTCTACAATTGAACGACGGTAATGATTTAATTTGCAAGACAGCTGACTTGAGTCCAATCCACAGTGCGCATCATATCACATCCTGTTAACCATTCTGGCTATTAGCACAGTTTTACAATTATGGATTGTAAAACTGTGGGATGGCTATGATTCGATTCCTGCTATACGCGGAACAGACTCTGCGACTTGCACTTCTTTTAATAAATTATAATATATTAATTAATTAGAATGATACTCTACCTGAAGAATATTTAAAATATTTCTATAACGACTATATAAGACTAATAAAATCTTAGTGAATTTGAGTGTTCTCACTTTTACTAAGTACTTACTTACTGTTCTATATCTATATCTACTATATACATACTATATATATACATGTCCCATGTTACACTCTGATAGATATCGTATCTGATAGATAATGTAGCTTTTGGTAGAAATAATAGGTTTAGTAGATTTTTAGTTTTTACAAACATTATATATATACATATATATATATATATATATATATATATTATTATTTCTACCAAAAGCTACATTATCTATCAGAGTGTAACATGGGACATATTATTTTATTAACCCCCGACTCAAAAAGAAGGGGTGCTATAAGTTTGATGTGTATGTACGTACCTGTGTATGTTTGTGTGTGTCTGTCTGTAACTACACCCCTTCTTCTTAAAAACGAATACATGTGTAAAATCTAAAAGGTTTTTGAACACGTTTCGGCTCAGGAAACGTCCCGATTACGCTCCGGAACTTCCCTCGACCTTGACCCGTATGAAACACAAGCTTTTAAGCAGAGTTTACACCATACGAACAGGTGTGATTAAAAGTCACTGATGTGATGTGTACAGTGTACCCAATTGAAGTTAATAAGTAAATTATGAATTAATTATGGTGTTAATTATCTGGAATATCGTTTTTAGTTTATAGCGACCATTTAATCTATTACGTTGACGATTTGAAAATGGTAAGCCTATACTGCTAACAGATCACTTTTTATCATATATCCTTGCATAATACTTTGCCGGAGCAAAGTAGAATAAAAACAAAAAGGCAAAAATTACACAAATTGAATACATCTTTCTTTACTTTTAACAGCGGTAAAAAGATTAAATTTATACTTAAAAATCTGAATGCGGATGAATGCTCATTTGATGCTGATATCATAGCTCGTAAAATGAGTTTTCTCCATTTCAAGAGAAATGTACCACAAAAATAATAAACTGGCCAAGTGCAAGTGGGATCGCACATTCAACGGCAAACATTTTCAGCAAAAAATTGACGTCGTTTTTTATAATGTTTGTATGCAAAACAAAGTTATATTTGCGGTATTTGCTATTACGTAGTATTATTATCTTTTCTATCGCTATGTCTCAAACACTGCTGACTATATATTTCGTTGACAGCGTTGATTGGGATCTACAGCATTTTTTTGATTTTTCACTCCCTTACTGTTAAAGTTAGAGGGGGGACATACATTTTACTACTTTAGAAGTATCTTTCAAATGATTGACTTTGAGAAAAAAACATTTTAGGAACCTCAATGTCATTTTTAAAGACCTAGTACTCGTATCTATAGACAGTTAGCACGTATAGGTTTGATGACATTTATTAGTTATAATTTCATGTATGGAAATCCCTCCTCTTAATCATTTATTTTCTTTATTTTTGTATAAAAATCGTAAAGCGGTTCACAGAATACACCTACCTACCAAGTTTCAACTGTGTAGTCTTAACAGTTTCAGAATAAATTAGTTGTGACATACGGACGGACGGACAGACAGACAGACATGGAGAATCTATAAGGGTTACGATTTTTGCCATTCGGCTACGGAACCCTAAAAACGGGCCAAATGGCACGTGCCTTCGAGTATTCAGCCTGAAGTACGTGCGTTGGACTCAAGCACCGAGGGTTCCGTAAACTTGTCAAACTAGGTTAAAGGACAAACTTAACTATGCAGTTCGATCCTGATACGGTTAATGCACCAACCACAAATTGTATACCAACCACAACCAACCACAAATAAGTTTGTTCACTACCCGTTTTACAGGTTAGGTAATTACTTACTATACTTCTGTGCCTCAAGCTTTTAAGAATATACTCGGAGGTAAGTACCTACACGCCAAATACTTACTAGAATTTATTTTTATCTTTTTAGTCCATTGTCCCAGATAAAAGCTTGTTTTATAAATTATTAAAAAAAAAAAACCGACTTCTTAACCACAAACAGGCACAAAAGGCGAAAAATAAATTACTTAATATAATTATTATAAGCGCTACCCACTTATCTATTTGAAGTCGGTGCCAGCCAAGTCTATTGGATAGTAGATAGATACTATGTATGTAGTAGTAGTAAGTAGGTAGATACATGTAGGTAGTATCTATCTACTACCTATTAGACTTGGCTGGCACCGACTTCAAATAGATAAGTGGGTAGCGCTTATAATAATTATATTAAGTAACTTATTTTTCGCCTTTGAGTGCCTGTTTGTGGTTATGTAGTTGGTTTTATTTTTTTTTGAAAAATAATTTTTTTTACCCTTTTTAGTGCAAAACAAGTTTTAATTAAACTACATGCATCTATAAAATTTCGTGTCTGGGCCGTTATACACTGACGGATATATACTTTGTGAAAATTTCAAGTATGTACCTATTACGGTTAAGAAGATACAGATCTGTAAAGTGCGCATATACAGACACACGGACGGACGGACGAACGGACAGCAAAGTCTCAAAAAGTGTTCATCGGGTACCCTTTGGGTTCGGAACCCTAAAAAAAACATAAAGACGAATTGAGAACCTCCTCCTTTTTTGTGAAGTCTGTTAAAAATTGACTTCAAATGCCGCGCTAGTGAAAATATCTACTATAGTCTGGCCATAACTGCTGTACACTCCCTGAGGTATGCGCGGCGAGGTGGGAGCCGGGGAAACAGAAGCAGACTGACGGAGCGCGTCCCCCCCGTCTCGCCGCGCGCATACCTCAGGGTTAGCAGTGTACAGCAGTTATGGCCAGACTATAGTCCCTTCGAGACTAGTCATAATGATGTCATCAAGGTATCAAAGGACAATGTCCAAAATGGCGCTGTGCAATAAAATCATCTGACACACACGATAATTAATTGTCTATTTTATTACGATAATTCCAAATACTTTTATAACGCGGACTAGTTGTATTCCAAAATGAATATTAAAAAGTATTATTTGCGATTATTAACATTAATCGCCGCCATATGGCCGCCATCTTCGCCAAACGTCATGTTATGTCAAAAAATATTACGTATGCTCACGTTGCACCCTAATGAGACTTTGCCCGGTAGAACATTCATGTGAAGACAAATTAATTCTCCCCACCTTTGTTTCTATCTCGCTCACAGATACCGTAAGAATATCTGTCAAAAACCAAAATCAACGTGAAGAAAGATGTAAAAACGTTATTTAAGGTCATATTTCTTAGTCTTCAAAAGTATATGCAATAGCAACCTCCATTGTGTATAATATTCTTGGGACTCTTCTTCTAAAACCAGTACATTCTCCTATGTTTGAGGTATTTATCCCCATATTTCTGGAGATACTAATTAGATCTCAATGAAATTAAAATGGAACCACCTCGGAAACGTACCCTACCTATTAAAAAAGAATCATTTGAATCCGTTCACAATTGACGGATAAATCGCGTAACATACACGCAAAAAAAAACATACAGACGAATTGAGAACCTCCTCCTTTTTTGTGAAGTCGGTTAAAAAATAATTTTTACTCTTAATTTATTTTTACTTTTTAATAGATATTACCTACCTACCTACCTATTACCTAAGTATTTAAGAGTAGGCGTAATGTTTTAAAATATTCTATTATATTAATCTATACTATTCTATACTAATATTATAAAAAGAGAACATTTGTATTTTTGTATTTTTATATGTTTGTAATGATTTGGCCCAAAAATACTGGACCGATTTACAAAATTCTTTCACTAATATATAGAATGGACTTTCGGAATGAAAATAGGCTATATATTATCCCGTTTAAATCAAAGGTACATTCGTGGAGACCTAATTTGCAACCTAAGTCGACTAAAAAACGGTCGAAAAAACACGATTCTTACGAACGCTGCTCAATTGAAAATAGATGGAAGAATATTTTCTATCGAAGAGTTGTACAACTTAATAATACCTACAAAAAAGTCCGCGACAGCATATGTCTATATCTTAAGGTTGACTCACAGTAACCATTTTAATCTTAAAATTTTTGTTAAAAAATATTACATAACTTCCAAGGCTATTTTCAAGTATATAGTATTAATACTTATCCAAATAATTACGTTAATTAGGTTGGCCACATATTATAGATTAAAATTGTCCTTTACAGTATATAATTCAAATGAAAACTCTAGAAGATATCACGGATTTCACATACACGCATCGCAAAATTAATAAGATATCTGCAGTGAAACCACAGATGAGGGCATAGTTACTTAGAAAATATTATTATAAGCTTAGCGATGCTGTAGATCCCCACCGATCACAATCAATTTGAAGTCAATATAGTATAATAATATATTTTTACTGTATAAAATTCTATTGTATAATATAGTTATGATCTATATATAAACTACCCATATAATCTTTTCAATAAAAGCATTCCAATGACTCTAAACACGACATTTAAAATCTGAGCTGTAAGTTGGTGAGGATTTGAGTATTCTGTAGAGTACAGGAGATGTCCCAGCATCAGGTCAATGCTTCCATGTTCTTACAATATCGTTGAAGAAGAAGATTTTCGAATTGATCAGACCTATGAAAGTTGATTTCATAGCGCAATCAACTAGAAAAAAGCTCATAGTTTTATAACGATTGAACGAATTTTCATGATTCAAAGCTAAGAACACTCTCGATGAAGACATCTATCAAACAAAAAAAAAATATCAATAATAAAATCAAAATCGGTTCATCCGATTGGGTGCTAAGATGCTACAGACAGACACACGTTAAACGTATAATACCCATTCTTTGATGCCATGATTTGATTGATTTTGATTCAATGATCCCACTACCTTTGTAGTCTGTACGAAAACCCATGATTCATGAATTAGAAGAACTTTCATTGGTAGGTATATATATGTATATAGCTAGGATTAGAACCAACGACCGTCGGGTCAGAATCAGGGTAACTATCCTTTACGCCACAGGGCCGTCCAATATCAATACGTAAGTATTATAAGACAAAGTCCATCACTGCGTCTGTCTGTCTGTTCGCAATAATCTCAATAGCTACTGAACGGATTATCATGCGGTTTTCACCAATCGCCAGAGTGTTTATGAGGAAGGTTTAGGTGCATAATTCGTTAATGTTTTGTGTAAATTGGTTGAAATATGACGATGATTGTTAAATATGTTAATATTTTAAATTTGATGCAACAAACTGATGCAAATTTTGTAGGCATATATGTTCTACCCGTGCGAAGCCGGGGCGGGCTGCTAGTATTCTATAAAATAACGTAACCCAACCGTCTTTGGGCTCGATTGAATTGCGTTGAATAGTACTTTACCCATAATGACATCATAATATCTGTAGAATATTTAGATCTTTATATCCGTAGAATGATTATCCAGGGTCTGATGATGAAGCTGGAAGGTTTCAAGCTTTATTCCCAGACCCTGGATATCATCTAAGTGTAAAGTGCTCCACGAGACAAATCAATCAAGCCCAAACTCGGTGGGGGTTATGTTGTTTTATCACAGAGATGCCGTGGCCACCTTTCAGATTCATCAGATCATTCATCATCAGACTCTGGATATTGTCCAAGCGTATAGTGCTCCTTAAGTTGAACCAATCGAGCCCAAACTCGATCGTCGTCACAGAGTAATGAATAGTACAAGTAGTGTCGATCATTAATCTTGTTTAGTTCAGAAGTTCCTATGACCATCTTCCGTTTCCATCATCAGACCAGCTCCATGGTACTAAAAAGCTCATAGTCTTTAAACAGCCGAACGGATTTTTAAGAATCAAAGTTAAGAACACTCTCGCTTAAGACACCTATTAAACAAAAAAAACTAAATCAAAATCGGTTCATCCGTTTGGGCGCTACAATACCACAGACAGACACACACGTCAAACTTATAACACCCATCTTTTTTATCGGGAGTTAAAAAGTGCAGGTAAACAATACGTGTCTAACCTTTGTGGTCCAGTAATAGTCATGTGCCGGAGGCGGAGGGTCACGGGTTCGGATCGAGCCGTGTTATCCGACAAAGAGCTCCAGTTTATGTAAAGGTTATTTAATGAACTTTTTATATCTTATTATTTAGCTCGTATGTAGCTATTCCTGCTCACACAAAGGTTGTCTGGCGAGAAGACCGCTGTTGTTACACAATTTATTGTAAACTTATATATAAGTTTTTAACTGTCAGGTGTTCAATGAAGTATTTATCTGTCTATCTTACTTTTAACCCTACCTTCGTAAGTCCAACTTGCATTTGGCCAGCATTCTTTAAAATAAGTTTAGTTACGATATTGCTTTATACTCCACAAATATTCTACGTAAACAGCGATTTCGCAGTGAATTTTCGACTCAAACGTAAACTCCCAATGCCAACGAAGTCAATACTGTCTTGTCGTGAGAGCAATTGGATTGCCGCGATGCTGTCATGAATTAATAATGATTTAGGTCCTTTAGGGTACGTAACAATGTCGTAAAAACAAACACTTTCTCAAGTCGATTGCATAACGTCATAACGTGACACTTTCTTACCTGCATACGAATTAATGAACTAACCTCGTTTACGTGGCTCGCATCAAGAGTATGCGACATACAAAAAGAATATAAATACTACGTAAGAGCGACATACTTTAAAGTTTAGGTACTTACCTACTTGGGTTGGAAAGTCCAAAATTTCCAAAAGAAATTATTAAATTACCTAATTTAGGGCTAATGTGCTACCAACCTCGACCACATTGTCACCTACCTACTATTGTCATGGTGGTATAGTGGTCAAACGCTAGCTATGATTAAAAAAAAACATCTTAAAAGCCCTGGAACACGGTTGCTAAGTTTCTATAATAACCGAATTCAATTCTGTTATTTATTGCTAAAATAGAGATTTATAAATAGCAAGCTTTAAAAATATTGGATTTGATAATGGTATATATATTTGGGTACGGTGTTTTTTTATGAACGTTAATTCGTGATCATAGAGCACTGGCAACAATGGGGATGATATTATATCGGCAACTCAAAAATATAAAAAACATGTTTCTGGGCAAAAAAAATAGAGCCATGTGTAGGTCTGGATCGTATCTGAATAGCATTGCGTGATTTAGGTCGTGACGTATTGAAATAGGATGTATGTGCACTGTTGTTATTAAAGAAACAAATGCCATGTGTTATACAGATAAATGTATGAGTCACGAGTGTCACGACATTGACGTCACTAATCAGTCAGCGTCAGGTCATGGGCCTCTGGAGAAGTTGTTAAATTATGTCATCTTCAATTACAACTATTTCCTTATATAGACTACTTACAAATTACACTAGCCGTGTTATTTTTTTAGTTATAAATATTTTTATTATTAGTTTTTAGTTATATATAAATCTATGTATAAGAATATAATGTAAACATATTTACTAGGCAAAAAAGGCTTTGCGGCTTGTGTGGTCACCATCTTCGACCACATCATCGCTTACTACCCGGCGAGATAGTGGTAAAACGCTAGCCTATAATAAGACTAAAAAAGATTACATACAAATTTAAATACGTTATCTAAATAGGTACATTCGGTTACTTGCAATATTATTTATTCTGTAACTCGGTTACTTCGCCTTATAGGCTATCAGGAAAAAAATTAAAATCATCACTTAATATCAGGTAAGATGATGATCTAGCTTGCTTGTTTGCAATAACAAAAATATCTGAGTTGAGACATACTCATACATCATATATCTGATTGATTTTATTTTTAATGTATGTCAGACAAGCAATTGACGACTATCTCACCCTGATCAGTTATGAGTGCCATATGACACAAAGCGGTCTAATATGGAATCGTGCTAGTCTAGATATTGAAGATAGCAATGACAACGACGCGGACAACCCGATTTTAAAACAATGGGGGCTACCATTTTTTCACTCCAGGTGGCGCCACTGAGTTAAATGGTCCTGATGACAATTGTCAAGCTGTACAAATTTATCATAAAATGTCAAAATTAATAAATTAAAATGTCGGTATGGGATCATTCTTAACAAGAAGCTTGGAATTTAATTAAAAATTACATTAACATTTCGAGGACTTTTGAGCACTCGTATGTGGCATCATAGCGCCCAAACGGTTGAAGCGAGGTTAATATTAGTTTTTTTTTTGTTTGAAATACTACTTTGATTCATAAAAATCCGTTCAGCCGTTTTCAGACCATGAGCTCTTTTATGACTCTATGAGATCAACATTCATATGTCTCAATCTTGTTGAATTCAAAATTCAGTGTCGTCTTACTTCAATGATATTGTAAGATTATGGTACCATTGAACTGATGCTGGGCATCTCCTGGAATTTAAAGAATACTCAACTCCTCCCCAACTAACAGCAGAGATGTCATGTCGTCATTCTTATTGAAAAGGTCTCAATGAACAGATTATGTATAGATCAGTCGGGGTTGGTTTAATATTTTAAAAAGCATTATCTATAAGTGTGTTTTGTGGTGCCATTTTTATTTGAACACTAGCCACTCTGATAAGAGGAAGTTCATTAGTATAATAAGGTTACTACTGAGTGGCAAAATACAATTAGCGACTCCCGTCCCGACTCATATGCTTGGAAACGTATCAGATTATTGAATTATCAGTGTCAGCTATAAGCATGACCTCAATTCGTATTTGTTATACAAAATTATACCTACATGATAAATCTATAGAGCTTCGATTGCTTGACTACTATAACTTATATATTTTTACTAGAAGTGCCCCGCGGCTTCGCCCGCGTTAAAAACTTATTTCATTTACTTAAAACTTTTCTTTTGTAAAAACGATTCTATCATTAAAGACATGAAATAAGAATTAGCAAAATCGGTTCACCCGTTTTCATGTTATCGCGTGACTAAGGCGATTCGGGATTCATATTTATAAAACCCGAAAAACCCAAATTGTCAGACTTTGTTATCTACCCCATTAGGAAAAATCCTACAACACGTACTTTATCTCATCTTGTTTCGCCATACCAACTGAATCCCCGTTCCGTATCTGGGAGGAATTTCTAGATAATCCTTTCTGAGCGGATACCTACGTCATAATAACTATCTGCATTCTAAATTTCAGCGCAATCCGAAACAATATTGATTTTTAGACTTTGTTACCCCAGTTTATCCTCTTAGGCTGGCATTTTGAAAAAAGTCTGTAACTCGTACTTACTTATTTATTTACAGAAGTACTGGTGTGAAATGTCGAATAAACTGACTGATAAAATATGATTATCCAAACTTTGAACTCCCGCTTCATCCCCTTAAAGAGTGAATTTCAAAAAGTTCTTTCTTAGCGGATACCTAATTCAAATTAACTATCTGCATGCTAAATTTCAGCGCAATCCGAAACAATATTGATTTTCACACTTTGTTACCCCATTTCACCCTCTTAGAGGTGGAATTTAAAATAAACCTGAGACACGTATTTACTTATTTTATTACTGGAGCAATTGTATGAAGTTTCGAATAGAAAATACTATCTAATATATTTTTTTTTTGAACCCCCGTTTCACCCCCTTCAGGAGTGAATTTTTGAAATTCCTTTCTCAGAGATTACAAACGTCGTAATAACTATCTGCATGGCAAATTTCAGCGCAATCCGAAACAATATTGATTTTCACACTTTGTTACCCCATTTCGGTGCTCTTAGGGGTGGAATTTCAAAAAAACCTGAAATTATTATTTATATTATTATTTTATTATATATATTATTATTATATATTATACGTATTTACTTATTTTTTTACTGGAGCACTTGTATGAAGTTTCGAATAGAAAATCCTATCTAATCTTTTTTCTCGATACAAATGTTGAACCCCCGTTTCATCCCCTTGAGGGGTGAATTTTGAAAAATCCTTTCTCATAGGTAACTAACGTTGTAATAACTATCTGCATGCCAAATTTTAGCGCAATCCGAAACAATATTGATTTTCACACTTTGTTACCCTATTTCACTCTCTTAGGGGTGGTATTTCAAAAAAACCTGAAACACGTATTTACTTATTTTGTCACTGAAACATTTGTGTGAAGTTTCGGATAGAAAAGACTATCTAATCTTGTTTCTCCATACAAACTTTGAACCCCCATTTCATCCCTTTAAGGGGTGAATTTTAGAAAATCCTTTCTTAGTACACCCTTACGTACTAAGACAAATATACCCTCCAAATTTCAAGTCTCTACGACCAGCGCTTTAGGCTGTGCGTTGTCTGTCAGTCTATCAGTCAGTCAGTCAGTCAGTATGTCAGTACAAAGATTCTTATAGTATTAGATTAGGAATTAGCAACCCGACCAATCTTCATACAAGTCATCGTCATGATTATCATCATAATCAGTCGGTATTACTCCATTGCTTGACATAGGCCTCTCCCAAGACACGCCACTAGCTGAGCCCGATTTTCGACTCTCTATTGCAGTCACTGCCCACCGCTTTGCGCATTTTGCCACTCCATCTGGTCAGAGTTACGTTTATAAACGGCTTGACATCTAAACGGCTTGACATCTAAACGAGAGGTCGCCGGTTCAAGTCCCAGCACGGGTGTTCGTTCACATATACCTAGTAGGAGCTGATGTTCCGTCTGACTCGCTAACAAAAAAGGTAAAGTAGCTTACCACCATTAAGGAAAAAATCTGCCGCCATTAACTTACAGTGTTACGGCATACAGCTTTGAGAGTCAGACCAATTTTAGGCCTACCGTGTTTTCACCATCTTCTACTACGTCATCGAATTAGCAACAAAGAATTTTCGTCTTGTTTTATGTCGGACAGACAAGCACTTGACCACTATCTCACCTGAATTTTGGGTGATGGTGTGGTTTAAGATGGAATCGTACGTGTCTATTGGAAGATGGCAGTGTGACGAGGCGCTGGAATACTGACTTTACTCCAATCCACAGAGCGCAACTATCCCTACTTGTCTTCATCATCATGCCGGTATAAGACACGGCCGAACTGGTCATAGAGACCAGTAGTCTAAATAATTCTTATTTAACACCACCTAGGGTTTATGTGTAGGGTAGAATAATTAGGTCTAACTAAGCCTACAGACGCAAGAAGGCAACAATGACTCCCAAATCTAATTAAGTGACAAAAAATTGGTACCGTTGCAAGAGAACAAGTACGACTCTTATCACTAAAAAACTGCCTTGGCAATGTACTAATTGAACAATTTATCTACAATCAACATTTTGTGCGTACAAAGCGTAGCCTTCACCTGTCACGTAACAACACTATTCTCATTGTATTGGTATTTTTTACGTGGCATGAACTACTTGAACTGCAAGATTAAACTTTAAATGTTAAATTGCAGAGCTCGAAATAGAAAAACCTAAAACTATATATAATGGGTAGTTGAGTGCAATGTTGATAGCATCAGTGCTTGGACCACGTATAGGCAAAGAGGTGGCGTTAAAAACTATATTTTAGTGTGATTTTAGCTAAAGGCAATTTATTGATACTTCAGAGATTTTTTTTATCTAACTGCCTAAATTTGCTCCTCCGTACCTTCTCAGATAATAAGATAAAATTTATTTAAATTAATGAAATGAATTTATAAAATTAGCTGTATTTTAAATAATTTATTTAAAAATACCTTTTAATCGTGCATTGTTACTGCATTATAACAACTTGTCGAGATAACTAAACGTGTGTGCCAAATTACAATCAGATAGCTTCAGTGGAAGTGGGTGAAATAATTAATTAAGCTTTTTTAAATAATTTTAACAAAAACAACCTTTTATAATTATAATCATCTTTATTGGTAAATAGTATTACAGGTTTTGTTGTGCATTGTTACTTTTTTTTAAACAATAAAACCAATATTGCTATTGGACCAAAAAAATATTGTCGTCCTCTCTCGGATTACTAAATAGTGTCACAGACTAGCATAGCTATTAAAGGTGCCATTTTGTTAGTTACGGTTTAAGTGGGGTACAAAGGAGAGTGCTAGCTAGTTATGTAAATTGGAGTTCCTTCGAGGTTGCAAATAGAAAATTGTGGAGCAGACATTGTATCTAGTTGCAAGGTCGTGTCTCTACAATTTTATTAATAGGTAGTCAGGTTTAAATACGGATGCTCCGGATAACTTCATAAAAACTAAATTAACATAATTTAATCTAAGACAGACTACAGACAGAATGGAAAGTCTCAGCAGAGATGATTTCTATAATAATTGAATGTCCAAAACAATCTAGCTTAACAAGTAATATAGCCTACGCATATTTCCGACGAGAAAACCATACGGCAGACATATCGTCAGCACTTCCTAATCGCACCGTAAGAATGCGCGGCGCAGGAATAGTGCTGGGACCATGTCGCATGACTGCGTTGACACACTAACTAAAGTAGCTTTATGACAGAGATATATTATGACGTTAATTTATGAGTTTCAGTTTAATGTTGGAAGTACGCTTACATTGTTATAGTTAATGATGAATTCTGCCCTATATCAGATACTAGGCCCAAGGTATCGATCTTCGACCACAAGATCGCTTACCATCAGGGAAGATAGTGGTCAAACACTAGCTTATAAAATATGTAAAAGAAAACCGGCCAAGTCGAGTTGGACTCGCCCAATGAGGTTTCCGTACCAACATCTCAAACAAGGTTAAAGGACAAACCTAACTTTGCAGTTCGATCCATAGAAAATTTACTGCAATGTTTACGGTTTTCAGATTTAATCCTACATACGTGGTTCAAGACCTTGCTTGTTGCCAAATTTCATGATTCTAGGTCAACGAAAAGTACCCTATAGGTTTTATTTCCCTTGTAAAATTGCTATATGTGCGAAAATATGTGATATAAATGGTCATGTCTTTTGATCGAAATGACTTATAGGTTTAATTTTTTCACAGCCGAAAGATACCGTAGACTCGAGTATTAAGTATAAGTTTCAGCTTGATACCTCTACGCATTCTGGAGATGAAGAGTCTTGACAGACGGACAGACGGACAAACGGACTCACAGATAGACAGACGGACAACAAAGTAATCTTATAAGGGTTCCTTTTTCCTTTTAAGGTACGGAAACTTAAAAAACAATATAAATTACCCCAAAAACTATTAGTATAGTGAGGTACCTAGGTTTTAGGATTTTCCTGGTTTATTTAAAATTCAGAAAACGTAATCTATTGTGTTACTACTCCGTGACTAATAAACATCGAAATAAAGGTGTTTAAATATTTAGCGACTGTCAGGGTCTCATCAATGGCTCGACATTATATGACATGTGTTAGCATATGCTTTTGAACAACATAGGTAGGTATATGTGTATACCTACCACATAAGTATTTAGTGAATTATGTGCAAAATTAATTTTGCAGTTTGTACAATATTTTCTATAATAATCTTTCAATAACACGCTGTTGCAAAATTTTTATTTAACATGTATCAGACAATGTGGACACGGAATGTATAAAACATGATATTATAACACATCATCTAAAACATGTAAAATAACAATCTTACAACATGTTATGTTACTTAGTCTGTACGCACCGTAACAAAATCTTATATGTCAATTTTAACTTACTTCTAATTAGTCGTATTAAAATGACAGTTTGTATGTCAGATGAAAAAAGTATAAGATAATTTGATATCTTGGAGTCAGATCCAAGGTGATGATGGCGACAGAAGGTGAATAATGATACAATAGTTTGGGCTTGGTAAAGAGTCTTCATGCGGTCAAACGCATATCATTCGTTTTTAAAATTATGACTTTGGCAATAATTAACATAAGCTGTAATTGAAAGACTTTGGATTACCACATTTAACGCGTTATAAGACTGACTAGCTGGTACAATACACAGTGTTTTTTTTGTTTTATCATGGCTCCACACGATTAGTGTATTTAGCCAGTGTCAAGTATTGAAACTCTTCAAGTTTTTATGAATTTAAGTCGTAGAGATGGGTCAAAGTCACATTTCAGGTCAATTTTCAAGTAAAAGTCTAGTCTAAGTCATACCTTCAGTAAAGATGTGGAGTTTACTGAAGATTTTCAGTGGAATTTTGGTGAGAACGCAAATAGCATGTTTTTCAACATTGTGCTATTTCCCTACACTCGCACACATTCACCGGCACTAAATGGTTAATAATCCACATTTATTACACATTAACTCGCGGAAGAACACAAGTTTTAGGAAAAAATACAAATTGATCACACACACTTTTCCACGTTCCCGGTGTTATTCAAAGCCTAGGATTTCAAAGCGATACATTTTGACATTACTTGTGTCAAATCCACCGACCACTATGCGGTCGTCAAAATCTATGGTCAAAAATTTCATAAATACGGCCGTCACACGCCCTGTAAAACCTGATGAAAACCTGTAATGTTAACTGGACAGACATTTTGCTTTTCAATTAAAATGATTTCTATTTAACGGTTGTTAACTTATCTAACTATGGGAATGGTATTTCTGGTGGAAACCGTTTTCATCAGAAATGTTCCTTTGGTGTTGCGTTTGGCGTGTTTGCTAAAGCCGACTTTTCACTATGGGATATAATATAATGTATGTTATAGCTTGAGATATACATTTTTATCGTTCGTTATACATTTTGTATGATACCGTTTACACTATGCTATAATATATATTACATCCCAAGCTATAAATATTTTTTCGACCGACTGAGCGATATTTGAAGGTTTATATTTTACCTCACGTCCCCGGACACCGCGCCTCCTCCTGCCTCGCCCTCAGTTTAAAAAAAAATTATTATGGCTCCACACAATTAGTGTATTTAGCCAGTGTTTGAATGAAACCATAAACAACCAAAACTGAGCTATATATCTTAGTGTGAACAGCAATTGCGGGATGTATATTATAAAGCTCATGATGTAATTTACATTATATCTCATAATGAAAAGCCGCCTTAATAGAAACATATTTTGTCTATGCCTTCAGAAGACCTAAAGCTATAAAAGTCATTGCTGCATTAAAGTTTGTTTCAGTCATCGTTTATATTATACCTAATAAACTTTATAATACTGCTCTTATATACTGCGCGTGCTACATCGAAGTCCTAAAAAATCTCAATTTCCTAAACCTTTAGAAATTCAATCTGGTAAGGAAATTGAACCGCGACTTCGCACATAAAAATCAATTTCCGAGTCTTAACAAAAATATATAGGTATTAGGTACACCATTACATTTCCATCACCAGGGGAACTTTTCTTAAAATAATCAAAATTGCAAGTGACATGACGGGCTTCTGATACTCTAGTTTAACTGAATGTAATAATTTGCAGAGGTGCAGAATGTTTGTTGATCTTTACATTGTATATTAACAAAGTCGCTCCCGCTGTCTGTACGCTTAAGGTACGGCCACACCGCGGCGTCCTGCGATCTGCGGGCGCGATTTCAGTACTTTTCAATTGTTCTCTGATCGCGTTTGGTGTGAACTAGTCGGTAAAACATTAGTATAAATACTGCTGCGCTATCTGATTACCGCCTAGATCGCGCTCCAGGACGCTGCGGTGTGTCCGTACCTTTAGATCTTTTAAACTACGTAACAGATTTTAATGTTGTTTTCAGCAAAAGATAGAGTGTATTACTCGTATATGAGAACTAGCCAAGTCAGACCCTAGGCTTCAATATATTATCCTAAGTTGTAAGAAAAAATGATATGAACTTGAACTTTAATAACTACACGACAAGAAACATATTTCATTGACATAATTCGGCCGCGCCGCGCGGCCCAGCCTAAGTCTGAGCGTCGCGGTCTGAATTAGCCCTTAGATATCATGAGAGCCTAATGCATTTGGCCAACGTTCCCACAGTAAAAAAATATCATCATGCCAAGATATGTCAATTGAGCTAAATTCATTTTTTTTTGTTGATGGATGGGGACGATTCACCCATGGTCCTTTTGTTTAAATTAAAATAGCTAATGCAACATTGTATACATTCTTACATTTATCTACATGCATACAAACAAATATTTACCATGAAGATGACTGACTGCCTTTGTGTACAGGTGAAAATACTTGAAACAATAATAAAGTGAAAACAAGACGACACCTACTGTAAAATTAAATGGTAATTTAATTATCATTTAATTACCTACCTACTTATATATTGATACTTAGTTGATACCTATTACAGCTTAGTCACGCGAAATACTAAAATGATAGATGCAATAAAATTTGCACGCGATAAGTGAAATCTGGTTACATGGTGTAATACCCTATAATTTTTGACTGACGTGAAAAATGTAGGTATGCTGTTTGTTTTAATATTGTCAGTTTTACCAGCTGTACGTATATGTATGTACTTACCTAAGTTGTCCGTCAAAATGTACACACTATTTTTCAATAAATCCAATGAAGCTTCAATTTGGCATACCCATGTAAATTCAGCGACGAAAATATAATACTAGTTGGCTATGTCAGCTGTAGACCTTTTATAACGTTAATAAAAAAATATTGTAACACATTTTTAGGTTCCTTACCGAAAAGGTAAAGCGGGCTTAGTAATAGAGCTTGTAAAGTTAGATCTTTTACAATTATGACGTGTAGAGTTATATGCTTGGCTCTAAATGAGATCTGATAACTTTTTGACAGTGCGAGCCGCATGCAACATTTTACATAAATATGTTTTTGGTGGGATTTCACTTCTTTTTGTAAGTTGCTTATGAAAATTATACTAGAAGTACCCCACGGCTTCTCCCGCGTTAAAAACTTCTTTCATTAACCTTTTACCTAACGTTTCTTTCATTAAAACCTTTCTATCATTAAAACACATCGAAAAAGTATTAACCAAATCGGTCCACACGTTTTCAAGTTATCGCGTGACTAAGAGAAATAGGGATTCATTTTTATAAAACCAGAAAAACCATATTGATTTTCAGACTTTGTTACCCCATTTCACCCTCTTGGGGGTGGAATTACGAAAAATCCTAAAACATGTGTTTACTTTTTTATTTACAGAAGTACTTTTGTAAAATTTCGAGTAAAAAAACTATCTAATCATGTTTCTCCATACAAACTTTGAACCCCGTTCATTCTCTTAGGGGGTTAATTTTGAAACATCCTTTCTTAGCGTCATATACTGTGTTACTAACGTCATAATAACTATCTGCATGCCATATTTCAGCGCAATCCGAAACAATATTGATTTTTAGACTTTGTTACCCCACTTCACCCTCTTAGGGGTAGAATTTCGAAAAAGCTTGAAACAGATTTTTACTTAATTATTCATAGAAGAACTTCTGAGAAGTTGTTTTGATTAAAAAAGACTATCTAATCTTGTTTTGACTATCTAAACTTTTACGACGAAGCACTTCGAGAAAAGGTAGGTAGTGCCCTTGAGCTTCGCTTAATTAGTCTTGGCAATTGTTACTCTGTTACTCTATTTGTTTGTTACCTAATCACGCCTAAACAGACGCTGCGATCTAACTGAAATTTAACAAGGAGATACTTTATAGCATGAGGATGAACAAAAGCCTATGAGTTACTTATATAACTTAGATCACACAAATGTTAAATGACAGAGCTTTACAGTTATAAAATTATCAAGCGGGTAACACCTAATTTACGTAGTATAAAGCAAAAAATCTGAAAACCGTAAATGTGTAGTTTAATAACAAGAAGTAATTACTATTACCAACTCATTTTTTGTGGTAATCAATGTACAGTCACGAGTTCCGGTTAAACTAGATGCAAAGCAGGTAGTGAAAGAGTTAAGTAACTACAGATGCAATTACTTAACCTTAATATAGGTGCCTACCTACCTAACAAATGTTTATAATTATACATATAACTAGTTGAGCCTCGGGGCTTCACGCGCGTTATTATTATTATTTAAGTAAAAACTAAAAGCTTTAGTAGGGTTTAATCAATAGTATCTTAAGACGTTATTTTATTATAACGTGGATTTTTAAGATGGGTGACAGTAAAACATTCTGTGATTAAATTTTAAGCTGCGTTCACACAATTTGAAACAAAATTAGGTACTGTCAGCAAGAAAATGGGCAATTTACACAATCAATGATTTTTGAACAATGATTTGATGCCATTCGATTTGATTTCTTGTAGGGATCAACAGACCAACTTAGGTAAGGGTTTACTAGAAAAGTCAGTAATCGCAAAACAATTTTCGATACTTTTTGCTGGAGATGGAAAAATTAATAATTTTCGCAAATGTATTTTTGATGCAAATCGACTGATGTTGAAAAATCCACTCTGAATAACTCATAACATAGTTTAAAACAAAGTAACCTCCCCCATCTGTACGTTAAGAATGTTTAGAACTTTTAAACTGGAACGGGTTTTAATGCGGTTTTCAACAATTTGGAGTGATTCAAGAGGCAGGTTTAATACAAGAATTAAAAGCGGGAAAAGCCGCGGGATGTAGCTATTTTATTATATAATAATTTAACACGACAGGCTCAACGCTGGCCTGATTGTTAGCAATGCCGCCTTCTTATTACAAATACTGCGGCGCGTTTCTCTCCCGATATTATAATAAATAAAATAATTTATATATAGGCTCAATCTTGTCATGTGATGGTTTGATGTCTAAAGTTTAGTGAGACCTTAGGTGAGACTTATCCACCATTTATCTTAACAATAGAAGTTTATTTCTTTGAATATAATACGGTATCCCGAAATAAACCTGCAGAATTTACAGCTTTGGATTTGGTACATACTAAACTATACTTTATTTAATTTTAATTTTATTGTTACTTATTTACAGTATTAAAACGTTGAAAGGTAATCTTAAGTGTAGAATAAAAAAATCTACAAAAGTACAAAAAATGTGGGTGATGCTTGGTGCTAGTTAAGATAACTTATTTGTCAAATTTAGCTTAATTAATACAAAACAATAACAACTTACTTGACAATATTTTTAACACACTAACTTCGCAACTTAAAAATATTTTCTTTCACAGTTTTCGAATCATCATTTAGAATCAGTTTGGAATCACGTCTTCAACTCACTTTTCTTTTATAAAAAACATCACAAAATTGCCTTTATCACTTCAGTTTAATAAATGTAACATTAGCTGCTAACAATCGCGTTTAAAATCACATTGTACGTACACACAGAGCCGTTGATGTATGCATTTGCAGTCAAAATAATGAGTGCATTATTTCGTAATAAACATCGTGTTGTTTATAAACAAACGTTCGAACGAGTTTTTTGTGGTGCACGGCCGAGCGCTTGGCTCGAGAGGCATGGGTTTACTGAAGACCAGAGGTACGGTACGGTACGTAACCGTAGGTACAGTATAACTGTAGATATGTAGGTACTACGGTTTTACTTACTTAAGTACAACCGTAGTACGTCTATAGCTAAAGAGTACTTTCATGGGTCTATGACATAAGGCGCAGTACTACTATTAAGTATTCTGTGCATGAGGTCTTAATTACTTGTTAGTAAACCTAGCATATAGCTGTTAGTGAGCCGTCACGAAAACAATAGTAAGTCTTAGTTAACTCTATTATCGTTTAATAACAATACGACACATTGTTATGTAGGTAAATCGATGATTTTATACATGTAAATAGATAGATATGCTATTAGTTAAAAATAACGCGGCAAATTTGTCTGAAACAGACATCGTAATACTATTTCGACATTCAATCAGAGTGCGGGAATTCCGTGCAAGGGTCTACCATTAGCCACTAGCAACATTATTTTATTCTCTGCGTTATTCTGACGTTTGACCACTATCTCGCATGATACAAGTGATGATGTGGTAAAAGATGGTAAAGACACTAGGCCTAGAATGATCTGACTCTCAAGGGCTGTGTGCTGCCAGATAACCGTTAAGTTAAGACTGCAGGTTTTCTCCCTGATGATGGTAAGCTACTTTTTGGTAGCAAGTCAGGCGAAATATCTCACAGATGGTAGGAGCATTATATCGAGGTTCCGCCTGACTTGCTGACATTTGTCTAACTTTCGTCCTTTTCTTTTCTACTTTCACAGTGTCGTTTGCAAATTATGTCACATTCAATGTGCTGTGATAATGTCAATGTTTAAATTGATTGACAACAGTTTCGAGGTGGGTGGCAGTCGGTCAATTTAAAACGCTATTTATAGGACAATGAACAATCTTAGATAAAATTCATCGCGGTAAATAGATAGCGCATTGTTAGACAAGTATTATTCATTATGTGGGGTGCTATATTAATATAATGACGTAAGTATGACGAATTTCATTTGGTTCGATAACTTTTTGCCATCTTGCAGGAAGGGACATGATCCCATTGCTATAGAAATTTTGGGGCTTCTGATCAAAAAACCGCGACAAGTAGTTTTGGCAGTCCTCTCGTGATGTTGGCCTGACACTGCCTAAATAATTCTGAAGAGATCGAAACAGGTGGAAATCTTAAGGTGCAAGGTCAGGACTATACGGCGGATACATTATCGCCTCCCAGCCAAACGCTCTTAATTTTTGCTGAGTGGCTAAAGATGTGTGAGGTCTAGCGTTATCATGATGAAAAACCACACCCCTTCTGTTGATTAATTCCGGCCGCTTTCTCTCAACTTCTTGCTTTAATTTCATCAGTTGTTCACAGTAGAGTTCAGAATCGATGGTCTTGCCTGGTGGTAACAGCTCATAATGCTCTTCCAATCCCACCACACACACAGCATCAACTTGTTGCGAGTTGACCCAGGTTACGCCACAGTGAGGTCGTGAGGTACCCAAATATCGAGCTTTTTTGTGTACCCAGTTTTTTTCAAATGCGCCAAAACTGTTTTGTGGTCAATTCCCAGTGTTTCAGCTACGTCGTGACTACTGATATGCCGATCTTGCTCCACTTTTTCAAAAATGGCATCAATTTTATCCGTAATAGTGCGACCAGAGCGAGGTGCATCTTTGACATCAAAATTTCCGGATTGAAAACGCTTAAACCAAATTTGTGCTACTCTCACAGACACTGCACTAGGTCCATAAACATCGCAAATTTTTTTCGCGGCTTGCGTTGCATTTTTACCATTTTTGTAGTCAGCATCATGAGCCTGTATCAGTCCACTGCTGGACGTAGGCCTCTCCCAAGATGCGCCACTGAGCCCGATCTTCGGCAATTCTCTTCCAGCCACTGCCCACCGCTTTACGTATGTCGTCGCTCCACCTGGTCACAGGACGTCCAACGCTACGTTTGCCGATTCGCGGTCTCCACTCTAGGACAAGTCTACTCCAACGGTTATCAGTCCTGCGGCAGATATGACCAGCCCACTGCTACTTCAGCTTGCTAATCCGTTGAGCTATGTCGATAACTTTAGTTCTCTGGCGAATTACTTCGTTTCGGATTCGATCCCACAGGAAATACCGAGCATAGCTCTCTCCATAGCTCGCTGGGTGACTTTAAACTGGTGGACCAGTACCGGACTGTGAGTGTCCACGTCTCGGCTCCGTATGTCATCACAGGTAGGACGCACTGGTTAAAGACTTTTGTCTTTAGACACTGTGGTATAGGCGACTAGAAGACTCGACGGAGTTTTCCGAATGCTGCCCAGCTCAGCTGAATTCGTCTCTGGATTTCCTTCTCGAAGTTATGTTTGCCTAGTTGGAGCGTCTGCCCTAGGTAAATATACTTAGTGACAACTTCGAGTGGGATTCCATCTACGGCAATCGGTTCCGGAACAACGTGCTCGTTGTACATGACTTTGGTTTTAACCAAATTCATCCGGAGATTTTTGTAGTAAAATTTTAAAATGTATCGATTTTTTTTTGTTTTAATATGGAATTATCTTCTTTAAATTGTTAACTTTTCATGATACCAAAACCAGCCAGATACAAATAGTATAGTCTAAGAGATTTGATTACAAGTTCATACTTATTATTAATAGTAATTTCGGGATATTTACCATGTTTTGTAGGTCTGTGTCAGCCTCATACAAAATATGTAGTCCACAACAAGAAGCGTGAAGATACTGTGAGTTTTGTGTGTCGTGAACGAGTTTCATCGATAACAAATGGTAGGGGCACCGAACGACCGAAACGAGTAAAAAAGCGGGTAGATCGCTTTGTTTCACTTCACTGTCTTCACTGTCTTCACCCGCAATCTTCAGTTCGTCCGTGAACATGGGGCTTGTAACAGCACCGAAATATCGGAAACTCAAAACAAAAGAAAAACATGGTAAATATCCCGAAATTACTATTAATAATAATGTCAGTGACCATGAAAAGTTCATACGGTTGAAATTTAGAATCGTTTGGCACGAAAAAGGGGGAATGGAGGGGTGGAGGGGGTAGGTGAGGGTCCCCCTTTCACTACCCCACCTCTCTCATTACAAGGTAATGCATAGTTTTTGAGTTATGATTTTTTTTTTCAAAATCATAACCTCACTTATTAAACATTTAGAATCGTTTGGCACGAAAAAGGGAGGGTGAGGTGATGGGGGGGGGGTAAGGGAGGGTCCCCCTTTTCTTTTCCCACCACTTTCATTACAAGGTAATGCATAGTTTTAGAGTTATGCGTATTTTTGTAAAATCATAACCTCACTTTTTTTTAACACTTTGCTTGATTAATATCACTGTTTTGTTGGATGATTCACAGACTTTTTGCGCTTCGCCGGCCGCTGCCACGGCACGCTCGCTTCGCTCGCTCGGCTCGCGCATTGTGTTGTCGCAGTTTCAACCTAACCTAATCTAGTTTTTTTTCTAGTGGGGTGTTCTTATTAATTTAGTAGTGGTAAATAATATTACTAAAATTTTTACTAAGTTATCTAGCCCTTGTAATAATAATTTGCGCTTTGTTTTTATGGTTTAGTATATTTTTAGGTAAGATTTTGTTTATATCGTTTTCTTGTAAAATATGCATTACCTTGTTAAAGAAATGGTATTGTTACAATCAGGGACCTTACCTCTACCCATCTCCATAACATTTTATATCAAATTCATGCCAAATGATTCTAAATTCAACCAATAATCCAAAATCAAACCCAACAAAAATAGGCATAACTCAAAAACAATGCATTACCTTGTAATGGGAGTGGTAGGGTAGTGAAGGGGGGACCCTTCCCTTCCCATTCCACCCCTCTACCCCCCCTTTTTCGTGCCAAACGATTCTAAATCCAACCCGTTCATACTTACTATAATGCGAAAAGACTTTTTCCCCAACCTAATATTATTTATTTTAAGAAAACACCTCACTCATTATTATTAGGGAAAACGTAGTGCGAAACTGTTACGAGGTAGGTTAGATACTGCATTTTATATAGTAAAAAATTGAATGAAATTCGTTCAAAGCATAAACGCATACATTTTTGAGCTACATTATGCGGTTATATTTATTTGATGACAGTCCATAATTTATTTGGATAATAATAAACATTCAGATACCTATTCGTATGCTGCGTGTCTTACCAGGCAGTTCTCATATGTATTTTACAAACAAGTATTAGTTTATTATGGACGATGCGATGTTATATAGAATCGTAAGGTCGAAAATAATTACAGAACATAGAAAGTTTTTTTTTTTCTGTGAAGACTATAATAAGACGATAAATTGGACAACCAACTGTATTCTAATCCACAGTGACATTACGGAAGTTAACTAATCTATCACTACCTCACAATTACTAAAGTATAGAGCGCGCCTACTCGAGTTCGAACAGTAAGCACGGGTCAGAAAATCGTTGCTGTCCACCGGCAAGCGCGAACAGTCCACATTCTGAGTTCGAGCGGAGTGCGATCAGTCACAATTTATTTCGTTTTTGTCAGGAAAATGATAAAAAAACTGGCCAAGTGCAAGTCGGACTCGCACCCGTAGGGTTCCGTAACACAGTAGAGTATTCTATAACTTTGATTTTTCGTAGTGTTTGTATGAAAAACAAAGTTATCTTTGCGGTCGCCATATCTCTAAAACTGCTGACTGTATCTCGTTCAAACAAATTTTCCTTGATAGTTTTTATTGAGATCTACAGCATATATTTTTTTTTGATTTTTTACTCCCATACTTTAAAAGTTAGAGAGGGGGGACACACATTTTACCACTTTAGGCGCGCCTATCTTTCAAATGATTGACTTTGAGAAAAAATGATTTTAGAAACCTCAATATCATTTTTAAAGACCTATTCATAGACACCCCACACGTATAAGTTTGAAGAAAATTTTTTTTTTTTGTTTTAGTTCTATGTATGGGATGCCCCCCCTTAAACTTTTATATTTTTTATTTTTGTATAAAAATCAGAAAGAGGTTCACAGAATACATCTACCTACCATGTTTCAATTCTGTAGTCCTAACAGTTTCGGAATAAAATGGCTGTGATATACGGACGGACAGACAGACAGACAGACATGACGAATCTATAAGGGTTCCGTTTTTTGCCATTCGGCTACGGAACCCTAAAAATGCGCGGTGCAAACTTGCCAAAACTACACAAGAAAACACAAAACTAAAATGTAACATTACGTTTCACAAGATAGTCAGTTTTTCATACTTTTAGACGGAATTAACATTATGTGATAGCGGGGGTGAAGTTCACGTGAGACGTGCGGTTGCGCGTCGCGTCCTACTACACCGCCCGCCGCTTCACTAGTGGCGCTTGAAGTAGTGATGTACGGCTGTCGATATTATGTTGAGGCATTTTTTACGTTCAAGTAAAGTCAAATTAAGGAAATATTGTAATCTAAAATGTTTATGTTGAGTTTTTGTGTGGTTAGCTTTACGTTAGGTATATTATACAAATAGAGTGAAAAAACGGAATAGTATCATCATCATCATTATCGGCCGGTATCAGTCCACTGCTGGACATAGGCCTCCCCCAAGACACGCCACTGATCCCGGTCTTCGGCTCTTTGCTTCCAGTCACTGCCCACCGCTTTGCGAATGTCGTCGCTCCACCTAGTCACAGGGCGTAGAGTAGGAATAGTATGTAATTAGGTATTTCTTTCTCAGGTCAAATTTTGTATTATTAATTTGGTAATGGTTTCAGTATTATAACATCACAATAATATTCCTTTGAGTGCTCTTAGGTACTCTTACGTACATTTTTTTTTATTTAGCCTGTTTGTCCCACTGCAGGGCAAAGGCCTCCCTTCCCTCCTTCCACACATCACGGTCTATTGCTTGTTGGGTCCAGGCGCTAGAATGGTTATCCAGTTCATCCCGCCATCTCCGTCTGGGTCTACCACGTCGTCGTCTAACGTTCTGTGGAACCCACTCTGTAGAGAGTGTGGCCCACAGATTGTCCGAAATGCGGCATATATGTCCGGCCCAATTCCATTTCAGTTTGGCGGCTTTATGACCAACGTCAACAATTTGAGTTTTGGAACGCAGCATATTATTTCTGGTGCGGTCTGAAAGTTTGACATTACATTACATTTTACGTACAGTAATACTATCTATTTCGTGCATTGATAATATAATTACTGAGTAAACGTAGGAAAAAACAGCGTATATTGAGATTAATATTTTTGACTATTTTGCCTAAATAATAATTATTACAGAATATATATCACATTTCTCACAATGTATATTATAACATGTTCATTTTTCGTCGTCACGTGTCATCCTCTTCATCGATAAGCGCGCGGGCGTTTGCAGGCTTCCCTACGCAAGACCTATATATCAATGTACGTAGCCACAGTTTTACAATCATACCGTTTGGAATCGAATGTACTTGCGCAGAGTAACGGCGGGGTACCCACGGGGAAGCGGGCGGCGTGGATCGCGGTCTTCAATATCGCTTAGTTTGTGCACTCGCACTTTGCGGGTCACCGCGACAGTATAAGACCGAGTTTTAATTACGAGAATTGTTGATGACATTAATTATAATGGTGCACACTTGTTCTGTGTATGGATGTTCCGATAGCAAAATATAACAAGGACTAACGATTTCATTTCCCCGTGACGCGGGGGAAGTTTATTCCTATAACTAAGTATGTAACCAAATATTGTCTAATACTATTATTTGCAATGAAATTAGTTTATTTCACGTGAAATACCTATAGTATAAAAAAGTTCTTTGTAAAATTATTTCGCACATAACATAGCACATTAATGATTAAAACAAAAGCAACAAATGTTCAATTTAAATTAATACTATTAATTAATACGATACAATATTTATTTTGTTTAATTAATAATACCCCCTCTATACAAAGTTATTTAGTAAAATTGAGTTGAGGATAAATAAAACTGGCCAAGTGCGAGTCGGACTTATGTCTCGCACACGGAGGGTTCTGAACTGCAGTATAATAATATGTGAGTAAAATATTATGTATGATGTATGTATAGTATTATGTAAAGGATGTAAGGAAGCACAAATAACACCTCAGTGCTCCTAGACAACCTCACCTGCTCGTGGTGCATCCTGCTGACTAACAAACGAGGCTCTGGCGACCGACAAATGGCGGTATAACCATTTCTAAATTATGGCGTAGCTAAATACTACATGCCAGTGACGGGCAGCAGCGTCATCGGTGCGAGAAGCTACGTCCTGCGATTGCCAACACGCCTGCCCAGCGTGGCGATTAGGGCATATCGTTCCCAAGGGATGCATGCATGAAATGGAATGTCACAATAAGCCGCGGCCCCCAGTTCCCGGCTGCCCTGCTACTCCTGACCACGGCGGCAGTCACGGTAACGGCAGGGCAGGGGTGCTAATAATCTCCGGGCTACGGTAGGCCGCCAAAAATAAGTGACCCTCGCAACATATAATGGACGCACAATTCGGGATAATCATCTGGCGCAGCTGGAGGAGGAGCTGAAACACATAAGATGGCACATCTTAGGGTTATGTGAAGGTCGAAGACAGGGAGAGGACACCATAACCTTAGAATCGGGCCATCTTATGTACTACAGAGAAGGAGATCAGCCATCCCAAGGCGGCGTCGGGTTTCTGGTCAACGAGGTTGACAACGGTCAGTGACAACGTTGTAGAAATCTCTTGTATGTCGACCAGGGTAGCGTACCTCATAATTAAGTTAACCGAGAGGTACAGCCTCAAGGTTATCCAGGTCTACGCACCGACCTCGGCACACTTAGATGATGAGGTGGAGAGCATGCATGAAGATATCTCCAGAGCTTTACACACCACCTCTAAGGCTCACTACAACGTTGTCATGAGAGACTTTAACGCCAAAGTGGGAGTACAGACTTGCAGTGAATCGACAATAGGACCGCACAGATTTGGAAGTAGGAATCACAGGGGGCAAATGCTCGTCAATTTCCTCGAGAAAGAGGGGCTTTTCTTGATGAACTCGTTCTACAAGAAACAGCCCCAAAGGAAGAGGACGTGGCAAAGCCCCGACACTGTAACTAAAAACGAGATTGACTTCATCATTAGGTACGGACTTACGGCGCATATTCAGAGACGTCTCAGTGATCACCAGGTTTAATACTGGAAGTGATCACCGACTTATACGAGGCTCTCTGGATATAGACTTTAAAGCCGAGAGATTCCGATTGATGAAGTCTACGCTCCGTCCGAACCTACTCCAAACCGTTGTTGGGTCCGAAACATTCTAATTAAAATTGGAAAATCGATTCGCTGCCTTGGAAACCACAGATGACGTAGACCAGAAACTCGAAGAAGTGGTGGGAATCCTCAGGGATGAAGGGACGAAGTTTTGCGAGAGAAAGCGTACGGGCAAAAAGTCCAAACTTTCGGCAGAAACACTTCGGCTAATGGAAGAGAGACGAACAGACCCTTTGTCAGCTTTGTCAACTAACCTGGCGCGCAACAAAACCATAAAGAGGTTGGTACGACGCGACCTCCGATCCTCTAACACGCTCTTAATTAAAGAATCAAGTGAGCAGAATCGGGGGTCGAAAGTGTTCGTCCAGCCTCTGGGTAGAATTAGCCACCTCACAATGCTGACAACGTCAACGGGGAACGTCGTCGCATCCAAGTCGGAGATCCTGTCGGAAGTTGAAGACTTCTACGGCAAGCTCTACGCATCGCATACTTCTAGGCCACCTTAACCCGGTACTTCACTGAAAATCTGCCTGAAATTAGCTGAGTCAAGATCGTGATGGCCCTTAAACAGCTCAAAAATGGAAAAGCCCCAGGAGAGGACCGAATCACAACAGAGCTTCTAAAAGCCGGAAGAGCTCCAGCAGTTCAACAGCTTCAACAGCTCTTTAATTCCGTTCTTTTCACTGGGAGAACTCCACAGGCATGGAACAGAAGCATGGTGGTTTTGTTTTTCAAAAAAGGAGACAAAACCCTCTTCAAATACTACCGCCCGATTTCGCGTCAGAGCCATGTCTACAAGCAGTTTTTTTGAAAACAGTAGACATGGCTCGATGATGACCTTTGGGTCATTACGAACCGTATAGCGCAAAGACTCGATAAGTTCCAACCTCCGGAATAGGCCGGGTTTCGAAGCGGCTACACAGTGCGGCAGATTGTACAGAAGACGTATGAGAAGGCCTTAGACTCAATCGAAACCTGGTCCGTTCTGGAATCCTTGTAGTGATGCCAAGTCGACTGGCAATATGTCAAAGTGATGAGATGTCTGTATAATGCCGCGACGATGACTGTACAAGTACAGAACCAGCGAACTAAACATGTCCACCTGCGTCGACGAGTGAGACAGGGGGGTGTCATATCCCCGAAACTGTTGACTAACGCCTTGGAGGATATGTTTAAGACGCTGGACTGGAAAGATTCTGGCATTAAGATCAACGGCAAGTACATCTCTCACTTACGATTCGCAGATGACATCGTCATTATGGCACAGACGCTGGACCTACAAAGGATGTTGAATGGCCTAGCTGATTCTTCTCGTTGCATTGGTCTCCGGATGAATTTGGATAAATCCAAAGTCATGTACAACGAGCACGTTGTTCCGGAACCAATTTCCGTAGATGGAATCCCACTCGAAGTTGTAACGCAGTATGTTTACCTAACACTCCAACTAGGCAAACAACTTCAAGAAGGAAATCCATAGGAGAATTCAGCTGGCTGGGCAGCATTCGAAAAACTCCGTCGAGTCTTCTCGTCGCCTATACCACAGTGTCTAAAGACAAAAGTCTTTAACCAGTGCGTCCTACCTGTGATGACATACGGAGCCGAGACGTGGGCACTCACAGTTCGACTTGTCCACCAATTTAAAGTCGCTCAGCGAGCTATGGAGAGAGCTATGCTCGGTTTTTCTCTGCGGGATCAAATCCGGAACGAAATTATTCGCCAGAGAACTAAAGTTATCGACATAGCACAACGGATTAGCAAGCTGAAGTGGCAGTGGGCTTGTCATATCTGCCGCAGAACTGATAACCGTTGGGGTAGACTTGTCCTAGAGTGGAGACCGCGAATCGGCAAACGTAGCGTAGAACGTCCTGTGACCAGGTGGAGCGACGACATACGCAAAGCGGTGGGCAGTAACTGGAAAGGAACAGCCGAAGATTGGGCTCAGTGGCGCACCTTGGGAGAGGCCTACGTCCAGCAGTGGACGGACACCGGCTGATAATGATGATGATAATATTATATTACATTACCTTGTCAATACCAAACATGCTTATTAACTACAACGCCATCTAACGAATAGCTAACGAACTTCTAACACGAACTAAGTGAACGTTAACACAAAGATAGGTAATTCATATTATTTATTAATAAGTTAAACAATCGTTCATAGGTGGCGCTATAGTAAAAACACGTTTTTTGTATAGGGACCCCCTTTAATTTTTAACTTTGTTCTGTTTTTAGTATTTGTTGTTATAGCGGCAACAGAAATATATCATCTGTTAAAATTTCAACCATCTGACTACGACGGTTCATGAGATACAGCCTGGTGACAGACGGACAGACAGACTGACAGACAGACGGATAGCGAAGTCGCAGTAATAGGGTTCCGTTGGTACCCTTTGGGTTCGGAACCCTAAAAATGACTTCAAGAAGCTTTGTGAAAAAAATTACTATCGGCATCATTAATATTTGGTAAATGATATTCTATATAAATTAAGGTTTAACGTATGACTTGTATTCATTCAAATCTATGTGCCTGAACATAACGGTTACCTATGATTTCTATCGATAGTGATGCATTAAAAAGTAAATGTATAATTATTGCAGGAAAAGATGCGTGAAATGATTATATATAAGAGAGTGATACAAAAAAGAACTTTATTTACTACACAAAAAGATACACATTTCATTGAGTTATAGGCATGTACTCCATGTATTCAGATATAGATAGATTACACTTATTGTATTTACCATAGCATACATCACTATATAGGTACATAGTCCCAAAAGTATCTTACACATGTACAATAGGCGGTCTTATCGCATACAGAAATCTCTCCCAGACACCCCTTGGATTTTTTTTATGGTAAAAGGTAACAGGATAAGCGCGATGTTCGCCTGATGGTAAGCGATGACGTCTACCTATTACAGATACAGCGGCTTGCAAAATTCTGGACTGCCAGAATGTTGCATGTCACTACACTGCGCCTGTTACCTTGAGACATAAGATTTTGAGTCTTACATACCCTGTAATTTCACTGGATACCTTGCCATTTCAACCGAAAAACATTACTATTTCACGGCTGAAGATTAATTGGCAAAGTGGTGGTACCACCCCAGGCGGACTATCACTAGTTCTACCACTACTGTTGGATGGAGTGGAGAGTATAAACATGTAACTACTTAAATAGTATATGATTTTGGCGTAAGTAAGTTTATATGGACAAGTTCGTTGGCAGCCTCTGAAATATGTAAAAGACCACTATTCTAAACTGACATGACTTATGTGGAGCAAAGTTGGAACAAACCGAACTGCGCCAGTAGTTAGTTTGTGTCAAAGTAGATGGAATATTCATTGTATGCTAACGAACAGAGCGCAGTTGACAAGTGTAACTATTTAATTAAATAATGTAGTTAAACAGACAGATCTATAGGCAAAGAGCTTGACAAAATGTATACAGTAGGTATATATTTATTTTATCACCACTAATCAACACCAATATTATAAATGCGAAAACGAAAGTCAGTTTGTATTTATTTGTAGAAGTGAATGTAGAAACACATATTCTATATTAGCATGAACAAAAACACAACAACAGCACACATGTATACTCCCAAATTTTACGGTAAAACAGCTGTACTGATTTGGTTGAAATTTTGCACAGGGATCAGTGAAAGCATATAAACAGTTCACTGACAGGGATAGGAAATATGATGATAAGGGATGTAAGGGAGCACAAATACCACCTCAGTGCTCCCAGCCAACCTCACCTGCCCGTGGTGCACCCTGCTGACCAACCAAAGACGCTCTGGCGACCGACAAACGGCGGTATAACCATTTAAAATTATAGCGTGGCTATAAAATACTACAGGCCGGGGACGGGCAGCGTCACCCGTGCGAGGAGCTATGTCCTGCGATCGCCAAATATTAGGACACAGAATACTTAAAGACGCGGGCGAAGCCTCGCAGCGCAAATATTAAGTAGTCTTAGCGACCAGAAGTGAAGAAGGCTAAAAAAATAAACACTATCACAATACCCACAGCTATATAATGCCACAGAACCTCAACATAATAACAATTACATAATGTGTCTAAGCTAACAACATAACCACGACGTCCGAACACTACGACGGCCACACGAAGACTGACCCTGATACGCGCTCGCTGTCCGCTTTTATACTATCGAGCCCAGTCGCAGCGTGAGGTTAGTTGGAAATCTTCTAAAAGTAGGTATATTAAATCCTAGATTTTCTCCCTTCAAGGCTAAGCTTCTCGTTAGATTTCACTGAGAATTTGCACAGAAGTATCTAAGAATATATGAAAAATCCTAAATTAGATTAGTAAAGCAAACTATACCAACTTGAAGTATTTACTTACTCCAATATGTGTTAGCCTCAGACTAAATCAGATATAGTCTAAGGTGTTAGCATACTTACCCTAATAATTAAGCGTTCCTACACCTATTTAGTTATAACTTTAAGGGCCAGTTGCATTATCAGCCATATTTTCGGAACTTATAGGGATCTTCATTGACGGATTCGTCAAGGAAGACATCATATTCATATCATATCACAATACTTATACTCATGAAATGTAGGTCTATTACAAGATTTTGATACTAAACTTAGGCAATAGCAACCACTAGTTTTAATTTGTAGGTAGTATGAACTTACGCATTAATATGATATGTGTGTAGTGTAGGTATATAGGCACATACTACTATCAAAATCACCTCCCAAATCCTCGGCTCTAGAGATCCTTCACATAAATTGCTCACCTTACAGGCTTAGGATCCGCGAATTTATTATTTCGCTACCTAATTCCATACTCTGACAAGCAATCTTGTTACGCCGGCATGGGATTACATATTAAATGGATGAAGTTAAATTACGCATAAGACTTCCAGATTGCCTTGTTTTATGAACCGATCCACATAACTTGTAGCTCCGAAAAAATACGTTTTTGGTTATTGGTTGACGCATAAATATTTCTTTTTTGCGATAATGAACTATGAAGTATTGAACAATTCTAAGTCAATAAAATAACTTTAGAGACTTTAATTGACGAAGTTTAACGATGACGGGACGGTGCAAAGAGCTTGTGCTAAGCCGCTGTTTTAAACTTAAGTTTACGAATAAAATGCTGCCCGTTCGCTGTGAAAGTACTTATCTTTCCTACCTCCGTGTGTTCTGGCCAGCGTCAAGTATACTTAAATTACGTTTACAATATTTTTCAAACCTTACCCATAGAAAGAGCTTTTAGTAATTGTAATGGCTGAGCTCCGTACCCAAAGAGTGTGCACGGGATCCTATTACAGAAACTCTGCTGTCCGTCCGTCACGCCTCTATGTGTCTGTCACCGGGCTGTATAAAAAAATAAAACTGGCCAAGTGCGAGTCAGACTTTTGCCTCGCACACGGAGGGTTCCAAACCACAGTATAATAATATATAAGCATAATATTATACTATATTACCGTGTCAATTCTAAACATGCTTATTAATTACAACGCCATCTAACGAATGTCTAATGAACTTCTAACACCAACTAAGTGAACGTTAACAAGGTACAAAGGTAGGTAATTAATATTATTTATTAATAAAGTTATTATATTATATATATATAATATATATACGCTATAGTAAAAACACTTTTTTTGTATTTTCCCTTTAATGTTTAACTTTGTTCTGTTTTTAGTATTTGTTGTTATAGCGGCAACAGAAATACATAATCAGTGAAAATTTCAACCGTCTAACTATCACGGTTCATGAGATACAGCCTGGTGACATACGGACAGACAGACAGACATACAGACAGACAGACAGACGGACAGCGGAGTCTCAGTAATAGGGTTCCGTTGGTACCCTTTGGGTTCGGAACCCTAAAACTAGCTCTCTTTTCTGTGTGCTTGTATCTTCTGAACCGTAATAGGCAGACACTTGAAATTTTCATAAAGTTTGTATTACAATGACTGCTATATGGTACATAATACATAAATAAAATATTTTTCCCGTTGGGGAAGGCAGAGCCTAAGTACCTCTTTCCACATGCTACGATCTTGGCATAAACTACCTCTTTCGCTTCTTCCACTTTCATGAGCGCCTTCATGCATGCTCGCCGGCTACAGTTAAATAGGTACTTTTGACTTGGTCTTTCTTTAAAACGGCGATCTGGTCGTGATAATATAATATAATCAGTTAATAATAATAAGTGAACTTTGGATTGTATTTAACAATTCACAAAAATATAAAGTGTGTAACACTTCAAAGGAACAAAATAATAATAAGTATACTTAGCACTTTCTTACCCATTCTTAACTACAACAATAGTCATAGCTACAGGTATGCAAAAACTTAAAGATTTTGCATTATTACCTGTATCATTTCGGCACATTTTGGCGGCGTTTAAAATTGAGCAGAGTCTACTATCAGTGAGTGATCCCTCTTTAGCATTACCATGATCCAAGGACAGGGATCATATAGACCTATCCTATGCCTAAGCATAGAAAAGATAATAATACTACGTACCTTAGGCCAAGGCCGACACATGACGCGGTTATCTTTACTCAGAGAGACGATAATATTTCAATGAAGAAATAACCTATCGAATTATTTTTTTATTTGGTTTTACAAACGTTAGACCACTATGCTGACTAAAGATTTTTTTTAATAACATATGACCACCATCGATAGTGGTCATATGATGGCCATCTCACCTGTTTGTAAGTAATGATGCGGTCAAAAATGGTAAGATTTGTGACGATGTGGCAATATCAATGTCAAAAACCTAATAAAATTTTTCGTTTATTAACCGACTTTACAAAAAAGGAGGAGGTTTTCAATTCGTCAGAAGTTTTTTTTTTGCAAATCATAATAATTATACAATTACATACAATACAAAAGCTGTTTTTAACACCATAAAATAAAACAGTACCTAACAGAAGTTATTCTGATATTATTCTTGCAAAGGGTTAAAATTCATAATATAATTAATAACTGGGCATTCTTGTCTACTTGATAGTTACCTACATAATAAAGTTATACCTACATTGTATAGATGTAATTTTTACAATCTTAGCAATGTCTTTGAACACCAAGTACTTATAGACTTAAACTTACTAGAAGTTTTGCAGGCAGGTAAGCAAACAAAACAAAAAGTCATGGGAACTGCTTTCATGAAGTTTGGAGCTGAAAATCCCAAGGAAGTCTTATTTCTTGAATACGAGGATTAGGTATGTTGACTGAACTGAAATCTTGGAAGTTTCTTTTGTGAGAATTATGCTATGAGGATTTGCCTCGTTTGGCATACTTAAGTAGGTAAGTATCTAAGTATTTTAACCTTAAGTTTTGCCAAGCTTATATTGAAAAGCGTAGATTGGTTGCACAGCCTTATAGCGATTTATATATATATATACTATAAGTGGCTTCGCCCCCGTTAAAAACTCCTTTTCTTAACTTAAAACTTTTCTTTTGACCTATCTATATCTATACTATATCTAAACCTACCTAATTTCGAAAAATCCTACAACATATACTTACTTATTTATTTACAGAAGTACTTATGTGTAAAGTTTCGAAAAAAACAGACTAAAACTTTGAATCCCCGTTCCGTATCCGGGAGGAATTTTTTGAAAATCCTTGCTGAGCGGATACCTACGTTTTTTTTGGTTGGTTGGTGTTTCTCTGGTTGGTTTGGGGGTTGTTGGTTTCTTAACGATGTTTTCATTCACCGGAGGGCCACTGTAAGAAGCGCACATACATTTTTCGATAGAAAAATCCAGTGGTGCACGGCGGTTTGAACTCGGTACCACGGCATCAAAGCCGACCGTTCTCCCGATTACGCTACCGGGCCCTCAAATGAATATAAGCAAATAAAAACGTCATAATTCAATTCAATTCAATTCAATTCATTTATTCCTGAACAATAACAAATTGTATGGGAAATTAACTACATACATATTTAAATTACACACAAACATCAACATCAATAATTACATAATATCATAATACAACATAAACATTTAAACCTATATTACCAAAATGTCAAATTGTACAAAATCTATTGAATAAAATATAGTATGTCATTTATATATCGTCATGTTTCATAAATATAATGTCCAAGATAGGTTACAAGAATAATATCAATTTCATGATTATAAATTTGTTATGTTCCTTTACGGTCATTCAAGTACTCAGTTATTGAGTAGTAACATTTTTCTAACAAATAAGTTTTCAGTTTATTTTTGAATACATATGTACTATTTATTGCTTTCAAATCAGTTGGCAATTTATTATACAATCTAATAGCCTGGGCTCTTGCACAATGACTAACAACTGTAATCGTAGGTAGAAAATTATTTCGTAGATCTTTTCTCCTAGTTTGTTGTCTTATGGTGCCCTGTTCTTTACTTTCAATTAGGTGTAATTTTTTTACCAAATTAGTAAGTATAATTAAGATGTACAGACATGGCACCGTCAGAATGTTTAATATTTTAAAATAGGGCTTGCAAGAGTCAGTTTGTGAAATACGTACCATGGTCCTTATAGCTCTTTTTTGCATTATAAACGCAGCGTCAGTGTTATATTTATAACTATGTCCCCAAAACATTACACTATACCTAATTTTAGATTCGACTAGTGCAAAGTATACTTGTCTTAGTTGTTGTGTCGTAAGGACATCCCTTAAACTTCTAATTGCATAACACGCAGAACTAACACTAGTTTCAATCGATTTGATTTCGTCTTTCCATTTTAGATAATCGTCTATATGCACTCCTAAAAATTTTACCGTGGGTACACAATTTATCTGTACACCATTAAAATTTATATGAAGAGTCTCTTTTTGTTTAGCTGTTGTACGAAATAACATCAGATTAGATTTATTTGTATTTAAAATGAGATCATTTATGTCGAACCACTCTTGGAAGTTGACCAAAGCATTCGTTATTTTACACCTTAAATTGTGTATTGTGTCAGACGAAATAACTATCTGCATTCTAAATTTCATCGCAATCCGAAACAATATTGATTTTAAGACTTTGTTACCCCAGTTCACCCTCTTAGGGTGGAATTTAAGAAAAGTCTGAAACTCGTATTTACTTATTTATATACATAAGTACTAGTAGTGTGAAATGTCGAATAAAATGACTAATCAAACTTTAAACCCCCGCTTCATCCCTTTGAAAAGTAAATTTTATAAAATCCTTTCATAGCGGATACCTACATCAAAATAACTATCTGCATGCCAAATTTCAGCGCAATCCGAACCAATATTGATTTCAGACTTTGTTACCCCACTTCACCCTCTTTTGGGTGGAATTTAGAAAAAACCTGAAACATATATTTTATTATTTATTTACTTACGTTCTTGTGTGAAGTTTCGAATAGAAAAGACTATCTTATTTTGTTTCTCCATACAAACTTTGAACCCCCGTTTCATCCCCTTCAGGAGTGAATTTTGGAAAATTCTTTCTCAGACGGAACTAACGTCGTAATGACTATCTGCATGCCAAATTTCAGCGCAATCCTATATTGATTTTCACACTTTGTAACCCTATTTCGCCCTCTTAGGGGTGGAATTAAAAAAAAACCTGAAATACGTATTTACTTCTTTTTTTACTGGTGCACTTGTATAAGTTTCGAATAGAAAATACTATCTAATCTTGTTTCTCCATACAAACTTTGAACCCCCGTTCATCCCCTTAAAGGGTGTATTTTGGAAAATCCTTTCTCAGGTGGAACTAACGTCGTAATAACTATTTGCATGCCAAATTTCAGCGCAATCCGAAACAATATTGATTTTCAGACTTTGTTACCCCGTTTAACACTGAAAAAGTCTACAAAAGAGCAATGGTATATGTCTATCTCTTTAGGTTGACTCACAGTAACCATTTTAATCTGAATTTTTAAATAAAAATTATTATATAACTTCCAAGGCTATTTTCTACTGTACAGTACGTTAATTACCTTGGTCACATATTATAGATTATATTTGTTTTTATTTACTGTAAAAACCAATTTAAATGAAAACTTAAGAAGATATCACAGATTGAAAATTATGCGATAAAAATATTTGCAGCGAAACCACAGATCAGATGATAGTTACTACGTAAACGTTATCAGCTTCGCTATTTCTGTAGATCACAACCGATATAGTACATCAATTTGATGTCAATATAGTTTGATCTATCGTATAAAAATAGTTGTGCCCCGCCGCTTCGCTTACCTACCAATAAATCAATAGATATCTATAATATATAGGTTATATCCAAAAAAGTATAAATAATACGACACTATTAGGCTATAACTCACTATAAGAATAGAAATCTATATCTAATACTATAAGAATCTTTGTCCTGACATACTGACAGATAACGCACAGCCTAAACCACTAGTTGTAGAGACTTGAAATTTAGGGGGTATACTTGTCTTAGTACGTAAAGGTGTACTAAGAAAGGATTTTCTAAAATTCGCTCCTTAAGGGGATGAAATGGGGGTTCAAAGTTTGTATGGAGAAACAAGATTAGATAGTATTTTCTATTCGAAACTTCACACAATTGCTTAAGTAAATAAATAAGTACAAACTTGTTTCAGGCTTTTTCAAAAATCAACCCCTAAGAGGGTGAAATGGGGTAACAAAGTCTGAAAATCAATATTGTGTTAGATTGCGCTGAAATTTGGTATGCAGATGGTTATTATGACGTTGGTATCCGTTAAAAAAGGATTTTTCAAAATTTACTACTTAAGGGGATGAAACTAGGGTTCAAAGTTTGTATGGAGAAACAAGATTACATATTCTTTTTAGGGTTCCGAACCCAAAGGGTACCAACGGAACCCTATTACTGAGACACCGCTGTCCGTCTGTCTGTCTGTCTGTCTGTCTGTCCGTTTGTCACAAGGCTGTTTCTCATGAACCGTGGTAGTTAGACGGTTGAAATTTTCACAGATGATGTATTTCTGTTGCCGCTATAACAACAAATACTAAGAACATAACAAAGTTAAAAATTAAAAGGTTTAAAACAAATATTATGTTTCTTTGAAGTGTCACACACTTTATATTTTTGTAAATTGTTAAACACAATCCAAAACTTCATCGTACAGACGGGACTAGAACCCGCACCCACCGGATTACACGTCCAGGTGCTCTGCCAATTAAGCCAAGGTTCGATCCATCGATGCGACGATATTCGTGGATTGCATTTGTTAACCCAATTATGTATTGGTGGCGCCATTTATGACTACTTATTACGTAAGTTAATCATTCGGAAGAAATCATTACAGTTTTCAAATCCGACGCGAGATGTTGCACTGCGTAAATCAAATATTATGTTTCTTTGAAGTGTCACACACTTTATATTTTTGTAAATTGTTAAACACAATCCAAAACTTCATCGTACCGACGGGACTCGAACCCGCACCCCCCGGATTACACGTCCAGGTGCTCTGCCAATTAAGCCAAGGTTCGATCCATCGATGCGACGAAATTAGTGGATTGCATTTGTTAACCCAATTATGCATTGGTGGCACATTAGTGGCGGTTTAAAACAAAAAACGTGTTTTTTACGATAGCGCCATCTATGAATCTTCATAGATGGCGCTATCGTGTTTATCTTAATCACGAAATCTGAATATGAATCGCGGAAACGGCTTCAACGAGTAAATAAAATTTAGTATACAGGGGATTTCGGGGGCGATAAATCGATCTAGCTAGGATTCATTTTCAGAAATGTTGTTTTATTCGTGTTTTAAATAATCAACTTTATCGATAATCAACTTAAAATATAACTCTTCCCGACATCTATTGGCGAGTGGAAGTAGCTTTGTGTAGTAAAAGTAGAAGTAGTGTTATTGTGTAGTTAAAACAGTTAGTTGCTCTCAATTGAAAAAAACAGTATTATTATTCGTCAATAGAGTCGGGAAGAGTCATATTTTTCTGTTTAAGTGGCAAAAAATACTGAGCAAAGCTCGGTGTTCAATCTGCAATCAACTACAAATAACTTACCTGTGTAATATCCTTTGAAATTAATTCACCTGGACGCAACTAGATGGCAGCACAGGAAAAATTAGCACGCGCAAGCGTTTCATTTTTTAAGTGATGATGCGGTCGAAGATGGTAAGCACGCTAGGCCTAGAATGGGAACTGGCTCTCAAGGATAGCTGCCGGAACACATTAAATTTTTGGTGGCAGATTTTCTAACTTGAGGGTGGTAGTTGGCCACGCGGACACTAGATAGTGTCCTACCACCATGCGGGGGTTGTTGGTTTCTTAACGATGTTTTCCTTCACCGGAGGGCCACTGTAAGAAGCGCACATAATGTTAAATTTGTGGGCCTCGGTCGATTTGTTTACTTAGTTAAGTTTTATTTGTATATGTAGTGTACAGTTTTAAATAATGTATCTTCAATTTTAGTACTTAAAGAGCTTAATTTAGCTAGAATCAGTGGAAAGTTAGTCGTACGAACACTCGGTCTTCCAGATATTTAATAATATGAATTACCTTTGTGTTACCGTTTACTTAGTTGGTGTTAGAAGTTCGTTCGATGGCGTTCGAAAATTTGGAATCCTCCGTGTGCGGGACAAAAGTCTGACTCGCACTTGGCCAGTTTTATGTATTGAAACTTCACACAAGTACTTCTAAAAAAATAAGTAAATACGTGTTTTATAAAGCTTTTTTGGAATTCCACCCCTAAGGTGAAGTGGGGTAACAAAGTCTAAAAATCAATATTGTTTCGGATTGCGCTGAAATTTGGAATGCAGATAGTTATTATGACTTAGGTATCGACTAAGAAAGGATTTTTTTTAAATTCAACCCTTAAGGAGGCGGAACGGGGATTCAAAGTTTGTATGGCGAAACAAGATGAGATAGTCTGTTTTATTCGAAACTTTACGTAAGTACTTCTGTAAATAAATAGGTAAGTAAATACATGTTGCAAGATTTTTCGAAATGGTGATCGATTTTTGTATCGATACAATGGCTTTCGATCCGTTAGTGGATCGATACATGTACAGGTTGGCCAAAACGTCTTGAAACAGAACAATTTTTTTTTCTGGCCTGGCAATAATATAATCTGTGATAAAATTTTCTATGTTAACTAGGGGTAGAGCCCCCTTGAAGGAAAAGTTGCGGAGCCCCCCCTTTTGGAGATATGATTTTTTTTGTATTGAACATTTAACAATTAAATCATCATCAATTTCAGGGGTAGAAGGAGGCGGGGGGATGGGTAGAACCACCCCCTGAAAGGGAAGTTGCAGAAACCCCTCCCTTTCTGAGATATGATTTTTTTTGTTTTCTAACCAAACTTTTGAGAATTTTTAAAAATTTGCTGAACTGCCCACCCTTTCCATATCCTACGATATGGAAAGGGTGGGTTGATGGGCTCATACACTAAAGGTCATGTACGCATTATGACAAACACTTAAAATAACAAGAGAATGTAAGTTTGTCATTTTCAGTAGCAAGTTTGAGGTATTGAGTTTGGTTAAAGTGTGTTCCTTTTTAGCGCTTCGCCGGCCGTTGCCGCGGCACGCTCGCTTCGCTCGCTCGGCTCGTGCGTGGTGTTGTCGCAGTTCAAACCTAAACCTAACCTAGTGATTTTCGTTATTTACTATTTATCTTAGAAATTATATAATCAGCTAGAGTAGTAAGATGTGGAAAGTAATAAAATAAAACAGAATTCATAAACAAGATATTTTATTGTCATTATTATTAAAAAAAAAAGTAAAAGTTTAGTTATAAAACAAAAAAATCACATCTCTGAAAGGGGGGGTTTCTGCAACATCCCATTCCTGGAGCCACCCCCTGGCTCTACCCATCCTCCCGCCTCCTTCTCCCCTTAAAATTGATGTCAGTTAATGTAACATTTCTACCAATTTTTCACTTAATTAGATGTTTTCATTGTTAAATGTTCAAAACAAAAAAATCATATCTCTGAAAGGGGGGGTCTCCGCAACTTTTCCTTCAAGGGGGGGCTCTGCCCATTCCCCCCACCCCCTAATCCCCCTCCCACCCCTAAAATCGATTGGAGTAGAACTAAAGTTGAGCCATAAGACTATCCGTAGTTCCACTAAAGAAGTAATTTTAAAGTTTACCGCCACTCTCTCTGCTATCGGGGTTACTAGTATTTAGCAATAGTGGCGCCCCTATTTGTTTCTACTCTATTTTGCCAACCTGTACCATGCGGATCGGATCGTAATACGTTTTACTGTCTTGAACCCCAAAAAACTTAATAGTAATTGTGATATGTATGGCTCCACCAGAAAATCAACCCCTTTTTAACCGACTTAAAAAAAGGAGGAGGTTATATGTTCGACGTGTATGTATTTTTATTTTTTATGTATGTTCACCGATTACTCCGCTATTTGTAGACCGATTCTCAAAATTATTTTTTTATTTGAAAGTGTATACTCTTGAGGTGGTCCCATTGGCACTAAGTCAGGATCTAATGATGGAGTTCCAGGGAAACCGAGGGCAACCCTCAAATTTTACAGGTATCAACAATGTTTTTCATATATTTTGTAAAACTATTGAGCCATTTGCGTATGGTCTTCATCATCTCAAGAACGCTGATGAGCTGATGAAGGAAGGTACAACTCTTTAACGGTTAGGAGTTCGAGATGAAATTTTGTTATGAATTTAACTATAATATAGCCTGTTCTAAACTCCATCATGACATATGGCTGCTGCACCCAGGGTTGACTTCCGGCGAGGGAACTCCTCAGACACAACATTTTGTGAATTGATTTAACCGTAATAGCCTATTCTAAACTTCTCAATGCTGAACAGCGCAGACACGAAATTTAATTTATTCGTGTAATTTAAGTAATTTATAAAACTTGTTTTGCAATAAAAATGGTAAGGTATATTATTTTTGAGAAAAAAATAAACCGACTTCAAAACCATAAATAGATAGATACTATGTATGTAGCAAGTAGGTAGGTACTTGTAGATAGTATCTTTCTACTACCTATTAGACTTGGCTAGCATTGACTTCAAATAGATGAGTGGGTAGCGCTTATATTAATTATATTAATTTATTTTTGGCTTTTGAGTGCCTATTTCTGGTGTTCTTTTTTTTTCGGTTAAAAGTAAGTTAAGTCGGTTTAATTTTTTTTCATAAATAATTTATTTTTGTATAAAAATCGTAAAGCAGTTCACAGAATACACCTACCTACCTACCAAGTTGTAACTGTGTAGTCTTAATAGTTTCGGAATAAAGTGGCTGTGACATACGGACGGACAGACAGACAGACAGAGATGACGAATCTATAAGGGTTCCGTTTTTTGCCATTCGGCTACGGAACCTTAAAAATATTACGCATCTATAATACGTTATTTTGTATTTACGACTAAAAGTTACAGGCCAAAGTTGTAGAGAATCAAATTTGCAACAAAAATTGTTTTCCAGTTTTCTGTGCAACTAATAGTTTGCCATATAAACCATAAAAACCATCTGCACCCTTGCTTTTTCCAAGATGGCAGCCGTGGAACAAGAATTGCGACCCTCATCATCATCATCATCATCGGCCTGTATCAGTCCACTGCTGGACGTAGGCCTCTCCCAAGATGCGCCACTGAGCCCGATCTTCGGCTCTTCTCTTCCAGTCACTGCCCACCGCTTTGCGTATGTTGTCGCTCCACCTGGTCACTGGACGTCCTACGCTACGTTTGCCGATTCGCGGTCTCCACTCTAGGACAAGTCTACCCCAACGGTTATCAGTCCTGCGGCAGATATGACCAGCCCACTGCCACTTCAGCTTGCTAATCCGTTGTGCTATGTCGATAACTTTAGTTCTCTGGCGAATTACTTCGTTCCGGATTCGATCCCGCAGAGAAATACCGAGCATAGCTCTCTCCATAGCTGGCTGAGCGACTTTAAACTGGTGGACCAGTCGGACTGTGAGTGTCCACGTCTCGACTCCGTATGTCATCACAGGTAGGACGCACTGGTTAAAGACTTTTGTCTTTTATAGACACTGTGGTATAGGCGATGAGAAGACTCGACGGAGTTTTCCGAATGCTGACCAGCCCAGCTGGATTCTTCTCTGGATTTCCTTCTCGAGGTTATGTTTGCCTAGTTGGAGCGTCTGCCCTAAGTAAACATACTTAGTGACAACTTCGAGTGGGATTCCATCTACGGCAATCGGTTCCGGAACAACGTGCTCGTTGTACATGACTTTGGTTTTATCCAAATTCATCCAGAGACCGATGCTACGAGAAGAATCAGCTAGGCCATTCAACATCCTTTGTAGGTCCTGCAGCGTCTCTGCCATAATGACGATGTCATCTGCGAATCGTAAGTGAGAGATGTACCTGCCGTTGATGTTAATGCCACGATCTTTCCAGTCCAGCGTCTTAAACATATCCTCCAAGGCGTTAGTGAACAGTTTCGGGGATATGACGTCCCCCTGTCTCACTCCTCGACGCAGGTGGACATGTTTAGTTCGCTGGTTCTGTACTTGTACAGTCATCGTTGCGGCATTATATAGACATCTCATCACTTCGATATATCGCCAGTCGACTTGGCAACGCTGCAAGGACTCGAGAACAGACCAGGTTTCGATTGAGTCAAAGGCCTTCTCATAGTCCACAAATGCTAAGCACAAGGGCCGATTGTACTCTTCGGTCTTCTGTACAATCTGCCGCACCGTGTGGATGTGGTCTATGGTGCCGTAACCGCTTCGAAACCCGGCCTGTTCCGGAGGTTGAAACTCGTCGAGTCTTCGCTCAGACGCGAAATCGGGCGGTAGTTTTTCAATAGGGTTTTGTCTCCTTTTTTGAAAAACAAAACTACCATTGCCACCCTACAAACATATTATTTAACCGTACACTAAACCCCCCTTGATATCCTAACAGGAAGCATTCTCTCAAAAAATATCCAAATTGGTTAACAAATGACGGAGTTCTATGACGTAACAAACAAATAAATTATTAAAAAAAATTTTTAAAAACAAACTTTTATCTGGGACAATGAACTAAAATGTTAAAAATATATTCTAGTAAGTATTTGGCGTGTAGGTACTTACCTATATTCTTAAAAGCTTGAAGCACTACCCGTTTTTCAGGCTAGGTAATTACTATACTTACTAGAATTTATTTTTAACATTTTAGTTCATTGTCCCAGATAAAATCTTGTTTTTAAAAATATTTTTTACTAATAATTTATTTTTAACTTTTTAGTAGTTTTAAGTCGGTGGGGCTATGTTGCTTTATAACAGAAATGCAGTGGCCACCTTCCAGCTTCATGTCATCTAGGTGTAAAGTTCTCTTCTAGACGAATCAATCGAGCCCAAACTCGGTAGTGTTACGTTGATTTATCACAGAGATGCCGTGGCCACCTTCCAGCTTCATCATCAAACCCTGGATATTATCAAGGTGTAAAGTTCTCTTAAAGACGAATCAATCGAGCCCAAACTCTGTGGAGTTACGTTGATTTATCACAGAGATGCCGGGGCCACCTTCCAGCTTCATCATCGGACCCTGGATATCAATAGGGGAAAAGTTCTCTTCAACACGAATCAATCGAGCCCAAACTTAGTAGGGTTATGTTGATTTATCACAGAGATGCCGTGGCCACCTTCCAGCTTCATTATCAGACCCTGGATATCATCTAGGTGAAAAGTTCTCTTCAAGACGATTCAATCAAGCCCAAACTCGGTAGGGTTATATTGATTTATCACAGAGTTGCCGTTGCCACCTTCCAGCATCATCATCAGACCCTGGATATCATCTAGGCGTAAAGTTCTCTTCAATACAAATCAATCGAGCCCAAACTCGGTGGGGTTATGTTGTTTTATCACAGAGATGCCGTGGCCACCTTCCGTCTCCATCATCAGACCAGCTCCATGGTACCATATCATTGTATTGTCACCGAAGATACATAAGTACACCAAATTTGAGTCCAATTGGACATCGGGAAGTGGGTCTAGCTTAGCTTTCAAGATTCCACCCGAACATACATAGTGACATACATACATACATACATTGCAAGTTAAATAAAAGCTTGTAATAAAAAATTAGTTCCAATAACTAAAATCCTCACTTAAAAACGTCACTCAGTTCAAACAGAAAGCGAGGTGACCACATATAACTGTCGACAATCGTAAAGCGACACGGCACGGGACGAAACAAATATGTATGAAATACAATAAACTATTTATTACGCGTGAATTGTTTATTCAATACACGATACATATCCAATAGTTTGTATAAAACAATTTCAGATGAGAATATTTTCGTGTTTCATACGTTTTAGAGTGTGATTTTTCAGTACTTAGTCGGATTTTAGTTTTAGAACTTATTTTTATTTAAAGTATTCGGAGTTTTTGCACAAACACATAACACACCCATTCGCTTCTTAGCGATACTGTAGTCGGGTACAAAATTAGTTTTCATGACTTAGACTGGATATATTTCGCAAACGGTACGCTTGACAAAATATAATGTACAAAACCTTTAAAATCCCTTTTCAACGAAACCACACGCGGTGGTGTGGGGCGAAAAAAATGTTTTGTCCTTGACTTTGCGCCTCCTACCTATAACTAGCGGACAAACAAGACGCTTCCAATGACACCTCATTTGTAAAATTATGATAAGTAGTTCAGAAGTTTTGAGGGAACAAATTAACATACATACATACATACCCACATACCAGTCAAAAACATAACCCGCCCGTTAGCTTAGCCGTAGTCGGGTAAAAAAAATTACCCTCCTTTTGACTTCACCGTAATCGGGTAAAAATAAAAATAATATTTTATTAAAGGAGAACTGAGAACCTCCCCCTTTTTTCTAAAGTCAGTAAAAAACTTGTTGATTTTGAATTCGTCCCCAACTTTGTGTCCACAACTGAATAATTATTTAGCCTGCATATTATAATTTTTTTGCTTGTCATATTACAAAGTTTTCAGAAAGAGATCTTTTTCCTGATGCGTTTACTTTTAATTGTTCGAAGAATAAATGTTGTGTCCGATACTCGCGACCCACCCTTATGCCAGGGAAACAAAAGACGATCGCCGCAACAAACGGACGTGCTCTCACCTTGAATATTAGGATGGCACTGAATGTAGGGGGAGTGGGTAGCGTTTTGGGATAAAAAAAATATTGATTTTTAGTCCTAAATTATAGGTTTTTGGTACAATTATGGAGAAAAAGAACACGGTGAATACAATGTTTACACTACTGTATCAAGACTGAAATATAGAAATGTTTCAATGGACCTCCGGAATAGCTTAAATATGGCAAATAGAAAAGGTCGATTTCCGTGTTTTTGATTATATTAAAGATTTTTTTTTTCTTGAAAATTAGATTTGCAATAGTTAATATCACGCAGTGAAACTCTTGACACATCTAATAAGTAGCTGAGGTTTTTATTGTGTCTCTCAGTGTAGTGAGTTCCATATTATTTGAAAAACCGTAAACCTCTATTCGCGCGTTTTCAGGGACAATCCTCACATACCTACATTACATAAAAAAATAAGATTTCGACGAATTGACCTCCTTTTTTTGTGAAGTCGGTTAAAAATAATTTACTTAGTTTCTTTTTGAATATTACCTATTCGTCACCAGCTGCACTATTACTTACCTATTGTTAGATAACGCTACTTTTGATTGAGTTGAAGTTTTTCTTTTAGAGAATTTCTTAGTTTATTACCTACTTAATTTTGTTTAATGCTCTAGTCCTTTTAAAACCGAAACGCATTTGAACAGCGCGCCGGCCGCCGCGCTTGAGCGTCATTGTCTTCAAAGTTGAACCCTTGATCCACTTTTCTCAAGATACTGAGTCTTGCTCGACTTGATGTTACCTACACTTCACGTTTCGATCTACAAATTGATGCGAAGGTAACTACTTACTATTTTATATAAAGTGAATTTTTCGAAAACAGTACATTGTTAGATACAATCACTTAGATAGTAGTAACTATCATATAATCTGTGGCCAAAGTCTATTATTTAGGAAGTAAAGAAAATCTGTATAGGAATCTATATTATATCTATATGTTCGTTGTATTATTGCATTTAAGGGTGTACAGAATTACCTCATACCCGTATAATATATCTTCGAGAATTTTCACGAGACCTTATTCTTAAATGTAGATTATCAACACCAATATTATAAATTTGAAAGTCAGTTAGTAGTATATTAATTTGCTTGTTGTCTTCACGGTGTTAGCTTACTGGATCTTATTAATTTAAGTTATTTTATTCTAAGTAGTAATTTATTTTACAATATTTTAATTGTTAGATATATTCCCAAGTCCCAAGAACGTATTTCCGTTTTATTAAAAGTTGTTTATCTGACTACCTACATAAAAATGATACGAGAGGTCGCTTGAGAACATGGCGGGCGAACGGTGTGATTCGTAGCGTTAAGACGTGATAACTAGTGCAGTAAACGTTAAAGAAATAAATACGTGTACAAGTGATTTACATACATCCAGTGTTTAAATCTACGCCAGCCCTTTTCAACGGTCAATCGGCTGGACCGTTTAAGCTGAAATTTTGCACAGGGATAGCCAGTATTATGGATTAGGCTATAGGATACTTGTTAACGTAGGCGAAGCCGCGAGGTACTGCTACTATAGTTAGGTATAAAGGGCGAAATAGAATAAAAAAAATTATAGCTTCTAGGTAAGTTCAATACTTAAGGTACTACTAAGTTCAATAATAAAGATTTGGTAAAGTAGGGGAAAGTAGGGGAATTCGGAACACTTTAACTTTCAACGCTCAAAAATAATAAAAAGAATTCTGGATACAATCAACTTTTACAAAAGTTGAGAGATTGCAACATAAATTTTGCCTATGTATGTATCTACATACTATATAGTAACAATGGATATCTATGTCAAAAACCACGTTTTGTTTGGAAAATTATCAAAAACAAAAAACATGAACGTTTCCATTTACCCGATATACCCTATGGGGTAATTGAGATCAAGGCGCGGGGAAATGGTAATGGTATGGGGTAATAAGGAACGATGAATTGAATGGCGAATTTCTTCGATTGTATGGCGAAGATCTTTAATTTCGTGTTTGGTTTCAGTCTTCTTTTTGAAAATTGCGGCATCTGAAACAGTTTTCACAGCATTACGATTACATTAATAACATACAATCAATTATTAGCTAGAGGGGTAATTAAAAATGGGAAGGGGTAAAAGGGAACATTGAAGTACATGGAAATCATCGGAACATATCCCAAGTAGTTAGCAAAATCGTGGATAATAATATCGTAATGTAATATATGAGCTCAAAACTATGATATAATTACACCTATTATAACATATTAGAAGGTACCCTACTCTCCCCTACATACTATAAACTATTTTTAACCAACTTTAAACAGGAGGAAATTCTCAGTTCGCTGTAGTTTTTTTTATTTATTTTTTTATATCTTATAGGTAGCGTTTGACCACTATCTCACCTGTTAGTAAGTGATGATGCGGTCGAAGATGTTAAGCAAGCTAGGCCTAGAATGGCAACTGGCTCTCAAGGATAGCTGCCAAAATACATTAGATGTTTTGCGATAGATTTTCTAACTTGAGGGTGGTAGCTGGCCAGGCGGACACTAGATAGTGTCCAACCACCATGAGGGGGTTGTTGGTTTCTTAACGATGTTTTTCCTTCACCGGAGGGCCACTGTGTAAAGCGCACATACATTTTTCGATTAAAAAATCCATTGGTGCAAGGCGGTTTGAACTCGGTATCTCTGGCATCAAAGCCTCCCGATTACGCCACCGGGCCCTCAAATAGTACCTAAGTATGTCGGTACCTATGTTTTTTTTAAATTATTTATGTTCACTGATTTATTTATCAATAGGCTAGTTGACTAATTTTGAAAACATGGTTAATTCTATACCTTTATAACTATTTTGTCTTAATGACCATTTCTTTAAAAAAATAATATATCGTTTACATTATCGCAAGCAATAAACGCAAAATATCTAGATTTAAAAATCTTATTTAATTTTACTTAGTTTTAAATTAATCTACACTATATATATATATATATATATATATATATATATATATGTGTATATATATATATATATATATATATTATTATTATAAAGAGGAAAACTTTGTTTGTTTGGTTGTAATGAATAGGCTCAAAAACTACTGGACCGTTTTTAAAAATTCTTTCACCATTCGAAAGCCACATTATCCACGAGTAACATAGGCTAAATTTTAGGGTTCCGTAAGATATTTGGGTTTTAGCAAAACAACGTTTACCGGGTCAGCTAGCCGCTCATATAAGTGTGACAGTGTGACGTCATGCTGTCTGATTGGTGACCACTTTCTCGTTACTGAATGGCTAATTTTTTAATATATAAAAAGCAATAAACGCAAAATATCTAGATTTAAAAACCTTATTTAATTTTACTTAGTTTTAAATTAATCGCTCATATAAGTGTGACAGTGTGACGTCATGCTGTCTGATTGGTGACCACTTTCTCGTTACTGAATGCCTAATTTTTAGGTTTCCGTACCTAAAGGGTAAAACGGGACCCTATTACTAAGACTACGCTGTCCGTCTGTCTGTCTGTCTGTCTGTCTGTCTGTCTGTCTGTCTGTCTGTCTGTCTGTCTGTCTGTCTGTCTGTCTGTCTGTCTGTCTGTCTGTCCGTCTGTCACCAGGCTGTATCTCATGAACCATAATAGTGAGACAGTTGAATTTTTTACAGATTATGTATTTCTGTTGCCGCTATAACAACAAATACTAAAAACAAAATAAAGTTAAAAATTAAAGGGGGTCCCCATACAAAAAACGTGTATTTTGTTTAGCGCCATCTGGTCAAGGTGTCATCTGCGTGTTAACAACCTCATAGTAACTATTACTCATAGACATATACTACTAGACGGAACATCTCGAACTGGCATTGTCGAATACCGCGAGTAAGCTGGCTGGCATATTCTCGCTCACAAGTAGCTCGTCACTCGAAACAACAGCACGCGCTTATGTTAAAAATTGCGTATCCGGAATGCCATCGTGTGTCCTCAGATACTGCAAAAACCAGTCAGGAAAAACAAACTGAGACGACATACAAACACGGAAGAAATGACGTTTTCTAAAAAAAATAGATCGATTTATTGCCCCCGAAACCCGCTGCATACTAAATATTATGTAAATCGTTGGAGCCGTTTCCGAGATCCCGATTATATACATATATAAACAAGGTTTTCTCGTTTAAAGGTATTACCTATAATATTATAGATGTTTCGTGAAAATGTTGATGAAATTATTGTGGTGACGCTACATTCGCTAAACTACCTTCGAAAAGTACCTAAATAATAATAATTAGTTGCTCCTGCTTGCCGCTTGCTCGGGTAGCGGGGGGAGTAACGTAACATCACGCAGCGAGCCATAGCCGCGCGTATTCGCGCGAGCGTCGTCATGCTGTCCGGATGCGCTTCGAAACCCTGCCTATAAGTTAGCAATTTGCTACTTGAAATTTCGGTTATTTCTGGTTTAATAATAGAAACTTTGTAGTATTTAGGTGATATTATTTGCGTAACTAACTACGTAAGTTAGTTAACTGTGCAATTTGCATAAATATAAATAAAAGGTACCTACTAGTTAAATAAATACCGTCTTCTTATTAAAAATGCCGTGACCACCTTCTAGCTTCAACATCAGACCCTAGATCTAGGTGTAAAGTTCTCCTTATGACGAATCAATCGAGCCCAATCTCGGTGGGTTTATGTTGTTTTATCGCAGAGATGCCGTGGCCAATCATTCGAGCCCAAACTCGGTGGGTTTATATTGTTTTATCACAGAGATGCCATGGCCACCTTCCGTCTCCATCATCAGACCAGCTCCATGGTACCATATCATTGTTGTCACCGAAGATTCATAAGTTAACCAAATTTGAGTCTAATCGGACATCGAGAAGTAGGTCTACTTTAGCTTCCAAGATTCCACCTGAACATACATAGTGACATACATACATACATTGCAAGTTAAATAAAAGCTTGTAATAAAATGTATTCAAGTAGGGCTCCCATACAACGGACATGTTTTTTTTGCCGTTTTTATAGATTGGTACGGAACCCTTCGTGCGCGAGTCCGACTCGCACTTGGCCGGTTTATTTAATCTATACTAATATTATAAAGAGAGAATGTACCCATGTATTTTTGTATGTTTGTAATGAGTAAGCTCAAAAACTACTGAACCGATTTAAAAATTTCTTTCACTAATACATAGAATGGACTTTCGGAATAAAAATAGGCTATATATTATCCCGTTTAAATCAAAGGTACTTTCGTGGAGACCTAATTTGCAACCTAAGTCGGCAAATAAACGGTCGAAAAAACACGTTTTTTACGAACGCTGCTTAATTGAAAATAGATAGAAGAATATTTTCTATGCAAGAGTTGTACAACTTAATAAGACCTACAAAAAAGTCCGCGACAGCATATGTCTATCTCTTAAGGTTGACTCACAGTAACCATTTTAATCTTAAAATTTTTGTTAAAAAATATTAAATAACTTCCAAGGCTATTTTCAAGTATATAGTATTAATCCTTATCCAAATAATTACGTTAATTAGCTTGGCCACATATTATAGATTAAAATTGTCCTTTAATGTATATAATTCAAATGAAAACTCTAGAAGATATCACGAATTTCACAAACACCCATCGCAAAATTAATAAAATATTTGCAGTGAAACCACAGATTAGGTCATAGTTACTTCGAAAATATTATTATAAGCTTAGCTATGCTGTAGATCCCCACCGATCACAATCAATTTGAAGTCAATATAGTATAATAATATGATCTATTGTATAAAATAATATTCATCTATATATATAATAATATAATATAATATTTTAAACCACCCCGACTGATCTATGTATAATAGCTTTTTCCAATGACTCTAAACACGACATTTAAAATCTGAGCTGTAAGTTGGTGAGGATTTGAGTATTCTGTAGAGTCCAGGAGGCTTCCATGTTCTTACAATATCGTTGAAGAAGAAGATTTTCGAATTGATCAGACCTATGAAAGTTGATTTCATAGCGCAATTAACTAGAAAAAAGCTCATAATTTTATAACGATTGAACGAATTTTCATGAATCAAAGCTAAGAAAACTCTCGATGAAGACATCTATCAAACAAAAAAAAACTATCAATAATAAAAACAAAATCGGTTCATCCGGTTAGGTGCTAAGATGCTACAGACAGACACACAGATACACACGTTAAACGTATATTACCCCTACATTTTGCGTCGGGGAACGCGGTAAGGTTACGGCGGCAGATGTACTCCACATCCCATCTTGCCCCACCACGGTGGATGACGGCTCACCCCAAGTTTTTAGTGCGGTATCCTGCCCTTCAGGCAGCGAGTCCCACATAACTATTCGCTCTCCCAGGCGAGTGATATCCATAAAGGATTTTCCTGGGTCAAAAAAAAAAAAGTTCTGATACCGTTGGGGTGCGGGTCGGAACACCTCCTCGTGGTGTACCTTGGGTATCGGCCGACAACTTTTCCCAGTTAACTGGGTTAAGTTGTCGACCGATAGCGAAGTTCCGACGTGAGGGGCTCCTCCGCGTGTCCCTCTGATATTTAGCAGAGGGCACAGTGTGACGGGGCAGGGCGGGCTCGGTGGTGGGAGCCGCCCGGTGGTGGGTCTGAGCATAATGCTCGGACTTAGTGACGGGGCCGGTAACGGCTGCAAGAGGGCTGCTCGCATGCTTTCGTAATGTGAGCCGGATGGTGGACGGTATGCGAGTAGGGGTAGTTGCCCTTCGCACACCTGTCATATTTGAGGGACGGAGGGTGTGGTGAGTTTGAGGAGAAGACGAGCCACACTCCTCTAAGGCTGTGGGTCCGATTCACTCGAGCCGAGAGGTGGTGCCGATGACGGTCGTTGAGTGGGGTCTCGCATACCATTGGCACTGGCATGCGAGTCGAACAGCGGACGGTGTGCGAGTAGGGGTATTTGCTCTTCGCACATCTGTCATCACAGGGTCGGAGGGTTTGGAAAGTTTGACGAGAAGACGAGCCACACTCTTCTGTCATTGTGGGGTAACTGTTGGAGAGTCGGGGGACTCTCCAACGGCTTGCACACCCCACATGACGGTTGAGGGTTGACCTTGTTGAGCAAGGTCAGCTCTCTGCAGCGGCAGAGGCCCATTTGGGTCTGCCACTGGGGCGAGTTGGTGAATGTCAGCGCGACCCTCTTGCCCCACCACGGTGGATGACGGCTCACCCCAGGTTTTCAGTGCGGTATCCTGCTTTTAGGCAGCGAGTCCCACATAATCATCTCGCTCCCCCGGGCTAAGTGGTATTCATAAAGGATTTTCCAGGATCAAAAAAAAAAAAAAGACTGATACCGTTGGGGTAGACTTGTCCTGGAGTTACAAAGTATTATTATCTGTTCTATGCTAGAGTGAAGACTGCGAATCAGCAAACGTAGCGTAGGCCGTCCTGTGACCAAGTGGAGCGACGACATACGCAAAGTGGTGGGCAGTGACTGGAAAAGAAAGCCGACGATCGGGCTCAGTGGCGCATCTTGGGAGAGGCCTACGTCCACCAGTGGACTGACACCGGCTGATGATGATAATGATGAAATAATCTTAATACTTAATTATTTTTAAAGAATAATTTGTTGTTTATTTGTTATTTTTAACCGACTTCAAAAAAAGGAGGAGGTTTCTCAATTCGACTGTATATTTTTTGAAGTGAAAACTTCTTGAGCGGCGTTGTGCACTTTTCTTGGGATGGGTAAAAAATGTTAAGCTCACGTCATGCGCGTCAGGTCACGTGTCCTGATCAAAAATTCATAAGACGGAGCGCAGGGTGTCATTCCAAAATATACAAAAATGACGTGTTCAAGTTTTCACTTCTGCCGGCACTCCCGGAGTGCAACCTGTTGTTTTTTTTTAATATCTCCATACCATTGAAACTTAACTCAACAAGCCTATAGTGGAGCGACTTTCAAAATTCTGTCGCCTGAATAGGACTAGGTACCTACTGTCTGAAAAGTAAATTGGCACTAAACCAAAGAGAATATAAATACTACGTCACTAAACTTAGGTAGGTACCTATTTATTGACAAGTTGAAATGGCAAGCGGCTAAAACGGAATCAATTATTAATTCATACCCTTCTGTTAAACACACACCTACAAACTTGTTACGGTAACTTTATACGAACAAAAAGCTTTATTCTTTCCATAATGTAGTTTGTACGTGACAACTAGCAACGTGCAAAATGTTTATTACAAGGAAGGATCCAAGAAGATATAAAAGGGTATTACACCACACTGAATCAGGGTACCTAACTCCTTAATCAGGGAGCTGTAATAAAATATGAGCTAGGCAGTAAGGGCACATATTATATGATAGTTATGATAAGGGTCTCTAATTAGGGAGTAAGAGATAACCCGGTCCGCCTATATATATATATATATATATATATATGTGTGCAGTGTAATACTTAGGGCAGTTAGGGTCCATCCCAACCCACTTTATTAGGTACCCTGATTCAGTGTGGTGCTATATCCCTTATACCTATTTGTAGTACTGAGCTCGTCTTGTATAGCCTTTGAGTATACAGCCAGAATATTTATCTGAGTGTATAGCATTAAACGCGGAATATATTTTAAGCTTTGGTCTGAATACCTACATGGACATTTTAGGTTTCGGCACTGAATAAATACACTAATTGTGTGGAGCCATAATGAAACAAAAACAATGCGTTTTGTAAAATTGTCAATATCATAATCATTTTGTTTAGTTTTATTATAGCTCCACACGATTAGTGTATTTAGCCATGGTCAAATTCAAGGTTCAGTTCGAGTTGAAGCATAGACTTAATATAAACGGATGGTGCACTGCAGATGTTTTGACAAATTCAATTTAATCCATATGCTCTAAACATAAGGTTGTATTTGCTTTGTACAACAAAATGGCCCAAACGAAAGGCACCTGGGTGGGAGTGTGTCGATGACTAAAAAACTGCCATGGCAAAAAAATAATTGAGTTTGGTAGAAATTTAAAAACTGGCCATGGCGTGTGTGTGACTTTTCATCTTTGGGAGGGATATGCCCTAATTGCCACACTAGGCAGCTGGGTTGACGACCGCAGGACGCAGCTTCTAGCCCGGTAACGCTGCTGCCCGTCTCCGGCCTGTGTTTAGCGTTGTCTCACTCACTCAGTTCTAGTTCCAGTGAGAAAACGCTATACTGGCGTCATTTGACAGCAGCAAACTTTTGTAGCGACGTGGTCGGTCCACCGTCGCCCCAGCCAATCAGCGTTACACTCTGACGAATGGTATAAAATTATAAGCGGTAGCGATTTGATTAAAACTCGGGTCGGTTGGTTTATATGCATGGTAGTGATTTTATAGTCCACGGCTCACTAAAATAACAAAGATCAGTGCCCAAGGTTCGTTTCTCTGATTTCTTTGAAAATAAGAAATGATATTTTAAGGTATACATTTGTTAGTTTGAACTCTTTGTTCCTTAAAAGAAAGTCCTATGTGTATGTATACCAAGGTTAAGGCAATAGCGATGTCTTATTGTTACCGATATATGTATATATGTATGTATTGACTAATTTAAGAATGCTGGTTGAACTCGCTCGCGCCTTGCACTTGTACATCTCAATACCTGCCTAGTTTTCTTTATAAAAAGTAATGATATCCCCCAAAAACATAAACGTAAAAAAGGAGAGCCAAGTTCAATACAAAAATTATGTTTGGCTGTGGGCTTCGCCGCAAAAAGAATGAAGATCTAAATGAGTGCCAAGTTCTATGCAAAATCGAAATATGTATTTATAGGAACAATATAACATTATGAACAAATATTAAACTCTATTTCTTTGCTTTGGATACCTATAACAATTGCTGTTATTTAAAAATGTGAGATCTTAAAGTAGGATAGATTTGAGTTGGCCAGTTTTCATTACATCAGTCATTTTATAAAGTTATTCAACATTTTAATTCTGATAAAAACTGGTAACATACGTACGAAAGGATAATCCTGGTGTTTACAGCTCACTATCGCTTTTACAGTTACAAGTACACTACACCGCATTGTAATTTAGGTTTACCTCAGTTTTAAAGCAAAAAATAATCAGTATATAAAAGTGCCAAAAAAAACTCAAAGTTTGTTTAGCTAACAACGTGCTGACCTTGAAATAACCGGCACGCAGTAACAGACGGAAATGGTATAGCTTTGTCCTTTTCTGTTACATATAATAACTCCATAATATATCCCTTTTTCGTGGGAAGGAGACAGAGCTACCGCACTGTCCGTTCTTTTCTTTTTCTAAGGTCACCACTCAGCAACACAACACACAACACAGGGCTCCCTTCACGACTTAATCTCGGTGTGCAACCTTTGCAACCAAACGCTCTAACCTCTCTCTCTCTAACTCTTTTAGCGAATGTGACGCTCTGAGGTTGTGCACGGGGTTAGAGCGTTTGGTTGCACTCCAAGCGTAGGTCGTGAACGCAGCCCAGCACAGCACGACGAGCACAGATGTCACTTACAGTAATCTGTGGATGTCATGTCAGTGTCACGTCACTGTCACCCACCATAGTAATCTGTGACTGTCACTACCACTACTAAGTAGTAAAAAAGTATACAATTTTTATTATATTTGTAAATTCTTTCAATTTCACAATAGCTTTCTTGTACCGCTGATATTCTGAATGTAAATAAAATCATCAAAGATGCCTGTTGATGTAGCCGCTAGACCTCGTGACTGCCTGCCTTGTCGGCTAGTCAGTTCAGCCGGCCTAATCGGAATTGGGGGTTACCTTGGTAATATCGCTTGGAAAAATCAAACATTTGCTGGAAGATACACCATATCAACATTTTCATTTGGTGGGTAATGTAGTTAAAATATCCTTTAATTGAATAAAGCTGTAAACATGTTATAAAAATTGAAATACGGGACTTATCGCTACTAATATTTGGATTTAGATACTATATTTAGATCTCAATAAAAACTTTCAACAAAAATTGGTTTGAACGAGATACAGTCAGCAGTTTTTGAGATATAGGGACCGCAAATGTAGGTAACTTTGTTTTTCATACAAACACTATGAAAAACAAAGTTAATTTTTTGGTTGCGAAAAATCATAGTTATAGAATACTCTACTGTGCTACGGAACCCGAGAAGTGCGAGTCCGACTTGTACTTGGCGAGTTTTTCTGAATCGACTTTAAAAAAAATTGAGGTGCTCAATTCGTCTATAATATGTTTATTTTTTATGTTATGCGATTACTCAGTAAATTGTAAACCGATTCAAATGATTATTTTTTTAATTGTAAGGGTACATTTTCCAGGTGGTTATATTGTAGTTCCTTCAAGATTTGATAATTATCTCCAGAGATATGACGATAAACGTCTCAAACTTGCTACTGAAATTGACTCGCAGGGCACGGAAGTCGGTTTTTTTCTAGTGTTTAAACTATCTTAATTATCAAGAATCGAATTTCAAGTAGAACGTTTAACCTGGACATAGTCACATAAACATTATGTATAGGTAACATTTGTCTGTAATATTTTTATTTTATATCTTACAGTCTAGCGTTTTACCACTATACCACCTGGTGGTAAGTGATATCTAGAGCAATTTGAAGTACCTACAATGATAAAAGTATATATGTATATATACCTATACACTTTGTAGAAAATTAAATTAATGAAAACGCTATAAATATCGATATTGATAGACGTCACTAGACTATCGATACCCTTTATCGACAATTATCACTTCCTTAAATGTATACGTGTTAATTTCACCCTCCCTTACCTCCAGCCTTCCCCCGATGAGTGCGATAGGGACAACTGCAGCTCAGACCCATTTTGCCTACAAAATTTTGAGTAAAATAAGGTTTTGTATTCCCGTGTTTTCTCCTCGAAAACTGATCCGATCAAATTATTTTTTTCACGATATTTTTTCCAATGAGTGCATCCTTGCTTCTATCATTTTGTTTTGTCTTAAAACCCTTTAGAACTTGTCTGGTGGCCGTCTAGATCAGGGCAGTAAAATGCGTAATTTTTTCAGGTTTTTGAAGGGTCATATTTCTTTTTGCAAATGTATGAGGAAAAATGCTACAGTAGACCTTGATTTTTCGTAGAAAAAAATTTTGCTCTAGAAGCATTTTCCAGGGAGGAAAATGGGGAATACATTTGTATGGAAAAATGTACCCCGCGTTTGCTCTTAAAATTTCTGTGTAATTTATTTTAATGAAAACTTTTTCATAAAAATGTTTTTTATGTTTACTCTTCAACTATGTTTCCGCGTTTCTCCGCGCATAGGAGAGTGGTCCTCCTCCAACGGCTCCTCCCCCTCTCCAGCTGTAACTAATTATTGATCAATTATTTAGCACTTAACCTCAAAATATTAAAATATTTATATTTCCTAAAGGGGTGGCGGTGGTTCCACAACTTTTCCTTCAAGGAGGGGGTTCTACCCCTCTCCCATCCCCTCCCCCTCCACTCTCCACCCCTAAATCGACGGCTTTTCGAATAGAATAGTGTCAATGAAATTTGATATTAAATTTAATAAAAAGAACTATGCATTTCCGGCGGAGGGAATGCGGGGGGGTTTCTCACGTCTCCCCCATTTCCCCTTCCCCCATCCACTTCCCTAAATTCAGGCGACGCGATTTATGATTTTACCCTTCTAAATATGTAATGATTGACAGGTGGTATACATTTGGTACAAAATGTTCTTTTTTTATATTCTTTATACTGACTGTTATACGAGGGCGGCACTGAAAATTTCGGAAATCAAGGAAATGACACAACATTACTATTTAAAAATGTATTTATTGCTTTTGAAGTATTCTCCGCGAAATTTGACACATTTTTCCCATACGATGGAACCAATCATTGAAGCAACCATTCCATTCGGAAGTTGGGGTCTCCGAAATGGCCGTTTTGTAGGCGTCCACAGCTTCTTCAGGTGATGAAAAACACCCAAACTCGTGATTGGTTTTTTGTTTCGGGTTCGTACGCGTATATCCAGGATTCGTCACCTGATACGATGTTGTATACAGCATTTGAGGATCCCGCGTGGAATCTTTATAGAGTTCTGACGCAGCAAGTAACGCGAGCCGCTTTTTGCTCTTCACAGAGCGAATGCGGTATCCATCGGGAAAACAACTTTTTTACACCTAATTGTTCATGCAAGATTATTTGTATTTGACTCATGCCAATCTCTAAAGTTGCCTGAATTTCGCGGTATGTCACATGTCGATCTTCCTTAATCAGCTTACGCACAGCATCAACGTTTTCTTGGGTGACTGCAGTTTTTGGACGACCTTGACGGGGATCATCACTGAGCTTGACATGTCCACGTTTAAATTCAGCAATCCAGCGATAAATTGTGGTTTTGGATGGGGCTTCATCACCAAACGCAGAAATCATCCGGTCAATACACTGTTATTGTGTTAAACCACTTCGAAACTCACAATAAACCATCGCTCTTGAATTTTCTCGAGTCAATTCCATTTTTTCAACGACTAAACAAGTTTGACAAAACCTTGTGACAAGACCGAGAATCTTTTTTAACCGACTTCAAAAAAAGGAGGAGGTTTCTCAATTCGACCGTATATATTTTTTTTTTTTTTTTTTTTTTTTTTTATGTTTGTTCGCGGATAACTTCGTCGTTTATGAACCGATTTCGATTATTCTTTTTTTGTTCGAAAGGAGATATCCCAAGTGTGGTACCATGGTAATTTTATCGAGGTATGATAAGTATCTCCAGAGATATTGAGATAAACATCTCAAAATTGGTACTGAAAATGAATAGCGCGGCATTGAAGTCGGTTGTTTTTTAGTTTTTAAACGATATTATTTAAATAAATAAATGGTATTCGATTTTTAAAACCAAGGAGTTTTCAATTAAAAAGATTTTAATATGACAGGAACAGTGGAAATATTCCATTCCCGATACTTTTAGTGCCGCCCTCGTATATACTACTGATATGACTTTATTTCTGCCTTAAAATTTATTTTGTTTCAGCATTCATAGTCATGGGAATATCTCGCTGCAGACAAACTTACCCTTTTGACAGGAAAGAAGAAGATGCCTAGTTATTTAAACTTAAGTTATGTTAATGTTATTATTGTATAGTAAATAATTTAATAGTGATTAGCTTAGGTATTGGTTGTTAAAATTTGTAAATAAAATGTTGTTTTTTATGTAAATGTATTTTATTCTAATTTCAATATATTTTATTTCATATTCAGAATTTAAAAAATAATTCAAGGCACAGCGCTGATGAGATTGTCAGACTAAATAACAAACCTCTACTAAACATGGCATGTATGAGAAGCGTACATATCCAAAGATTGCATAAAATTGAGACGAGCTATATTTCGTCACGATCTTCAGCATAGAAGGTACGATAAATAGTGAGAGAGGAGATTATTAGAAATAAGTAGTGGTCGGTGTGTATATGTAGAGATATGAAATATGTAGTTTCATTAGTCCTTGCAAGTTAGTTAGGTGACAATCATAGTTGACAAAAATGTATGAGCTGCCATTTAATATCATGACTTTAGCTTAAAAGCAGCCTTACTACAAAGTCAATGTTTATTATGTTCTAAACTTAGTATAGGTACTTAATATAAAAATTATAAGCAACTGTCTTTAACCTTTGAATACATATAAGGATATAACGCTAGTACAGCTATGCGTCTTGTAAACTGGTTATAATACATAATATACATAAAATCTAGTTTATATATTTTTTTGTTGATTTATCTTAGTGTAGATATATAGACTAACTAAGGATAATAGTAAACTTCTCTATTACAAAGACTTGAAATCTCTTGTAAGCAAATCGATGTTTTTTGAAAAGGTGGCCTATTATAAGTATAATATTAATAACAAAATTAACAACCCCAAAACTTTATGGAAAAATTTAAAATCTACACTCATACATTCTTCTGAAAATAAAGAAATCCCCGCTCATTTTAACGACCCAAATGTAATAAACAGTCATTTCCTAGACGTTCCTGGAAAGTCAGACATACAAATATCACAGTTAACCTATTTTGAATTCAACTGCTTTAATATCGATAACACATTCTCAATTACAACAATCACAGCTGACACTATATATAAAATTATAAAAAGTCTTAAGTCTAACGCAGAGGGCTATGATCACATTACATTAAAAATGTTACTTCTCACTCTGCCAAGCTCTATTGAAATTATCACATCCTTAATTAACATCTCAATTAATAGCTCTACTTTCCCTGATGCGTGGAAGATTGCAGTTGTACGGCCTTTACCCAAAAAAAACTGTCCAACAGACCTGAAAGACCTGCGGCCAATCAGTATCTTACCATGCATGTCTAAGATTATGGAGAAGGTGGTTTGCCAGCAGCTAACTAGATTCCTAGAAATTAATAACATACTGCCAGAGCTACAGTCAGGTTTCAGACGAGGAAGAAGTACATCTACGGCCCTTATTGATGTCACTGATAATATTATTGCGTCACAAGATCAAGGCATGAGCTCTTTACTTGTGCTACTGGACTTTTCCCGCGCTTTTGACGCAATAAATATATCGCTACTGATTTCTAAATTAAGCTATTACGGATTTGACTCATCAGCTATAAAGTGGTTTGACAGCTATTTAAGTAACCGTCGGCAACATGACGAGTTAAAGTAAAGTTCTGGTGCTGTTTTAAATTCGTTTCCGACTGAAGTATACAGAGGTTTCCCACAAGGGTCCATTCTGGGACCAATTTTATTTATTCTCTACAGTGCATCATCATCATCATCATCAGCCTGTATCAGTCCACTGCTGGACATAGGCCTCTCCCAAGATGCGCCACTGAGCCCGATCTTCGGCTCTTCTCTTCCAGAGTCCTTCTACAGTGCCGATATGATTAATTGCATTAAACATTCTAAGTACCACATATATGCGGACGACATTCAATTGTACATCGATTTTGCTCCAGAAAATATAGACACAGCCATACATAAACTTAAAGATAGTATAGTAAAATGGTCTTCAAAAAATTGTCTCTTACTTAACCCAATAAAAACAAAATACATGGTTTTAGGCACTAAACACAAACTATCCCTGTTGCCACCTTCTATTGATATAACCTTAATGGGTGAGAAAAGAGTATATGTGGGTAAGAGAGAAGGGTATATGTGGCGCGCAATTTGGGTCTGAAGTTTGATGTTAATCTGCGATTTGAAGAGCATATCGCTGAGTCTGTACGAAATTGCTTTTACAGGTTAAAAACGTTATATAAGCTCAGACCGTACATAAACGAAGAACTCCGTATACAATTAGTAGAATCACTCGTACTTTCAAAGCTTAATTACGCTGATACTGTATATGGCTCTCGTTTACTAGCTAGAACCCAACGTCTTGTACAGAGGGTGCAAAATGCATACCAGAAGTCATGTGACACCCTTTCTAAACAAAATATATACCCTTAAAATGAAATCGCGTCGTAAACTTCAGCTTGCCTCTCAACTCTTTGGTGTCATTAATTTTAAAGAACCCATATATTTAAACGACAAGCTCAATTGGATCTCTCAGGGAAGATCATGCTCGCTCTTAGGTATGTCTCCCAACAGCTTTCCACACCGCATCACCGTTCAGTCAACTTTCGGGGCTCTTTCCGCTTTTCCGCTAGCAAGTGCTGGAACAACATTCCACCACCAATTAGAAACATAAAAACCTTAAGTTTATTTAAACACAAATTAAAACAGTAGGTACTTGGTAGCCGAGCAGCAGAAACATGGCGATATAAATATAGATATGTCATTTATTTAACATAATAATCATAGTAGTATGTATAAATATGACATTTTGTCCATTCTTGCCATAAACCATAGATTATATATTGCATTTGTATCCAGCATTCATATGTATCTATTTTTTTTTCTTTCTTTTGTAATTAGTTAGGAAGATAATATTGTTCAAAACTGTATATATATTGTACATATATATATATATATATATGCATATATATAACTGTATATATATATATATGCATACTATTATATATATAGGCTTTTTTATTTTTATTTTTATTTTTATTTTTTTATTATTTTTATTTTATATATATATATTTATTTACCAATATGTATTGTATATTTTTTATATTACATTATATATAATATTTAAATTTAATTAAAAATATATATGTTTTTTCGCGCTAGTCCATCACCCGCAGGCTTCGCTGAAAAACCAGCGTCTAGGCGTGTAACCCCAGACATATGTGCCTTTTTGGCACCTCACCTCATTTTTATCACTTTTATCTGTTTTATGTTCTTGTTTTTTTATGTTTTACATTATTATAATATTTAGTGAAATTTGTTATCATGTGAGTTTTTGCCAAATAAACGATTTTCTTTCTCTCTTTTTTCTTCTTCTAGATGTCTCACTGCTATTAGAATATAACCTTATAACTAGGCTACTGAGTAATTTGATTATAACTTAATTTACTATTAGTATATTACTAAGAATGTGTCCAGGGGATAAATACAAGTGATGGGCCGAAATTCGTTTCACATTCGGTTCAACCGAATTTTTGCAGCTTAAGCCGAACTTCGGCATTCGGCTGAATCACGGTTTATATCCCGTACCTATTTGTTTGCACTATTGACTTGGCTTGACTCTTGATTGAAATGAATAAAAACACGTCTCTAAAAACAGTTAAATAAAGTAAGTTTTATACATACATATTCATGGTCATTTATTTTATACGGAACATGTAATAATTAATAATAATAAACCTTAACAAGTATGCGATAAAAACTGAATTAAATTTATTCGTCTTAATTTACCAGTTTAGGTATTTGAAATAAAAATCTCTGCTTAGTCAAATAAACATCAAAGACATGTAACAAAAATGAAATAGAATAAAATGTTGCATTCTTCAAGCTAACATCTTTATTACAATTCGTAAATTGAATTTAAAAAATAACATCGCTGCTAATTAATCAAGGACAGCATCAATTATTAGGCACAACACAACTTTAATTTTCGCGCCAAAATTAAACCGAAGTTCGACCGAACTTCAGCCGAATTTTTAATTTTTACCGACCGTTCGGCCCGATGTTCATATTACGTTTAAACCACATTCGGCTCATCCAGACTAATGTTATAAAGAGAAACGTTTTAAAACGAGTTCTACAACTTTTGAGATGTTTAATCACGAAGCAAGTGCATCTGTTTCAATATCGCGGAAAATATCGTTTGCGCGATGCAGGATCTCATACATTTAGGCAATATTTCAAGGAGAGCTATTAAAATCTACGCTAGCGCCATCTCTGGGTTTTATTCTAATATTATAAATGCGAAAGTTACTCTTTTTTGTTTATCTGTCTGACTGTTTGTTTGGCTTTCACGCCAAAACTACTGAACCGATTTAAATGAAATTTGGTACACAGATAGTCTAGAGCTTGAGAAAGGACATAAAGGCATATTTTTAATGCGAAAAGAGGGCTGGAAGGGGTTGAAAGGGGAGATGAAAAGTTGTATGGAAGTATTAAAAGCTAGAACATCTTTAAAGCTTGAAGCTTGAAACTTCTGAGGGGAGGAGTGGAGGGGGAGGATAATACGACATTCAAAGTCTGTGAGGGGGAAAAGGGAGGGTAGGGGGACTGGAGTGGGAGCGTAAGGAGAGTGGAGGGGGAGGGTAAGGGGAGTGGTGGGGAGGGGATGTGGAGGAGAGGGTAAGTGAGGGGATGGGGAAAGAGGAATTAGCGTGGTGTGGTGCGGTGCGGTGTAGATGGGATACGTATGTGTCTTATTAGTTAATGCTACGCAAAGACACTATTCCACGCGGACGAAGTCGCGGATACAGCTAGTCACTAATAAATATACCCAAAAACGTGAAAGAACCGGTCTGCCGTCGATGAAGGTGCCATTAGAATAACTACATCTATTAACTACTTAGGTAAACCACGATATTTTGCCGCACATTGAGCCAGTCAAGTAGGCCAAATAGTTAGTTTTACAGTATGCTAACAGATGTCATTAAAATCAAGTATACCTACCGTTATTTATGGGAGTAAAAACCTACAACAATATCTCATATTATAATATTTTTGAACATGATGTGCGGAAGCGGAATGCGTAACATCTCTACTTAGTCTGTGTGCGCGGATCATTGACGAGTTACTATAAGGCCGTCTGCCTATAAGTCATAGGCAGACAACATTATCTCTTATAGGTAATAACAAATACTGAGGCATGCAAAACTAAATTGGTAGAATTTTACGCGACCCCGCACTGCGCACTGCTCCTGCTACCTTGAGACATAGATATGTTAAGTCTTACCTATAACCCTGTAATTTCACTAGACTGAAACTAACACTTTAAGTTATTTTACAAATCTTCTGTAACTAGCTTCAATGATCACAACGTCCATGTATTAAGATGGTGTCCATAGTAACTACTTTAGTAAATCGTTTACTATGGCATAAATCGTTCGCATAAAATTCTCCATTAAAATGCTCTTCAACCCCTGACTGCTATAAAGCTTAAAGTAACCACTCAAACTTGTGTTTAACGCTCCACAATATAGTGATATATATACCTCCATTAGATAGATAGGTATTTCATCAAAGGTTAACCTTCTGACTCCAATTGTCTACATCTCCCCTATCTACTTAAATTAGGGCTTCCACGACATTCTCTCTCAATTAAACTTATTCGGAAAATTGAGGCAAACGTTTTTAATCAAAACAGTAATACCAAAAACTATTAATAACTACTTTATGTTTACGAATACCTATTTTTTTGATAGTTAATCTATTATACGACAATAATAAAATCAAAGTTTCTGAACAGTCCTTATTGTGTCAGTTATTCGGTCGTTTGAATGGCAGTGCCCAGTGAAATTACAGGGGTTCCATGTCTCAACAAGGTAAAAGGCGCAGTGCAGCAACCTAACATGCGAAATTCTGTCTATTCATTTCTGTGTGCTCCTGTATCTGTTATAGGTAGACGACATCGCTAACCATCACGTGAGTGTCGTGCTTGTCCTATTCTATTACCTAATATCATAAAAAACCTAGTTGATCTGTCGTTCCATGGTTTGTACAATAAACTTCTGAATCCATTGGCTGTCGAACTAGCTAACTCAGGAGAGAGCGGCTTTGTCCATGTTCTAGGCATTGTATATACCTATCTTAGATGTGAGTGTTTTAAAGTAACAGTGTAGAGCAACGTCGGCAGTAGGGTTTGCAGTACCGGTACTGAAATAGGATTTGTATTTCCCGGTACTAGAGTAGACCCAGTACCGGGAAATACCAGGAAATTCGATACTTTCGGTACTGGAAAATAAATGAATTGTGAGTTTAATAAATAAAAATCACGAAATTACCCCAACATAATTCATAATAAGACTCAAAAAAGCCTTAACAGAACAGAAAAAGAGTTGATATTGTCCTCTGGAGTTCGACACTCCGAGTGGTGTCATGTTGTTATTCAAAAAGGTAAAAACCTCTTCTGCAGAACTACCGACCTTTTTCAAATCTGAGTCACGTCTATAAGCTGTTTTCAAGAGTCATCACAAATCGACTCGACAAAGACTACGAATTCCAGCTACTGAAAGACGCCAGGTTTCGGGGAGGATATGGCACCACCTATACATTCACACAAATCACACAGTTCGGCAAATAATAAAAAAGGCCATGGGAGTATAATGGGCCCCTGTACTTAGCTTTTGTGGACTTTTAGAAGGCCTTCAACTCTATCGAGACCGACCAGGTCTCTCTGTTCAGGAATCTTTACAGCTATCCTTAGTCGATTGGCGATATATCCAAATGCTGAGTGTCTTTACTACGTCTTCTCTGCAAGTGTCCTTTCTATCATGACTGTCAAGTCCAGAACCGGCAGTCTAAACCTGTCCCCATACATCGTGGTGTGAGATGAGTTATATCTCCCAAATTGTTCACAAATGCATTGGCGGATTTCAGTGTTTTTAACTTAGTTTTACTATTATACGTAAAAGTACATCAAAATGTTGCTAGTTTACGTAATAAGATATAAGTAAATAGCAAAAAAAAAGTAAAATACTATATCTTAGTATATCTTTTTGTAGTACCGGAATTCCCGGGAAATGGGTTTCATTTCCCGGTACTGAGGACGATGAAATTTCCCGGGAATTCCCGAAAATTTTAGTACCGGGAATTCCCGGGAGCAAACCCTAGTCGGCAGTGTCGGCACATTATCAAAGGGGTTTGGGTAAAAGTGGCTTGATTTTTGGAGTATGTGGCCAGTGATCATATTTATACAGTAGATAGTATGCAATAAAACAACACTTTTTTAAAGTTTTTCTCTAACCTACATCCGAGGCTAAATATGTGAAACAATTGAACCAATTAAAACATGCATTATTTTTTTATTAGTCTTTGGATTTACGTGCACAATACACTTAAAACCTATTCAAAATAGTTTGTACCTATTGTTCGCGACCGGGCCCGGCGTATGTATGCGAGTCCCGAGCGCATCGACTAATCACAATTTAAATAAACTGGCCAAGTGCAAGTCGGACTCGCACTCGTAGGGTTCCGTAACTCAGTTAAATATTCCATAACTATGATTTTTCGCAACTACAAAATTAACTTTGTTTTTTATAGTGCTTGTATGAAAAACAAAGTTATCTTTGCGGTCGCCATATCTCTAAAACTGCTAACTGTATCTCGTTCAAACCAATTTTCGTTATTAGTTTTTATTGAGATCTACAGAATATTTTTTTTTTAGATTTTTCACTCCCATACTTTAAAAGTTAGAGGGGGGGACACACATTTTACTACTTTAGACGCGCCTATCTTTCAAATGATTGACTTTGAGAAAAAATGATTTTAGGATGTCATTTTTGAAGACCTATCCATAGACACCCCCCCACACGTATAGGTTTGAAGAAATTTTTTTTTTGTTTCAGTTCCATGTATGGAATGCCCCCCCTTAAACTTTTATATTTTTGTATAAAAGCGGAAAGCGGTTCACAGAATACATCTACCTACCAAGTTTCAATTCTGTAGTCCTAACAGTTTCGGAATAAAATGACTGTGACATACGGACGAACAGACAGACAGACAGACATGACGAATCTATAAGGGTTCCGTTTTTTGCCATTCGGCTACGGAACCCTAAAAATCAACAAAAACAAAAATATGCATTTATATACTTGGATGACGTTAAAGTTTTTACCGGTTACACACAATGTTCTGTGGTGATACATTAAACATTTTGAAGTCGAATATACTCATACATATAAGATAAGACCTAGAAGTAGATTTATGTATATTATTATTAGTAAACACTTATGTTAATCGAAATGTTTTGTACATTAAAATTAACTAATTAAAAAATCAATTACTTTTTCATTAATTTCTTCAGTTCTTGCAGCATGATTTTGATCTTATATATCACGGGTCCGATATAACTTAGAACCGTTTTTAGGTCTTATATGGTCTTGGAGTGCGTAATGCTAGAGGTCAAATGCTCCTAAATTTCTTACAAGCAAACTCCCTATTTGCCATGAACACATTTTTCGATAAACAACAAAATCGAAAGTGGACATGCAGACACCCAAATTGTATCCAACAAAATCAATATGACTACATTATTACTAACCATAAGCCGCTAGTAGAAGATGTATTAACATCTTCTACTAGCGGCTTATGGTTAGGTTAGTCTTGAATCTCTTAGTCTGAATGTCTTGAATAGATTTACTACCGGCAGTGACCATCGTCTGGTAAGAGCTGACATATACATCAATTTAAAGGCAATTCTAAGAAAAGTTGTTGTTCAAGAGCACAAATCAAATGATATGAAAATCGAAATCCTCCGTGTTATCGAAGACCTATACAAAGATGCCGTGGAAGAAAAGCTCAGCCCGGAAAACTTCCCCAATATGACAGTGGACCAAATCAATGACACTTTAACAACAACATTAATTTCTAGCATGGATAAGATTATACCTGCCATAATACCCAAGAAACCAAGCAAATTAACGCCTCACGTATAAGTTGATGGACCAAAGGAGAGTACTGAGTAGTCAAGGCAAATTTGACGACCCCGAATATAAAATTCTTCAAAAACAAATAAGATGCAATGTTCGCACAAATCTTGCAGACTACAACTCTCGACAAATAGAAACAGCACTTGAGAAAAACAGCAGCCGGCGGTCCCTTAAATTAAAGCTTGCTGAAGGAAGGAAACAAATCTTTAAACTGCTCAACAGCGATGGTCAAGTGGTGACAGATCAATCGCAAATTTTAAAGATTACGCAGGAATTCTATTAAACTCTCTACAAAACCAAATGCTCACATATCCTAAGTCCGGAGACGCATAAGGAAGGCAAACGCATCCCTATTCAAAACATTGGTTCCGAAGATATACCCTATGTAATTCCTGATGAAATACTGCTTGCCATTCACCAGATGAAGAACAGACGAGCGCCGGGTGAAGACGGCATTTTTCCGGAAATGCTAAAAATCAACAATCGTGAAGTATGCCATGCCCTAGCTATACTACTCACAAAATGTATCATGGAAGCTAAAGTACCTACAGCATGGAACAATGCCGTTATCACTCTCATTCATAAGAAAGGAGATATAAAGAAATTACATAACTACAGACCAATTAGCCTGCTATCACACGTGTACAAATTGTTTTCTAGAGTCTTGGTCAACAGACTTGAGAAGAAATTTGACTTCTTCCAACCACGTGAACAAGCTGGTTTCCGGTCAGGATTCAGCACCAACGACCACCTGCAAACACTAAAGACCGTAATTGAAAAATGCAATTAATACAGGAAGCCCATCATACTTACCTTCGTTGACTATGAGAAGGCATTTGATTCCGTGGAATGGTGGGTTATAGAAAGAACACTAGCCAAATGCAGAATAGATGAAAGATATATCCAAATTCTCAATCATCTGCACCAGAACGCGACTGCATGTGTCTCCATGCATAAGAAAACAAACAAATTCAACTTAGAAAGAGGTGTCAGACAGGGAGATACTATCTCACCAAAACTGTTTACACTCGCACTGGAGTACATATTTCAACAGTTGAACTGGGTCGAAAAGGGGTTGATGATTGACGGAGAAAGACTCTCAAATCTCAGATTCGCTGAGGATTTGGTACTAGTAGCTGAGAATGTGCAGGATATGATATTGCTTGGCAGCTTAAAGGAGGAATCCGAAAAAGCGGGTCTTAAAATGAATACTGGCAGAACTAAGATTATGACCAATATACCAGATGCCACAGACTACCACCTCCCTGTGGAAACAATGTCGGAATATATTTATTTGTGACATAAAATCACTTTAGGCTTTGAAAATCAAACTGCAGAAGTAGAGCGCAGAATCGCACTAGCCTGGGCCGCATTCGGAGCCAACAAGGAAATACTACGTGGCAAGCTACCGATACATACCTTCTAGCAGTGTGTCATGCCGGTGCTTACCTGTGGCACAGAAACCATGACCTTTACCAAAAATTCTGCTGAAAAATATAGAGTTGCCCAGAGAGGAATGGAGAGAGCTATGCTAGGAATTACTCTGCGTGACCGCAAGCGCAACGAATGGATTCGGAGCAAGACAAAAGTTAAGGATGTCATGGCAACAATAGCGAAGAAGAAGTGGACATGGGCAGGACACATTGCCAGAATGGATGCGAGTCGTTGGGCAAAACGTGTCCTTGAGTGGAGACCCAGGGCCGACACGGAAGGTCGAGGACGTCCACCACAGCGTTGGGTGGACGATATAAGAAGACACGCAGGACGAGACTGGATCAGTCGGGCTCAAGACCGTCTGACATGGAGAAGAAGAGAAGAGGCCTATATCCAAGAATGGATCACCCACAGGCCGCCATGGTGATGATGATGATGATAAGTTATCTTTACACTATTAGCTATTATCATAAAAAATATAAAAAAATTAAAATGGTTTCTCTGTGAAATTCTAGTTTAAAAAATTGAAACACGTCCCATAGCGTGAAAAAAAAAAAAAAAAAAATGCAATACAAAAGCTTAATAATTTAAGTACAAGTTGCATTGCTTTATTTATATAATCGTAACTATTTAAAACTGAATAATAAGGTTCGAAGTAACGCAGACGCGCTAAATCGTCAAAACTTCAAATAACTCGTGAACCACGCCAATTTTTCAAAATCTTTTCTATTTGCATATGGGTAAAACATAATAAAAAATTACTAAAATCGGCAACCTTAAATTTTTTTACCTGTCCGCTTCATGTGGAATGCCCCTTTGGTTAGAAAAGTGGCCGCTTAAAAAAAAGTCAAGCCAATCTCCGAACAAATTTACCCAAACCCCTTTAAAATTTGTTATCAAAGCGTCTCTAGAAAGAAAGTAAGAAAATAATTTATTCAGCTTAGTTAAAACTACAGAAAACAAAAAAGTATAAATATAACTGTTACACAACTAAAAATACTCACACACACAACAATTAGATAGATACATACACATAATACACAAATAAAGAAGATATTGATACCAAAATATTTTAAGGAAAAAAATCCAAGCAATAAATAAGAATTATGCTGACGAGCAACGTTGATTACAGTGGAGAAACGTAGAGCTTGAGTGATCTTTATTGCTGCAGTATACTCGCTGGAATTCTTAACAGAGGCTAAGTAAAAGGTACTATTCAATCTGTGTCAAGGGTGTGTTGACATCCGTTCTTAATACATCCAAGTATCTTGCCACGGGATGCCATGCTGGAACCGTGCAGGACTTATAATACCTGCTGATCTTACTGATTCTTCTGGACGCATCGGTCTCCGGATGAACGTAGATAACACCAACATCATGCTTAACGAACATGCTATTCCGGAACCGATTGCTTTAAACGGAATAACATATTTGATCCCAATCTCACCTGATATTAAATGACCATGTGGAGTACATAAATAAAGGAGAGGATTTCCAAGACGTGAATTTATATTTCTTTACCTAAATGGAAAGTAATATAAATATGATTTTTTTCAACTCTGGCTTCAGTCTTACCAAATCGTATCCATATGGTTTTACCTTAAACGATGTTGCTGGCCTCACCTAATAACAATACAGCTGATATCGATTATCTTTTTCTACAGGTACTTTTACCTATGTAATAAAATCTACCCGTAGCTCAATAAAAACAAGCTGCAGCTCAAAACGAATCACACGTCACTGTACCTAAAGAATATTTTTTCCTGTAGCCGTGCTATGATATAGTAGATGGTACATGAGAACAAGTGACTGAGATCACGGCGCGTCGGCCACGTCGGGTAAACAACGTGATAAGAAGCCGCGTCGCCGACCAGTCGCGCGAGTCCGCCCGCCCTACGCACGTGCCGCCCAGCCGTTGTGCTTCACTATGGGTGAGTTTTTAAACTAGTGTTACTTCTTTGATTCTATATTTGAACATAATTTAGTTTTTTTTTTATTTGGCTCGGTTACTTTTGTTAATATTTATTAATTGTTCTTTTGTACTACTTATATATTTTTAATTCAGGTATATAAGATACAGTTAATTAACTTTGTATTTTAACTAAGTATAGTTACTTAATTTTGCATTTAAAGAATTTTTATGAGGCATATAATTAATAATTTTGCAACTGTCTCATTTTAGTAGCCTTTGACCCAAAAAAAGTGATGTGTTCTAGGAAGGAAGCTCACAAACAGATTGGCTAAATTGTTTTTGTATTTCTTCATTGTTGGAATCCTAGTCAGAAAGTGCTGTCACAAAATTTACCTTACAGTGTTTTTAGATGTGGATATGGTTATTACCTATATATAGAAAAAAGAAATCCAAAGAGTAAACATAATAAATAATATCATATTTTCCATGTCAAAAATGAACGAAACAGGCAGTGTTTACTACTGCGTTTTAACTAAAATTCGTTTATGTATACAGCTGTAATAATCACTCGATATAGCAATGCCGTAAAGGCATTAACTGCTTGCTCAAGGCACGGTTTCTGCATACAAACGATCAATTAAATCTGGTCAATGGTCTGAGAATGCTGAGAATTTGCGTATCTTGCCTGTGACTGAAATTTCAGACTTTTTATCCCTTATTTTTTTTGTTTAGCCTTCCTTGACTTTGTTTGAGTAAGCATATACGCCGCGGTATGGTCGTTATATTAGTCTTATTAAGGAGTAATTAATTTGACTATACTTACGAAGAACGTCGGCAGCCGCGGTGATCAGATTGAATGTGATCATCTTTATAAATCTGGCGCACCAGAAAACTTCCCTTCATTGCTACCTCGGCATTTTTTCTGAAAATATGTATCAAATATGATATTGAATACTTTTAGGAATATACTTACAATAAAATTAAATTGTATCACAAGTTACTTTTGTGTTGGATATTGGATTAGGTACTTACCATATTTTTGAGATTTAATGATTTAATTCCAACCCATTGCATAATCTTCTTGTGTCCGTAAGCTTAACACTTAGTTTACCCTACATGTAATCCTTGGGTGCTAAATGAGTGACCACTAGTTCTGGCTTCCACTGTATCTGGAACCATTCGCCAAACAAGGACATGTCACCAATCGGTTCACCGAGTTCTGGCATTGATGATCAGTTTCAGCCGGTTTGGATTTGGGAGACGACTTGAGAAAGATGCACTATGGGGACAAATGACTCAATTGTCCAGCCAACCTCACTACCGTTTTCCACTTCTTTACTATAATATCTTAGACAGCATAATCGCTTAACCTCACGTGAGTTAATGGTCTATTGCTTGGTTGTCTGATCAAAATAATTTAAGATCGTTTAAAAAACTAAACTAAAGTTGGTTCGACTTCAAACGTCGCGCTAATTATTTTTCAGTACTAAGTTTAAAGCGTTTACCTCATATCTCTGGAGATACTTAACATATCTCGATCAAATTTAAATGAACCACCTGTAAAGTATACCCTTTCAAATAAATATAGTATATAAATAAAATAGCAAAAAAAAAAAAAACAAAAAAATTTTTTTTCAAATCAAAGTCTCGAGTTCATTAAAAAAAAATACAGTCGAACATCGAACCTTCACCTTTTTGTTTAAAAAAAGAAACCTAAGCTTCTCTTAGTACCTACCTAAATTAATGTCTGTTTATATTATAGCCTAATAAGCTGCGGCGACCAAGTTTTATTGGCTTAGTTCGATTCGCCAAACAAGTTGGAAGTCGTGATAAGAAACTTAATTACCTATTTTACCAAGTTAAGACGATGACCGAATAAAATCTGCGTCATTTTCTGTATTAAATAATCGAATTGCAATAGATTGGCGCATCACGTTATCTCAATAATTAAGATAATTTAAAAACTAAAACAACCGACGTAACATAGACACAAAAAATACATACAGTCGAATTGAGAACCTCCTTATTTTTGGAAGTCGGTTGAAAAGACTTTCATTATAAGACACAAGTGACAAAACTATATGGCATCAGCTACAAGGTGAAATTAGATATATGACTCACCATCGAGATCAAGTGATTGGTTTCTATATAGTAGGTAAGTATAGACAGATATTAACCACCTCTTGTTTGACTTAAGATAACAAAATCAATCATTTAAATTAGATTCGGTTGGTTTCAACCAGTTCATAGTGTTTCAAAGATAGAGTCTAATACCTATGATATTACACGAAAACATTCTTGTGTCAAATTTAACCGATCGTGTAAGCAAAACGATCCGTTTGTATGTTATAGGAACCGGGCAACAGGTTTCATCCAAACGTCAAACGTCACACTTAAAAAAACTTTTAATTCCCTTGATTAATGTAGGGTTGTCAACCGTACTATTACGTGCTGCGCCCCCAATGCATGTTTTGCTTCTTTAGCAATTTTTATCCGAATAATGAAACGTGTAAATTAAATAGAGTAATAAAATGTTTGACAAGCCGGTGGCAACTCAGGACGCTTCGTAGAAATATGAAAGCAACACATGCCTGTTGCTTTTATTTGGTCACGTTTCTCACGACCGCATAGAATATGAAAATAGCTCGTAGACTATTAGATAATGTTATAAGTAACGTAAAGAACCAATTTCATAACATGTATGCCTCGTCAAGCATAGTTCACATAAGTGCAGTATTTTGCTCTTTAGTATTCCATTCCATACTTTATAAGTGCTTTAAGACCTTGCTTCTTGCCAAATTTTATGATTCTAAGTCAACGGGAAGTAAATACCCTATAGGTTTTGAATCCCTTATGAAATCGCAAAAAGTGCGAAAATATGCGACATAAACGATCATATTTTTTTGATCGCGTGGACTTACAAGTTTTATTTTTTCACAGCCGAAAGATACTTTGAACCCGAGTATTTAATATAAGTTTCAACTTATTACGCGTTCCTGAGAAAAAGGGTCTTGAGAGACGGACAGACGGTTAGACGGACAGACGGACAGACAGACAGACGGACAAATGAACAGACGGACGGACAACAAAGTGATCCTATAAGGCTTCCTTTTTCCTTTTGATGTACAGAACCCTAAAAAAGTGAATTCTGTATCTGTATTGCGCCAATATTTATTGGCTATTCTAAATTCAATTTGAAATGTCAAAAACTTGTATTTAAATGTAAGTAATTTTAAATTAACACATGATTTATGGTACAATTTTTAGGGTTACGTGGTCAAATGGCAAAAAAACGAAACTAATAGATTCGTCATGTGTGTCTGTCTATCTGTCTGTCCGCCTCGCTTACTCATGTGACATGTGGCATAGGAATGTATCTATCTCGCTCTATCACATTCAACACTCGTTTGTCCATTTTTAGGGTTCCGTACCCAAAGGGTAAAACGGGACCCTATTACTAAGACTCCGCTGTCCGTCTGTCTGTCTGTCTGTCTGTCTGTCTGTCTGTCCGTCTGTCACCAGGCTATAGCTCATTAACCGTGATAGTTAGACAGTTGACATTTTCACAGATGGTGTATTTCTGTTGCCGCTAGAACAACAAATACTAAAAACAATATAATGTTAAAATTTAAAGGGGGTCCCCATACAAAAAACGTGTTTTTAAACGCCATCTATCTAATTAGTTTCGGCAAAATGACATAGATGGCGCTAGTAAACGAGCCCCGTCTTTCTAACCAAATATTCTTGGTAATATCAATTAATCAAATATATGAGGTTGAAGCTCTGTTATGTTTCGTAGGGTTCCCTCCCTAAGTGTGCGATAAGAGACGCGATGCTGACTCGCACTTGGCCAGTTTTATTAAATATCTCCGAATATTTGAGCGCAAACAAGTATTAATTTGATTTATTATATGAAGATGTTTTGAAAAAATAATGTAATAATTGCTATCAATAGAAAAGTAGTTAGTGTTGCACTATTTAAGAATTTTAACTGAATGGGCCATCTTTTGACGTAACTTGTCGAGGGTGGCAGTATGTTTTTTTTATCTATGTAGAGTCAAAGTTGGGTGCTATTATTTTTTCAACTTCATCTAAAAGAGACTACGTTAATTTTAACTAACTTATCAAACTTTTTTGCTTGATTTGTGACTACGATTCGTTAGTATTTGTGATCAGAGGACCTAAAGATATGGTTTAAGGTGTCAATTTTCCTCATTTTCATAAATTGACCCGTTAAAAATTAACTAACTGATAAGGATATTTTTCTATTTATCCCCGTGCCCGCTTGAGGTTGAGTTACGGGACAGCCTGTATATTCTCGTACTCGTATCCAATAACTGATGAAATAAGACCAAGTGACACGTGATGATACTCAGTTTAATTTTTAACATCTTGGAAACCTTGGTCTTTAAGCTAATTAAATTCATTCATTCATTGACCGTCACCAGCGCCACAAAAGCAAGTCATAATTAATGTTGCTTGTTGTTAATTTTCAACTGACTTCAAAAATGGAGGATGTTCTCAATTAGACTTTATTTTTTTAAGTGAACTCCGTCGGTTAATACATTTAACTGTTATGGATTTTATGTTTAAGCGGGTTATTATCCATCCCATTTAAATCCATTGAAATTTCATCGAGATCTGATAAGTATCTCTAGGGATATAAAGTTGAACCTCAAACTAGGTACCAAGTCGGTACGAAGTCGGTCGGCGCGGATTTGAAGTCGGTTTTTTTCGTTTTGTAAACGATCTAACGAGAAACTGAAAATTAATCTCGTGGTTTACATACATACATAAAATCACATCTTATTCCCATCGGGGTAGGCAGACTACTTCTTTCCACATGCTACGATCCTCTTTCGCTTCTTCCACTTTCATGAGGGCCTTCATACATGCTCGCCGGTTATAGGTACTTTTGACTTGGCCTTTCTTTAAAACGTCTCCGATCCGGTCGTGATACGTTCACCTAGGTAGGCCTCTACCTGGTGGGCCATTCACACTCGTCTCATAAATCTGTTTCGATAATCTTCCTTCATCCATCCTCTCTAGATTTTAGATAATTTTGATTTTATATCATTGTAAGATTTAAAGTGGAAATCTAAATCTTAGTATTTGATGCTTAGACATAAAAGTGTTCGAAGCAAGTCAGGCTTATCAGTTAAAACCAGCCGCTACAATAATGCTATCACGCATAATGTGATGAATACTGAAATGGTTATCGCTCTAATAAACCTTAGGAACTCGCTATACAACGTTTTATTCACGCGCTTCAAACGCTCTATAAATAAGTATAAATATTAGGCTACTTGAGCTTACCTAACTTTACATGCATGGTGGTAGAGCTGTCTAGTGCCTGCCTGGCATCTTTGAAGTTGATCTGCAGCCTAATTAATAATGTAATTGAAAGCGTTCTTTAGCCCATCGCAACTACTTTTAAATATCAGCCAATCAGTATGGGGGAGACAAAAATATTATGTTGATTTGAACAATTTTGCTTAGGCAACTCTTTGTCAAATTTTACTTCGGGACGAGGAAAGTTTTAACAAAATCCGGGTCTGTATTATCATTATATCTGGTTCTTATCCATTGAAAAAATAAACTCTGTAACTTTGATGATTAAATTACTTTATTGATTACCAAATTGTAATCAAATAAGTAGTGATAAAGCTGTATTACAGTAAGAGCAAAGCGACTTTATAGTTTGAGGCATCGTCAATTATGATCGTATTTAACAACGCGTATACGCGATCATTGTAAGTTCGTGCGAATATTACTCGTACGAATTTACGACTAAACATACATATCTTGAATAGGTGTCCTAATCGGCATTCGTACAAGGTGGTCGCGCGACGCGTGTGCTGATATCTGATATCTCAATTAGGTGCCCTCTAATTAAGATCTGTATTCGTGGATTCGTACGAATAAAATTCGCGCGAATTTACGATGATTGCGTATTTGCGTTGTAGCATAGCTTTTTCTTACTGGAAAATACTTTTGGTATACTTACTGTAAAAACTTAAGCTTCGAGTTAGCTTTATATAATAGAATTCATCAACTGCTACGCGCAACACCGTAGCACACACTGTGTAGCTTACGTAGCAGTTGATAAATCGCTACGGTGACTATACTACACCAGCCGGCTTTTCACTTATGGGATATAATATAATATAAATTAAATCTTGAGATATAATACTTTATCGCTCGTCATACATTTTATACGAGATGGTTTACACTGTGCTATAATTTATATTACATCCCAAACTATAAACATTTTTTCGACCGACTTAGCGATATTTTTAAGTCGTAAAGTTGAATTCGTCTGATGAACTGTTGTAGGGATCAAGCAAAACAATCTCCATATTATCCATTTCAGAATTCAACCGTTTCGATTTAGAAGGTGTTGATACAGTGGTGACCGAAGCTGAACTGTTCCAAAACATATCTCTTACAGTGTGAACGGCAATAGCGGGATGTAATATATAGCTTAAGATGTATACATTATATCCCATAGTCAAAAGCCGGCTTAATACATAATAATATTATCTTACTATGATCGTAGAAATAAGTTTTTCCGGCGTTGTTGAAGCGCGTTTAAAAAGTTGTGTGCTAAAATGCCTTTTCCTTTTACCACCTAGTCGTAGTGACGATAGAGTATATAAGCTTTATGGCTCTTTATGGATACGGTGTTAAGTTTCTATTTTCGTGCACAACATGCGTATCCTATTTTGTGAATAGTATGTTTGTGGATACAAAGTAATGTAATCTGCATATTTTGGAACAAATATGCGCTTTTTCATTACAATATACTTATTCGTAGATAAACTTCACTATATTTTTCCGCATTTCGATTTTTCGCATTTAGTTTCACGTGTTTGTCATCAAATCTTGCAAATTAAATTTGATCCACTTACCGGTTACCGATTTGGCTAAAATTTTACATACGTGTGTAAATCGCGTGACAATGCAATATTATGATGACATAATGCTGATCTGATGATGGAGCTGGAAGGTGGCCAAAGGAACTAAACTACACATGTTATATCCGTCGTGTTTGTACTCGTTGGATTTGTTTTGACTTACTCTGGTCCTGGGTTGTATAAAAGCTTGTTTTTAAAAATATTACTTATGATATATTTCATATTATTTTTAGGTGTACTTAACTGGATTGTTTTTTTTTTATGTCAAAGTTGACAAACAAGCAAGCTGCCTACCTGATCGAAAGTGGTCACCGCCGCCTATAAACACCTGCCACACAAGTAGTATTACACGTGCTTTGCCTACCTTTTGCATTGCTCTTTTTACCCCTCTCTTAAATCGCTGCCTGTTGTACCGTAGCGAAAAAACCTCTGGTGGGAGATCGTTCCACATCTTGCAGGTCCGTGGAAGAAACGACCGCATAAAACGTACCGTATGCGATGTCCACGTGTCAACAATGTGTGGATGAGCTCTCTCGCGGTGTCGAGAAGAACGATGATAAAAGCGAGATGGCGGATGATTATTGTTTGAGGATCTAAGCATACGATAAGTTTTTTTTAAAATAAATATAGAGCAGCAAACAAGCATGCAGCGCACCTGATGGTAAGTGGTCGCCGCCGCCTATTAACACTTGCAATACCAGAGGCATAATGGTGCGTTGCCTGCTCTTTTGAAAGAGAAATCTGTTAACTCTCATTTTGAAGCAACTCAGATCAACCTTCTGTGGGAAAAATCGGGAGGAAGGTCAATCTACATGTCGCACGTACGCGGAAAGAACAAACGCTTCAAACGCGTTGTGTGCGAGGACCACGTGTCTATAATATGAAGGTGAGCCCTCTCACAAATACGCGACTTTCTATGGTAAAATTGAGAGCGTGGAATCACATCAAAGAGCTTATCAGAAAATTGATGACAAAATCTATAAAATAGCCTAAGCGAACCAACATCGCGACGAAGACTATACGGTTCAAGTGTTTTAGTCAGCGTCGCGTCGTTCACTACTCTAATGGCTCTTCTCTGAAGGGAGTCAAGTGGTCGCAGCTGATACTTTGGTGCAACACTCTAGAGATGCGAGCATATGCAATACTCCATATGCGGCCGAATCTGCCGAAGTTTTGTTGTTTTTGTTTGTGGTATTTTTTATTCTGGCGAAAATGTATTTTTAATCTCAACTTTGGAATACTTGTTTACATTCTCAGACTCTGCGATATGACTTCCTCGTTAAATTAATTTTTATAGGACATTTTCCTTATTTTCTTCGAAATAACATGAATATTTATGAATTTTTGTAAGGAAAAGAATGAAAATTAAGACACGTACTCGTATTACTTTATATAATTACTATAAATAATTCAGTAAGTATCGCGATTTTTTTTGTAATTTGGTAATGAAGGGTTTTAACGAGTCTAGCTAAGTAGATGTAATTTATTTAAAATCTTTTCAATCGTTTTTAGCCTAGACTAACTACATTTACAAGTTCTTTTATCGCCGGCGAAGCCGCTTGGGATAGCTAGTTCATTATAAATATTTCTTCCAAGCAAAGCAACCAAATCATAAGCAGACACGTTTACTCAACTAAAGTTATGCACTAAGCTCTAACTTATTACCATTTTCATTAGTTTCAGAAAATTAAACAAACTTGACTTCGTATCGCATTTGATACTCTGACGCTTTTGCGTACATTCTACTTCATATTTTAAGATAAATGGACTTATTTCTGTCTCGATATGTGCTTGCTTTATCTATTTATGCACTCTCTTAAACAATTTTTTACAGAAATTAAGGAGATTTTACTTTAAACACTTCTTTTTGAGTGCTTAATTGTTATTTAATGTAAATAATTTAAATAATGCTGGCTTAAATAAGGACTTTTCGTATTAGTGATAATTATGTGATTACCGATCACGACTATGAATAAATGTCCAATAGAAGTTCAATGCTAATAATTGCTAATAATAATACCAATATTAAAATTTCAATAAGTTTGTTGGTTTTCCTTCTTCATGACAAAACCTACAGGAATACTAATTCGACACACGATACTTTATATCTCCAGCGCAGCCGCGGGTCGCTCCTAGTACTTAAGAAAAGATTTCTAAAGGCGATTTGTTATCTATGATCATTGGAACCCATAGAACATGAAATACTTGTAGGTATTACACGTTCTGTGCTTAAACCAAAGCTTCTTTGTTCAAACTTTATTTCAACCAAAACGTTGCACTATAACTTGACTTTGCACGGTAGAATATTACTGTGAAGACAAATTATTTGACCCCATCATTGTTTCTGTCTAGCTCACACTTAACTTAAGAACATGTGTTAAAACCTAAACTCAACGTGAAGAAATGAGTAAAAACATTACTTAAGGTTATATTTTTAGTCACGAAAAGATTATTCTAGATGCGACCTCATTGTGTAAAATCTTCTTGGTTCAAACTTATACATTATCCATATTACTTATGTTAAATCCAACTCAAAATCTTTATGAATACAAGTGTTTGTTTTACAACACTGCGAGCTCAGTTTGGCTCATATAGTTTCAACTCCTCACTTTCCTACCACAGTCTATATTTTCATACATACATCCAAAAGTTGTCTGGTAGTAAATTAGTTTTAGACTAAATATTAGTTGTGTTCCAATAAAGAACTCTGAATAATAGATATATTTATGCAAGGGCGTTTTAAATCGCTTCTGAGACTATTTACAACATAAAGCTCTCTATACATTGGCTATTCATATTAGATCACAATAAAAGTTTTCCATCGCCCCGTTATCTATCTCTGTTCACGAGTCGGATCGATGTAACACTATTGTACGTCGGTAATTTTGTTATCTCACAGATAACCGCAGGGCCGGTGGTTCACGCTATGGGACGATAAAGGTTAGTATATATATATATATACTTTGATCACTGTGTTCTTGATCGAAGATTACATTCATAAGTTTATATCATTATACGCAAGTATAGATTATGTACGTCTGGTTAAACCTATTTACAAACATTTCCACCAAAAATATTAATGTGAATGTCAATAAAATATTTACGGCAAAATAGGGCAAACTCGTATATGGATTTAATTTGCATGGAGGCAGCGTAGCAGCGTATATTGTTTACTGAATAAAATAGAATTGAATTGAATTGATTTTTTAAATTTTATATCAGTGGAGAAGCAGTTAATTATTATGTTTGGATAGACGCTCTCTTTAGATTTGATCAAGAGTCTATTGATACCTAAATATGACGGCAAATCGTCAATGAGCAATAACTTAAGTCGGATGTTGTACTAGTAAATGATATTAGGACTTGTACATACATCTTTAACTTTCCAGCTTACTTACCAGCAATGTCACTCACAACCAAATTAAAGTTTTTAGCGTATTTTTTCCATTCATCCGGTTTTATTGACGTTTATAGCAGCTGTAATTCACCTAACTTAAGTAAAATCACTAGGGTGGCTTGAGAAATCGTTCCTTAGTTTCAAGTTACTTATATTGAGTCTAGAGCCCAGCTAGCCTCAAAAAAGCTTGGCATTTTGGCTAAGGTGAGACGGTACTTCACACCGGGACAGTTGCTTAATCTTTACCAAGCTCAAGTCCGGTCGTGTATGGAGTACTGTTCTCACCTTTGGGATGGTTCTGCCAAATACCAGCTGAAGACACTGGAAGCTATTGAGAGGAGAGCAAAGAAACTCATAAGCGACGACCTACTAGTAAGCCAGAGACTCCAGAGTCTCGCGCATCGCCGCAAAGTCGCTTGCTTATCGGTTTTCTATCGAATACATTTCGGAGAGTGTGCAATGGAACTGCATGATTTGATTCCACCATCCCCATTTTATAATCGGACATCCAGAGACACTAAAAGGCGCCACCAATTTATGGTGGATATACCATCTACCCGAACGAAGCGATTTGCTTCTTCGTTCATCATACGAACCGCCAAAGAATGGAATACTCTGCCTGAGTCTGTGTTTCCGGTTAAGTACAATATGGGGGTCTTCAAATCGCGAGTGAATAGGTATCTTCTGGGTAAGCACGCTCCATCATCGATCGAATCATCACTTAACATCAGGTGAGATAGTGATCAAGTGCTACCCAGTTCTGTATAAAAAAATTAAAAAAAAAGTTTATAAATTATTATTATTTTATTCACAGAGGTCAACAAGTATCGCCAAGAAGTGATTGCTCCTCAAGCTCGCGTAGAACAAATGCCTTCAGATTGGGATGACAATGGGAATGCATTAAGCGCAGCATTGGGAGCCGTGGGGGGAGCAGGCACGGTACTGCTCATTGCTGTGTTGATCCTCATCTGGAGGAAGCCGAGGCGCCGCGACCTACCGCTGTTAGCTCCGATGGATGTAGGACAAAATGTAAGTGTTTTTACTTTTTTTGATGCCGGCTGGACAAGACACTTGAGCAATACCGTATGTACTTGGAATCGTACTAATCCGGAAATGACGAGAAGAATGGAAATGGAGTTTTTTGTACCTAATGTAGTAAATATACCTTTTTTATTTAAGTTTAAAAATGTCTTCGAGATATATTAATATTTTGATTTTATACGCTAGAAGTATAAATAAATAATAAGTTTATTTGCCTCCAAAAAATTACAAACAAATTAAAAGAGCCATGTACTTAAATATTCAGAGTTACAAGTAAATGTGAGTATATAATAGAAACAAAATAATGTATAACTTGGCTCATTCTGACGTTTATATATAGGTAATTAAGTCGAGTACATGGATGAACCCTAACTCCTAACTAGGTTTCCCTCTATTTAGGAAATCAGTGTCTTCGAAAAATAAACACTAGTAAATGCCGAGCGGTTTTAATACCTTATACCTATATATTTATTGTTATTTACACTACGAATAATTCATAATGTTTTACCATATACATCGACGTTTTCTGCCAGTGTTTACATAGCTAAAATATTTTCGAATATTTATGAATACTGGTATATATTTATGAATCAGGGGTATACATTCCCAACAAAGCTTACGATCTAGGTATTGAATGCAATGACCGATTGGGTGGGGAACTAGGGACGAATGGCGATGGTCCTCCAAGCTAAGTTATTCATACCTTGGTTAAATGAAATGTAAATATTACCTTTCCATTAAATAATCCGTAATTTATATTCCTGAAGGAAGCCATTGAATTAATATTCATCGTTTTTGAAGGTTGCCGATAGGTCGATGCTTCGACTACGCACTGTATAAAAACGTACTTCAGAAAAGCAATTGAATTAATAAACAATAAGTAACTTAGTAATTTTTAAGTACTAACTTATCAGCTACACATTCAATGTTGCTGTTGCTTCCGGAACACCGTTAGGTTTTAGCAGCAGATTTTCACCTTGATTACACGTGATAAACAAAATAAATACGGACAAATTATATGTCCGTATCAAACAATTGCTACGAATTTTTTTGTATATTTTTTGTCCTGGTGATCTTGGTCAGTTTAAGACAAAAGTTATAAGTGCTAATTATAACTACATCTCCACTTAACATCTGGTGTGATAGTAGTCAACTGCTTGTCTGTCCGGAATACAATGAAGTACGTATGACCTTTACGACATATTGAAGACGAGAAATGTCGCGCTATTGTGCTAGTAAATATCTGTCTCACACAGGGCCGTGAGTTGTGATATCAGCAAGGGAAATAAAAAAGGTCAAATAGAAATTATAGCTATTTGGCTCTCTTGTACTGTGTTATATTTGAGGTTGCTGTAACAAATAAGATACTATTTAGATGCCTGCGTCAAATGACTTGTCTATAGATATAAGTGTAATAATACCAACATTATTTGTATTTAGAGCATATTTCTCCCAAAACTATGCTGCATAGAGGCATTTGATTGGATAAAATCGTAACTAGTGAACCAATCAAAGGGATTCATACAATACTGACCTAAGACTATATTTATCTAGATTTTTACACATTTTCCCCCAAAACACAGCTATAAGAAAAAGAAAGAAAGATCGAAAAGTAATTTATTCAGCATATTCATATTCATATTAAACAAGCTTAAAATAGAAGAAAAAGTTAAATATTATGAGGCCCGGAAACAGGCCAGTCTCAGCACAAATGTCGTGATTTCCTAGATCATAGACCCTGGAAAATCTGGACGCTGGTTTTCTAAGGTCTGAAGCGGGTGTTGGACAAACGCAGAAAAAAAAATTAAATAGGTACTTAGGGACCTCATCATCATCATTGACAGCTCATTTCCGCCCACTGCAGGGCATAAGCCTCTTAGGGACTACTTAACTTAGGGACCTACTATATAAAAAAAAGATTCCGACGAATTGAGAACCTCCTTCTTTTTTGTGAAGTCGGTTAAAAAGATAATATAAGGTTAAACAGGACTACACTCAGGTACACTCACACACACACGCACACACTCAGGTCACTTTTGGTAGGCAAAGCACGTGCAATACTACTTGTGTTGCAGGTGTTTATAGGCGGCGGTGACCACTTTCGATCAGGTGGGCCGCTAGCTTGTTTGTCAATTTTGACATAAAAAAAAAGAAAAAAAAAAACAGACGAATTGAGATCCTCCTCCTTTTTTGTGAAGTCGGTTAAAAAAAAACTCAGCAACAAGATGAACACAGGCTATGGAATGTGGATGCTGATGATATTAAAGAAATTAAGCTTAACTTTGAGTGGCAAAGTCTCTAAGCTATTTCGGGCTTTTAATGAAATTGTCTCGCACAATCGCTAGGTCTCCCGAGACTTCGAAACATGTCATGATATTACATCGGTGCTAACCTTAGCGAGATAAAAGGGGTTCATTATAAACGTAACTTCATTATGTGTCTCGTAATTTAGCACCCGCGTATGTCAAATTCATATTATGGTAGATGTAATTTGGTTGGTGTTATAATTTAATATTAGATAAGAATAAGATAAGGGTAATCCCTCATTTTTTAGTATTCAAATAACGATTAACTACTTTGTGGACGAACGTAGATCAAATGGAAAAGTTAATAATTTAATTGTTACATGAATTATTTACATTTTTTAAATCGGCTTAACAAAAGTAGTACGTTACATTGTATCATTTGCTGTTATTATATGTATTATATTGTTAGTCGATCATAAAATATAACTTAAAAACCTCAGTAGGTACTTACTTATCAATACGAGGTCACAAGACTACCATCAGAATTTCGCTGGGGTAATAAGGATTGCAAACTACTTATAAAAATACTGGGGAGTAGAAATATGATTAAATTCTTGCGATATTCTAACTTCTACAATATCTTTAGAAATTTGAAAATTGAATTTTAAGAGCAAAAAGGGGTTTGTTTTTTATGCTCATAGCTAACCCTATTGCCTGAAATTTTGTATAGTAGTGTAGTAGTATAACTAATATAATGACTTACATTATAATATAGAATACTTTGTAACCTGGTCGAAACCGCGGCATGTATCTAGTTAAGCTTGAAGTTGGACTATCTTAATATGGGCCTCATTATAAAGCTGAGCTTTGATACAGAAACGCAAACGTTGTGGTTAAATAAGTCGCTTTGTTAGCAGGATCTTAGGATCTTATTATGCAACCATAATGGAGATCTCACGTTAAAAGTTACCTTAAGTAAAACCAAAGTTAGCATGTGTATTATATAAAAATTGTATTAATTCGAACTTAACTTCTTTTGCTGAAATACACGAATAAAAATATTCATTTCATCGAAATATTCAATTCGTATATAGTTTTGTTGTTTTTTTGTAGTCTTTATAATTCTTTATTTTTTACTTTTTATATTGATAGGCTAGCGTTTGACCACTATCCGATATGGTGATGAGAGTTGATGTGATCAAAGATTGTGAACACACTAAGCCTAGAATTGTCTGACTCTCAAGGGTTATGTGCTGCTCGAACACCGTAAGGTTATGGCAGCAGGTTTTCACCTTAATGGTGGTAAGCTACTTTTTGGTAGAAAGTCAAGCGGAATATCGATATAATAATGCTCTTACCAACTTTGGAAACTTCCAAATAGGAGGAAGTTCTCAATTCGTCCATAATTTAGTTTTTTGTAATGTTTCTTGATTTCTCCGATCGATTTAAATTATTATTTATTTATTTAACATCACGAGTCGTACACGCCCGGTCTTTTAGAGGGCATTGATGGAGCCGAAGCCAACATCAAGAGGCCCTTTACAATTTTTACTTAGTTATTACTATGGATGAGAAGGAGATATGGGAAACTATGTTATAATAAGTTATTTTTCAAAAAAAATAAAACCGACTTCATAATCACAAACAGGCACTCAAAAGCGAAAAATAAATTACTTAAAATTATTATAAGCGCTACCCACTTATCTATTTGAAGTCGGTGCCAGCGAAGTCTAATAGGTAGTAGATAGATAATACCTACATGTATCTACCTACTTACTAACCTACATGTACCTACTTACTACTACTACATACATAGTATCTATCTACTATCCAATAGACTTGGCTGGCACCGACTTCAAATAGATAAGTGGGTAGCGCTTATTATAATTTTAAGTAATTTATTTTTCGCTTTTGAGTGCCTGTTTGTGATTATGAAGTCGGTTTTATTTTTTTTGAAAAATAACTTATTTTACCCTTTTTAGTGCATAACAAGTTTTAATTAAATTACATGCATCTATTACATTTGGTGTCTGGGCCGTTATTTACACTGACGGATATATACTTTTTGAAAATTTCAAGTATGTACCTATAACGGTTAAGAAGATACAGATCTGTAAAGTGCGCACATATGTATAGACACACGGACGGACGGACGGACGGACGGACGGACGAACGGACAACAAAGTCTCAGAAAGTGTTCATTTGGTACCCTTTGGGTTCGGAACCCTAAAAAAATTGACTTTAAATGCCTTGCTAAAGTGATAATATTCACTAGTAATAATTATGTCATCAAGGTATCAAAGGACAATGTCCAAAATGGCCCTGTGCAATTAAAGCATCTGACACACACGATAATTAATTGTCTATTTTATTACAATAATTCCAAATACTTTTATAACACGGACTAGTTGTATTCCAAAATGAATATAAAAAAGTATTATTTGCGATTATTAACATTAATTGCCGCCATATGGCCAACAGAGTACTGAATCACTCTACTACGTTATAAGAGGCACTTTCCTATATTGTTGAAACCCGAATTATGAAAGCACTGTGTAGCCAACCTAACAAAGGAAAGTATTATTTACGTAGTAACTATTATATAATCTGTGGTATTATGCTTATAAATTTTTTTTGCAGTGTTGGTTGGTACAAAGTACGTTCATAATTCTGAGTTATTTAATAATGTATGCAGTGTCGCGGGACTGAAATGGCCGCCATCTTCGGCAAACGTCATGTCATGTCAAAAAATCTTAGGTATGTTTAAAAAAGTTTGCACCCTAACAAGACTTTGCCCGGTAGAACATTCCTGTGAAGACAAATTATTTATATTTATATATAATTATTTATTATAATTATTAATATATAATTATTTATTGAGGGCCCGGTGGCGTAATTGGGAGAACAGTCGGCTTTGATGCCGTGGTACCGAGTTCAAACCGCCGTGCACCAATGAATTTTTCGATCGAAAAATATATGTGCGCTTCTCACAGTGGCCCTCCGGTGAAGGAAAACATCGTTAAGAAACCAATAACCCCCGCATGGTGGTAGGACATATCTAGTGTCCGCCTGGCCAGCTACCACCCTCAAGTTAGAAAATCTGTCGCCAAACATCTTATGTGTTCAGGCAGCTATCCTTGAGAGCCAGTTCCCATTCTAGTCCACTTCTCTATCTTCGACCGCATCATCAATTAGCAACAGGTGAGATAGTGGTCAAACTCTAGGCTATAAGATATTTTAAAAAATATATATTTATTATCCCCACCTGAATTTCTATCTCGCTCATAGTTACCGTAAGAATATCTGTCAAAAACCAAAATCAACGAGAAGAAAGATGTAAAAACATTATTCAAGCTCATATTTTTTAGTCTTCAAAAGTATATCCAATAGCAACCTCCATTGTGTATAATCTTCTTGGGACTCTTCTACTAAAACCAGTACATTCTCCTATGTTTGAGGTATTTATCTCCATATCTCTGGAGATACTTATCAGATCTCGATAAAATTAAAATGGGACCACCTCGGAAACGTACCCTACCTATTAAAAAAAGAATCATTTGGATCCGTTCTCTATTGACGGAGAAATCGCGTAACATACACACAAAAAAAAACATACAGACGAATTAAAACCTCCTCCTTTTTTGTGAAGTCGGTTAAAAAGATGGTACATTTTGTTATGAGACTATTGAGTGAGCTGATTAATGTCGAATTGCTGGTCTATGGGATGAGGTACGGCACCCGCCAATTATGCCTCATTACAAATTATTAAGGCCGGTGGTGACTCGCTATACACTGAATGGGCCCCCCATAAAGGCGGACCGTTATGTCGGCGCCGAGGGGCAACATTGGCGTGGATAGCTAAGGGTGTAGAGAGGTGTGCTGCACTTTCACTAAGCGCTACTAGCGGCTTTATGCCTTTAAGACTTCCACCCTGGAGCTTAGGTCTTAGCTCTTGCGATTCCCACCACCGGCCGGCCGGTCAAGGCAAGCAGGGGGTCAGAGGGTCTCATTTAGCCCTCACGGGATAGGGGTACGCGGTGTCGCCACTCACCGTCGGCTCGCCACAAAGCCGCCCCTGCGGGTTTATAATTTTTTTTATTTATTTCATTATTAGGGTATATATTTCTCAGGAAGCGGTCTTTTAATGTATTCTATCGAGATCTAATGAGTATGTGCACAGGTATTTGAGATAAACAACTCTGCTACTGAAACTCACACGGTCACGACATGTGAATTGGGTTCATTTGCTTGTTATATCTGTCAAATACTCGTATCCTTCTGTAGAGCAAAATTATTCACAATAGCATGCCAAGCATTTCCATCCTGGAACTAATCTGTTTGAAAATTGTTTGCAACTTAGCAATGAAACGTACCTATACGTGTTCAATTCCCCTTCAACGTAAACAATTACACAGATGACCTTCGATCAGACGCGACGCGATCTAATACTGTCGTACTGTATAGATACGATACTACATACAGATACAATCGTATGTGCAGTCCCGTCACTAATATAATAGTATGGTCACGAGTATGGTAGTCGATACAATTCACGTAGAGCAACTGTAATCATTTATTGACTGTAAAGCATCTTTTGTATGTCTAACAGACAAGCACTTGACGTGAAGATGCGGTCTTGGAATCGTGTTTGTCTAGAATAGATAATGACACTTAGGCAAGACGCTGGACAACTGACTTTAGTCCCAATCACCTATCCTATCCCGTCTTTCTTAGTGGCTGGCGAGTGGCGTTTCGAGTCCCGTCGGTACGATGAAATTTTGGATTGTGTTTAACAATTTTACCTGGAAATAGTCAAATAATTTATTTGTGTAGTATTTGACACTTAATGACACTCATTATGATATCAATTAAAAAGATGTCATATAAATAGTACCTACAAATAAATGTGTGGGTATATAATAGTTTGTCTTGCTACGTAATGAAGTGTATCTTTCGAAGGAATCGTGTAATGTATATCTTGTTGTAGCATCTATTTCTAATGTTATATGTTATATTGTACAACGGGACTTATAGTACTACAAAACATTAATTAAATTAATTTATATAATGTGGTTGATAACACGACTTATGACTTATGTTTATAAGCGCCATCTGTCCAAAGTAAACTAAACAACGTGTTCCATGTAAAAGCAAAGCTTTAAAATTTCACCCTTCTCCTCTAAGCAAGTATAAGCTAGCTAACCAGATTCACTAGCTATATTAGGGAATTGCCGCAAGATGTCGCTACATGAGAAGATGATGCTACATTGCGTAGCTACTCCGTAGATGGCGTAACGTCGTAGTCGTAGTTGTATGGCCATAGCATAAAAGGTGTAGCGTGCTACGCAGCTGCATTATTTTAGGCATAAATCTAAAGTAATAATGAAACAGATATCTTGATATATTATTGAGAGATATATCTCAAAATTGCATGACTCATGTAGCATGTGAATTCGGTTCTGTAGTGTTTAAGCGATAATAATTATTTAAATAATTATATACAATGTAACATAATGTATTGGTATCTATTTAATTTTTTACTTTAATATAGAGTAGCTCACCACCATCACGGAGAAAATCTGCCTTACGGTGTTCGGGCTACACAGCCCTTGAGGGTCAGACTATTCTAGGCCTAACGTGTTCATTATCCTCGACCACGTCTTCGCTTACCACCAGATGAGATAGTGACAGACAGATAGACCCTAGCCTCGTTGACCGCATCATCATTTAACATCAGGTGAGATTGTGGTCAAGCGCTTACCTATCTATATATATAAAAGAAAGTCGTGTTAGTTACTTCACTTATAACTAGAGAACGATTGGACCAATTTTTATGATTTTTGTATTTTTGGAATCGTCTTTGTCAGGAATAGGATAATAAATATTAAAAACAATGAATAAATTACCTAAAAAATATATATAAGAAAAGTTATTTTGCCAAAATGTTCCTGGGCTTCTAAACTGCCAATCATTGATGTTCAATTGTTTATCCCGTCGATACGGTAAACCGCAAATTAATAAGGCTCATCGCCCTCCATACATTGCTATTTGCTATTCGTGATTGCTTATTGACTATATTTCTAAATATTGTGTCTTCTTTTATGTGCCTTAAAAACCGACAGACGTGCGGTAATGCCTGTTTTTTGTCACACCAATATTATAAATGCGAAAGTCAGTTTGTTTATTTGTTTGGGATTTTTCACGTTCAAACGGCTTGACCGATTTGGCTGAAATTTTGTACAAAGATAGAATATAAGGCAGAATAGGATACAGGATACTTTTTTTGGCTATCGTGTCAGGGGGTCCAGATATTATTAATTGAATTATGTAAATATAAGATCTCTTCTCGAATAAACGGCTTGACCGATTTGCCTGAAATGTTGTATAGAGACAGATCATAGGGTAGAATAGGATATAGGATACTTTTTTTCTGGCTTTCGAGTCAGGGGGTCCAGATATATGTAATTGAATTTTGTATATATAAGATCTCTTCTCAAATAAACGGCTTGGCCGATTTGCCGGACATTTCGTATGAATACATGTCATAGGGCAGAATAGGATATAGGATACTTTTTTTCTGGCTGTCGAGTCAGGGTGTCCAGATATTTTTAATTGAATTTTGTAACTAAAGGACCTCTTTTCGAATAAACGGCTTGACCGATTTGCCTGAAATGTTGTATAAAGACAGTTCTTAGGGTAGAATAGGATATAGGATACTTTTTTTCTGGCTGTCGAGTCAGGGGGCCCAGACATTTTAAATTGAATTTTGTAAATATAAGACCTCTTCTCGAATAAACGGCTTGACTGATTTGCCTGAAATGTTGTATAAAGACATATCATAAGGCAGAATAGAATATAGAATACTTATTTTCTGGCTATCAAGTCAGGGGGTCCGAATATTTGTAATTGAATTTTGTAAATATAAGACCTCTTCTCGAATAAACGGCTGGACCGATTTTCCTGAAATGTTGTATAAAGACAGATCATAGGGTAATATAGGATATATGATACTTTTTTTTGGCTATCGAGTCAGGGGGTCCAGATATTTTTAATTGAATTTTGTAAATAAAAGACTTCTTCTCGAATAAACGGCTTGACCGATTTGCCTGAAATTTTGTATGAATATATGTCATAGGGCAGAATAGGATAAAGGATACTTTTTTTCTGGTTGTCGAGTCAGGAGGCCCAGATATTTTAAATTGAATTTTGTAAATATAAGACCTCTTCTCGAATAAACGGCTTGACCGATTTGCCTGAAATGTTGTATTAAGACATTTCATAAGGCAGAATTTCTATTCTATAGAATACATATTTTCTAGCTATCGAGTCAGGGGGTCCGAATATTTTTAATTGAATTTTGTAAATATAAGACCTCTTCTCGAATAAACGGCTTGACGGATTTTCCTGAAATGTCGTGTAAAGACAGTTCATAGGATAATATAGGATATATGATACGTTTTTTTTGGCTATCGAGTCAGGTGGTCCGAATATTTTTAATTGAATTTTGTAAATATAAGACTTCTTCTCGAATAAACGGCTTGACCGATTTGCCTGAAATTTTGTATGAATACATGTCATAGGGCAGAATAGGATAAAGGATACTTCTTTTCTGGCTGTCGAGTCAGGGGGTCCAGATATTTTAAATTTAATTTTGTAAATATAAGACCTCTTCTCGAATAAACGGCTTGACCGATTTGCCTGAAATGTTGTATAAAGACAGATCATAGGGTAGAATAGGATATAGGATACTTTTTTCTGGCTATCGAGTCAGGGGTCCCGAATATTTTTAATAGAATTTTGTAAATATAAGATCTCTTCTCAAATAAACGGCTTGACCGATTTGCCTGAAATGTTGTATAAAGACAACAAAAATATAGATATAGATATACAAAAATAGTTCATAGGGCAGAATATAATATCGGATATATTTTTTTTCGATAGAATCTGAGTGTTTAGATTTTTTTTATTGAATTTTGTGAATGTGTGGCCTCTTATCAGCTAAACAGCTTGACCGATTCAGTTGAAATTTTATACATACTGTTCATATTGCATAGAATCACACAGGATACTTTTTTCTGGCAGTCAAGTCCAGGTGTTCAGAATTTTTAAATTGAACTTTGTAAATGTGTGGACTACTCTCGGTCAAACGGGTTAACCATTTAAGCTGACAGACAGTCAAAAAGACATAGAAGGACAACGAATACTTTTTTTTGGGGTGGAAATTTCGAAAGTCTATATTTTTATTATGGAATTTTGTAAATGTGTGGCCTCTTTTCGGCCAAACGGCTTGACCGATTCAGATGAAATTTTGTACACAGACAAATAGGGCATAAAAGGGCAAATAATACTTTTTTTCGGCAGTTAAGTGTGGGTGTGTGGTATATTTTTTGTTAACTTTACATAGAGTTTGCATAATCATAAAAGTTTGACCTTAGATTCATCTATAATGACTAAACTTAATAAGTGCCTTAATTAGACCATAAAACTGTCAGGGTCATTAAAACTCATCAAAATTTACGCGTTGGCTTTGCTTGCCCAACGTGTTTTATTTGCTTTGTGGGAAGTATTTCAAAAACATTTGTGTTTTAACAGCCACATTTAACCTTAGGGTCATCGGTGTTGACTTAGTAGGTTGTAAGAACTGTAAGGGTCATAAAACGTAAAAATTTTCGCGCTCTAAAATTTATAGCGCTCGCTGCGCTCGCGCAATAATTTGTTTGATCTACTTTGTAGGTAATATTTCAGCATTTTTGTATTTTAATAGCCACATGCATCAGAACGAGTGCAAAAATTGAAACAGTACAACCTTCAATAATCATGATGATTTTTAACCTTAAAATAAGTGGATATCAAGTTTATCCTTAGGGTCATCGGTCTTGACTTAGAAAGTCATAAAAACTGTTAGGGTCATAAAAAGACGTAAAAATTTTTCGCGTTCGCTTCCTCGCGCATTGTTGGCCCTCGCTACGCTCGCTACTTTGCAGGTAATATTTTAGCATTTTTTGTATTTTAATAGCTACATGCATTAGAACGAGTCCATAAATTGAAACAGTACAACCTTCAATAATCATAATGATTTTGAACCTTAAAATAATTGGATATAAAGTTTAACCTTTGTGTCATCAGTGTTAACTTAGAAGGTCATAAAAACTGTCAGGGTCATAAAAGATCGTAAAAAAGGTTCGCGCTCGCTTCGCTCGCGCAGTGATAGCGCTTACTACGCTCGCGCAGTAATAGCGTTCGCTCCGGTCGCGCAAGTATTTGTAATATCTACTTTGTAGGAAACATTTCAGCAACTTTTGTATTTTAATAGCCAGATTCATCAAAACGAGTCATAAATTGGGAAAGTAAAACTTTCAAGAATCATAATGATTTTTTACCTTAAAATAAGTGGATATCAAGTTTTACCTTAGGGTCATCGGTGTTGACTTAGTAGGTCATAAAAACTGTCAGGGTCATAAAATGACGTAAACATTTTCGCGCTCGCTTCGCTCGCACATTGATAGCGCTCGCTGCGCTCGCGCAAACCTTTGTTTTACATACTTTGTTGGTAATATTTCAGCATTTTTTGTATTTTAATACACACATGCGTCAAAACGAGTTTATAAATTGAAACAGTACAACCCTCAATAATCATAATGATTTTTTACCTTAAAATAAGTGGATATCAAGTTTAACCTTAGGGTCATCGGTGTAGACTTAGTAGATCATAAAAACTTTCAGGGTCTTAAAAAAATTTCGCGCTCGCTTCGTTTGCGCAGTAATAACGCTACATAGCGTATAATAGTGTGTTTTAACAGCCTCATACATTAGACTTACTAATATACTTAAACAGCAAAACTTGGTAAGCCTTGGTTAGGTTTACCAAGTACCAAGTAATGATTAATGACTTATTAATTATAACGACTCATTATTAACAATAGACAATATCGAGTTCGACCTAAGAGTCATCTATATTGACTTGATTATTAGGTCATTAAACTGTCAGTGTTATAAAAAATCATTAAAAAAATTCACTCGCCCAATAATAGCGCTCGCTACGCTCGCGCAGCTATTCACCTTATTATCGTTGTAAGAAATGTTTCAGGAACTGTACCCCGAGCACGAAAAATCATCGAATTCGTATCGTAAAGGTATCGAGTCAACGATACAATAACGTGGTGTTACGATAGGCGGCAGCACGAAGCACACTCTGACAGCTATCGAGAGGTCGATACGATTATGTTAGTAACGTCATCCTAATGTAAGTAGAGACGAGCCGTTGTGAATGAAATGAACGTCTTATTGAATGAATTATTCGTTCAAAAATTAAATTGTAACAGTTAACTTTTTATTACTTCTGGCTTAGCTTTCTATTTATCGGAAATTATATTTAAAAAAGTACTTTAACAGAATAAACATCTTCAAATACGGTATGAGTGATATTAAAATGCATTTTATTTGAAAAAGAGAATAATATTTAATACCTTTAAAAATATATATATCAGTTTATGAACGAAAGATATGATAAGATATGAGTTATGTATGTAGTAGATATGAGAAAGACTTGATTCTTTGGAGTTTGGGTTCCGTATTTCGAATGGAAAACGACAACTCGAGGCTTCCCCACATCACAGAATACTTAATAATACTACGTACCCACACCTCGTTCATTCTATTAAGCGTTTCTTTGTCTTGTAACATTGTTCATAAGGTTTATAATGTCTTGTCATTTCTGATCGTCTTGGCGGGTCGCGTCGCTGCCTATTCAATATGCATTGAGCCATAGTGTTCATATAATGAAGAGTGTTGTGGTGAATTAAGAGTTTCATATATTTATTATTACATTGTGTTGTGCGGAACCCTTAGTGGAAACCCGACTCACACTTGGTATATTTTATTTCTTCTTCTTCTTCTTCTTCTTCTTATGGCTTTTAATATATTTTATTTATTTACATGGATGGATGACATAGTGACAGTGTCGAATTTGAAGTTTGATAATCAAATATGGTCGCTGACAACGATTAAACTTGTCAACTTGGAACGAAGGTTTTATTAACTCGAAGGAGGATTAACTATGAGGAAAGATTTTTTATGTTGTTTTTGTGTTTTTATTTTCCCTTAATTTCAAGTAAACTTGCAGCAAGAAGATAATAAAGAGAACGACGTTGGTAAAGCGGGCGGTATTTGCATTTAATACACGCAAAAAATATGTTTTATGCAGTTAAAAAAAGTTTTGAAACTTTTCTCACCGGAAAATCCTAAGTGAAAAAATATTCGACTATGCTCGATAGCCAGCCTTCGAAATTAACATTACCTTACGTCAAAATTAAGTTCATGCTCGCATTTTGTTAATAAAATCTCAAGTATCGTTTACGTAACGATACGTTTGCGATACGAATCAAATCAAAATCGTTCGTGCTGCCGAATTTAGTTGCTTTTACGCACGATAGGGGCGCTGTACAAATTTCATACATTTTCAAGTCGATGACGATACGAATACTTTTTCGCAAGTTTTTCGTGCTCGGGGTACTGTTGTGTTGAGTCAAACATTTAAACAGCACAACTTCGTATACGTAACCAAAATTATTAATGACTTTAACAATAGAGGATATTGAGTTCGACTTTGAGGATCATCCATGGTGACTTGGCCTATGAGATTATCGATCTAGACCTCAATGGTCATAAAGACAAATTACGCGGGCGAAGCCGCGGGTAACAGCTAGTTTGCTATATATGCCAAATACGCAAATAGGCGAACAATGTCCCAAATAAACACTCATATCGTCGATGATACTGCAATACCGCGTAACTAACATTAGCCGATACCGCGTAAGTACAAAAGTAGCAAATTTGAAATTTCGCAGTCATAGACAAACCGTGCTGATTGGTTCCGAATGCATTCTACAGCCAAATAAGTATCCAATCAGAAAGCGACAAAATCATAACAAGTCGATTCTGCGAGAGCGCGTCTCCGAAAGTTTTATCTCTAAATACCGCGTAAGTACGCAGTTGCAATTAGAAAAGTGTTCGAATTATTGTTGCTGTTGGAAAAAAAAAAAATTGTGTCCAAAGTGTATTATTAAACGGTAAGTACTTATTGTTATTTGATTGTTTATTGTACGTATAGCTTAACAAAGCATAATTTTTAATGAATTACATGGTTTATAAAGTAAAAAGATTATTTACTAACTTTGCCAGCAGTTACGCGGTTTTAGATCTTTATTTTTTGTTTGCCTTTTCCGTAGTTTCGCGGTTTTGTCATTTAAATCTCAAACGGTTTTAAAGCAACATAATGCTAAGAATTACCAATAACTTGGATAATTAACATAAACCTAACATTCTTATTTTTTATGTATGTAGGTAAATTAATAATATTGTATGAACCAAAAAATACACTAATGTAATTTTACTATTTATTATAAATGCGTTAGTTGTGAGAATGGATGGTTGAATGCATGTGTTTGTCTTTCACGCAAAAACTACTCAACAGATTTAGATGAAATTTGGCACACTGAAAGGCACACAGTACTTTTTACAAGCGTTGTTCGTCTATTCCATCCAAACATAGTTTATTTACTTCATGTTAAGCCATTAAAAAAAATGTGTGTGCGTGTGTACGTGTGTGTGTGTGTGTGTGTGTGTGTGTGTGTGTGAGAGAGAGTGTGTGTGTGTATGTGAGAGTGTGTGTGTGAGTGTGTGTGAAAGAATGAGAGTGCGTGCGTTCGTGCTTGTGTCTGTGCCTGTGTGTGTTAATGTACTCAATTGTATTGTGAAGTAGCCATAGCACCTTATATTCCAGCGACAACAAGCATGGAGGCAGATAAAAGCACAGATGATTCTGAAATACTAAAAAACGCCGACGTCAATAGTAATTTTGTTACTTTACAAGAGCTTAAAATGAGGCGACAAAAACTACTTCTCAAAAGACAGCGAATTTAAGATGCAACGCATAGAAAGTCTCTGAAAACTAACTGATATTACCAACTTACGATCAATAGAACAAGTTATAGATACAATGCATAATAAAATATCACCTGCAGCAAATAAACTTCCTGAAAAAATCTCTGAACAATCAAAAACTGTGCCAATGGATATCGGTGGTACTGGTATGGCTGATTTTAATACTTTGAGAACTGATACCGAAGCCGTTCAACCTAGCCCCTCGATAACGATTATCTCGAATGTTAGAGTAGATTTAAATTTTTCATCCGATGATTCTGTTCGTGACCGAAATTACGTTTCGCTTACTTGATAACTTACAATCAATCAAATTGCGCGATAATATTGACTGGTTTCCTGAGAGAGACACGGAGGCAAATGTTGCTAGAGAATCTAGAAGTAGAAATAAAAAAGCAAAAAAGCATACGTGGAAGAAAGAAGTCAATATAAAAAGCAGGATGCTCGGAAAACAGTACACCGGGTATAAAAAGTTAACAACAAATACTTACAAAATGAGCCAAAACCAGAAAGGACCTAAATGTAATTCTAGTTTTTGTGCTCGCAGTAAAGTACAATGTTGCACAAAATTGTCTGAAGAAGAGAGACGAGACATTTTCAAAAAAATTTGGAAAATGTCTTGTCCAGAAAAGAAAATGCATGTCTCTTCATTAGTAGATAAAACACCGACACAGAAAAAAACTATAGGAAGTGAATCAAGACGTTCAACTTCTAAATTATACTATTTACAAGTAGATGGCAAAAAAGAAAGAGTCTGCCTGACAACATTCCTATAAACGCTGGGTATAAAAGAATGGACAGTCCGTTACTGGCTCGGTGAAGGAAGATGCCAAGAATCACAGACTGACTGTCTATCAACTGCTGGTCCAACTAACTCTGGTCCCCTGCAAAGTAAACTTGTTTCCGTTAAGATTTATTTGAGCGGTCTGCCCAAGTTGCCATCACACTACTGTCGTAAGTCGAGTACGAAACAATATTTGGAGCCTATTATTCAGTCGAAATCTCAACTTTATAATTTGTACGTGAAGTATGCAACGTCTTCATCAAAACCAATTGCTTCGAGAAAGCTTTTTTGTGACATTTTGAATGTCACAACAAAGCTTTCTCGAAGCAATGAAAACATAGGTTTATTCCAGCCTAAGAAAGACGCATGTGACTTTTGCTGTTCTGTACTTGTAATTAACAGTTCTACATTATTCAACAATGTTTGTTCTAACCTTTGTTCTAACGAGTGCAATAGCCAACTAAAAATTTATGGATATTATGTCAGATGGAAACTGCACTATTAATGATAAGGTCTACTTTACCTGGTAGGCTTATTTATTGTGTTATTTTTTTTAACTGGTAAATAAATGTCTGATTATCATTCCTTTATTACTATTTTTATATTTATTTATTATAACTATGCTATATTATGTACCCTACACTAGTTCTCTATTTTAAGTTGTGATTTAGTTACTGCACAATTCCACGTAAATGCATTGAAAGATCAAAAACATAAAGTGAATACTAAATTAAAACCGCGTAAGTGCATTTCCTAAGGAACTTCTGGTAAAAATGGCTAATAAATGCTCACAATAGTCAAATTATGTTATTAACTGATGTGTTTAGAGTTTAGACAAGTCTAACATCAATTAATACGAAGATGTTTAGTTTTTTAACTCTCCTCTAAAAAGTGACCCATATTAGTTACGCGGTATTGATGATTGTTCGTTACGCGGTATTGTAGTATCATCGACGATATGTAATTATCTGTCACACATAGCAAATATGCAAATACAAATAGCCATGTGTGGATAGCATTACAATATTTGGATTATCGCATTTTTTTTTGTATAATTACGACTTCATATGATAAGTGTATTTAGCCAGTGTCAAATATAAAAATTCTTTCCATGTGTGGATAGCAATAAAATATTCGGAGTAGCGTTTTTTTTTTGTATCATTATAGCTCCAAACGATTAGTGTATTTAGCCAGTGTCAAGTATAAAAATTCTTCAAGTTTTTGTGAATTCAAGTCATGTAGATTTAAAAAAATGTCAAATACTGTCAGTAACGACAATTGTTTGACATATTTATTGATTGTCAAATATGCGTGCGTTCAGAAATGTATGCTTACAAGCAACTTAAAAAAGTTTATATTTCCAAAAACAATTTTTTAAGATCTATCACGAAGGTTAAAAGATGCAGTTTTTTTGTGTGCGAATATTATTATTAACTAGCTAATTTTACGTTCATAAAAGCCTAAATTTAGTTCATCTAAAAGGTAACACGACATTAATTGTCTGTTTAGATACGAAGTTCGCCGGGCCAGCTAGTACATATATAAAAGAAAGTCGTGTTAGTTACTTCACTTATAACTCAAGAACGGCTGGACCAATTTTTATGATTTTTGTATTTTTGGAATTGTCTTTGTCAGGAATAGGATAATAAGTATTAAAAACAATGAATAATTGACTAAAAAAATATATATTAAAAAATCCCATAATGTTCCTGGGTTTCAGACCAGTCAATCATTTGATGTTCAATTGTTTATTCCGTCGATACGGTAAACCGCAAATTAATAATGGTTATCGCTCCACACGATTAGTGTATTTAGCCAGTGTGAAGAATAAAAATACTTAATATAATATAATAATCAATGTCTAATCAATTTTATTTGTCAGAATGTAGGTAATATATATAAATACTACTAATGTGATGTTTTATTTTTTTTCTTAGAAAATAATGAGCCTAAATAAAAAACTGATTCGGCTGATTATAAAATGTTTGAAACAATTATGGAAGAAGTAATGAGCAAAGTCTTCAACACCTCTAAATCTTTAATAGTTTGTGGCGATTTCAATGTTAATTTAATTGAGCAGTCTCCGCTCAGCGACAAATTAAAAAATTTATTTCTAAGCTTCAATCTGAAGCATCTTTTTAATCAGCCAACAAGAATCACTAGCTCGTCAGCTACCTGCTTGGACAATGTGTTCTGCAACTGTGAACCCGAAAAAATTGCAATTTTTGATAAACTTGGCTCGGACCATCTGGGACAAAGTGTCACTTTTTCATGTAAATTATCCATCAAAGGCCAAGAACATTTTTACAGGCCCATTACCACCAAACGGGTTGAACAGTTTGTCGATATCATTGACAAGCAATTAATGAACCTAAGATTTTCTGAGGATCCTGATGACCTATGCAGTGCTTTATTTCAAATGTTAGATGCAGAGTTCAATGATATTTTTAAAATTAAAATGGTTAGAAAGGGTGCGAAGGTTCGTTTCGATGACTGGGCAACTCCTGGTATTTATAAAAGTAGAAACAATTTGTATAACTTGTACTCACAAAAAACCATTAATTTACATAATACTAAATTCATAAATCACTTAAAATTGTATTCAAAAACTTTTAAAGTTGTTTGTCAGACAGCAAAATCACTGCATCTAAGTAGAAAAATTAAGCATGCCGATGACAAAATAAAATCAACATGGAAAGTCATTAATACAGAAACTGGAAAAATTAAGCAGAGGGACGGTAAAATTATGTTAAAAGTTAATAATAAATTAATCATAGATAATAATGATGTCGCTAACACATTTGTTGAGTACTTCTCACAAGTACCTATTATTACTACTCAGCCTTTAAACTCTTCCCCTAAGGATGCTTTTGTTTTACTATCGAAGTGTGTGAATGTATGTGACTCTATGTTTGAGTTCAGACACATAACTTCAATATCAATTATCAAAACTTTTAAAATGCTCAATCAAAAGAAAACCGAGGATCTGTGGGGTATGTCAACCAAAGTACTTAGTTATATTATTAATGCAATTAGCCCTCACTTAGCGTTTATTTTTAACAGATGCGTCGATGAAGGTGTCTTTCCTGATGTAATGAAAAAAAGTAAATTAATTCCCCTATACAAATCAGTGAACAAAAATGACCCTTCAAACTATAGACCAATCTCTATATTACCGGCGCTCAGTAAAGTTTTTGAAAAAGTTATATTAGACCAGCTTTTGGCACATTTTAATATTAATCATCTTTTAAATCACAAACAATATGGTTTCACTAAGGGGCGTTCTACTACTGATGCTGGAGTAGATCTTCTTAAACATATATTTGATGCCTGGGAGAAAGCACAAGATGCTATCGGCGTTTTCTGTGACTTATCTAAAGCGTTTGATTGTGTCTGTCACAAAACGCTAATTTGCAAATTAAAACACTACGGCGTTAACGGAAAAGCACTTGATCTGGTCTCATCCTACCTCAGTAATAGAATACAGATGGTTGAGGTCAATGGCGTCAGGTCATCTGGATCCCTCATAAAAATGGGAGTTCCGCAGGGATCGATCTTAGGACCATTTTTATTTCTAGTTTATATTAATGACTTGCCGTCTTTCGTGCAAAACTTATGTGACATTGTTTTGTTCGCGGATGATACATCCTTAATATTAAAAATAGATAGGATTGCGCCTGGATTTGACGATGTTAACAAATCAATCGCACAGGTTTTGAATTGGTTTACAACCAATAACTTATTACTGAACGCCAAAAAAACTAAATGTATTAAATTCTCGCTGCCAAATGTAAGAAAGGGTGTCATTAATAGCAGGATATTAATAAATGATGTACCGATAGAATTTGTTGAATCCGCTACATTCTTGGGCATCACCCTGGATTCAAAACTACAATGGGGTTCTCAAATATCGGCTCTGGCAGGTAGATTGAGCTCCGCTGCATACGCAGTACGTAAAATCAGAAACTTGACTGACGAATCCACTGCTAGATTGGTTTACTTTAGCTACTTCCATAGTATAATGTCCTATGGCATTTTATTGTGGGGGAAAGCCGCCGAAATCCAATCTATATTTGTTTTACAAAAAAGAGCTATTCGATCTATATATACCATGAAGTCGCGAGACTCACTTCGTGAAAAATTTAAGGAGATTAAAATTCTCACAGTGGCATGTCAATATATATATGAAAATATTATGTATGTACGCAAAAATTTGAATGAGTATGATAAGAGGTCCGATGTACATAATTTCAATACAAGACACAAAAATAGATTAATTCTACCTCAATTCAGGTTGTGGAAAGTTAGTGGTTCTTTTCTGGGGAACTGTATACGATTTTATAATAAACTTCCTAAAGATATTGATCAACTGTCTATAAGCAGATTTAAAACCTTTGTAAAATCCAATTTAATGAAGAAATCGTACTATACAATAAATGACTATATGAATGACAAAAATGCTTGGCCTGAATGCCCCAAGCTCCAAGATATAATATAAATTGTATGATAATAGAATTACTTATTGTACATTAAACATTTATTTAATATGAATTAAAAAAAATGAATTAAAATAAGTGACAAGCCCCATAGAGTTTCTTGGTGTTTCTTCTCTGATGGGAGTACTTCCGAAACACCAGTAGATTCAACAGTCAATCAGTTTTCATCTTTTGTTTGCAGATCTAGGGTTGCCTGTTACGACGGTATTATGCGGCTGATAGTCGGACAATCAGTTCCATTCGGAACATGATTTGTACTGCAATTAGTCTGCGTTTTATTTATCTATTATGTTTCATTATTTCACAATTTTTTGGATAAAAATTGTCTGAAGTACTGAAACATGCACTGGGTTGCGGGTGCACGTAATGGTACGGTTGGCAACCCTACATTAATAAGGGGAATTAAACATGTGTTTTAAGTGTGACGTTCGACGTCTAGATGAAAGCTGAATGGCTCAATACCTTTGTTTTTTTTTTTGTAAATTCAAAGCGTTATGTTTCTGTTATATCTATATTTTTTGTTGAATATGATCTATTTAATGTTATTTGACGTGTGTAAGTGCTAATTTTTAATTTGCCCATATACTGAATAAATGCTTTGACTTTGACTTTGACTTTGACTGTAGTTTGCCCTGATAGACCTATTCATTGTTCATAGTCCCACAAAAAAACTAGGGCTCTGGCCTTTATAGTTTGGGAGAAAATTTAAATAAATTGCAACATTTCGAGGACTTACTCGAAAACATGTAAAAAGCAATTTTCTCGAAAACTATAGATTTTCGCGGAACATACATGGGGGTTTTCTGGGTAGCCCTTGGAGTTCTCCATCGATGGTTTTCGTTTGGACCATATGAAACCCGACACCCTGTATTTTAACAATTAAAATTAAATTCAATCGAATTAATATCATGATAATAGCTTATATATAACAATAATAACATTGTTTAATTCAATCATGTCTTGCTGACACGCGGTCGATGTACTTGATTATTGTATTTTTATTCTATTTCTGTATTGCTATAATACATTACTAAACTTAAGTTCTCTTTTGTATTCACTGTAACGCCTAAATTAAGTTCATCTAAAAGGTAACACGACATCCAGTGTCTGTTAGGTGGTACGAAGTTCGCCGGGCCAGCTAGTAAGATATAAAAAAGAAAAATATAATAAATAAATAATAAATAAAAATATAAATAATATACGTAGCAGCTTTCGATACATAATACCCTACACAATTAATCAAAGGAATCATCGCACCAACACAGTTCGGCTCGATAATTTTCGCGTTTTAAATAATGTTTATAAATTAATTAAACGCAATATTCTTACCTTACGTGATAAAGGGGTAATAAAGACCACGGACCAGGGAATAACGGTTGGGTTATATTAGATCCCGCACGTAGCACCTAGTAAATTAATATGTGCTGCGCGTTCATTTTAACGGTTAAACTAAATTTAGTTTGCTGTTTTTTTTTTGCTGTGTTAGTTAGTTTTGCTGTTTCTTTACTGGTTCGTAAACTGAGAGTCTTATAAGTATTTATATATATCTGTATCAAAATCCGTCTAACCTACGGTCTCTAACTCCTTTTAATGTAATTGAGGAGGGAATAAATGAATGCGCTTTCACATTTATAAATAAACAGAACCTTTATTTTTCTCAACAATAAAAAAATCTGCTAATAGCCTTCTTACCAAGACGAGTTGGACTGAACCGCATGAGTAAAGAAAAGGTAACTGAACTGTGGCAGACGGTGAGACAAAATTCTTTATAATAATAGTAGGCTCCGTTCGAAGTCGACCGTTCTGCCAAATACACCACACTTCGGAGAACGGTCAACTTTATCTCGGGAAGTCTCGGGTTCAAACCAGCCGCGCCACAATGGATTTTTCTATAGACAAATGTATGTGAGTATGTGTTCATCTCACAGTTGCCCTCTGGTGAAGAAAAATATGAGGAAACCCTTGACTTTTTAAGCTTGCAGGATATAAGGTGGTGAGCTTGCTTGTATCAATCTTGTAGCATGGTGGTAGGGTGTGTTTAGTGTCCGCCTGACTAGCCTACACCCTCATGCCCTTAAGAGCAAGGTACCAGTGCAGGCCAAGCCTGCTACCATCCTCGACCACATCATCACTTACCAACATGTGAAAAAGTGCGTTTGAGCACAACACATATATATTTTATTGTGACTATTATAAACTTTAAACTTTCGCGATTTGAAGAAATAGTTACAAATTTTAAAATACAGGACTTATCGCGCTTAAAACATTAATTTTTATATAACTCGACGTTTCGACCAAGTTGCATTGATCGTGATCACAAGACGACTGCATGTTGAATGAAACGTCGAGTTAAATAAAAATTAATGTTGTAAGCGCGATAAGTCCCGTATTTTAATATTTATAACTATTACTGCGACTTAACTGAATTAAATAAGAAAACTCTACTACTACTTATTATACTATTAACAACTGCAGTTTAGAAAATGAAGATTAGTTTTAATATGGATTCTAGTAATATTACAAATGTACCCGCCGTGCACCAAAAAATTTTTCTATAGATAAATGTATACATTAGTGTTAAATGTATATAGCGTATTTAACAGTGGCCCTACAGTGAAGAAAAAACGTCGTTAGGAAACCCACAACTCCTGTATAGTAATACGACAGATATATAAATCTATTTAATAAATTACCCGCAAGTGTATGTAAACTTCCAATGCCAGAATTTAAGACAAATATAATCTAATCAAAATAAAATATTTTTTGTGAACAATGCTTTTTACAGTTTAAAGGAATATACGGAAATGAAAATAAATGATAGTCTTTTCACATGAGATAAAAATGAGTGAGCTTATTATAGTTTAAATTAAATTGATATACCTGATGACATACTTCTAAAATTTTAAATTATTTACTTACTGTTATACTATCTATTGTTAATTTACTGACACAAATATGGTAACCGTTTCATTAATTTTAAGCCAAACTATTATTGTAATTGACATACCAAATGTAACGCACTATTGTTATAATATGGTGAATAAATATCTGAATCTGAATCTAGTGTCCGCCTGGCTAGCTACCATCCCAAGTTAGATCTCTAGATCTCGTCAAACATCTAACTAATGTGTTCCGGCAGCTGGCATTGAGAGCCAGTTCCTATTCTAGGTCTAGCGATGATAGAACCATTCTCTACCGCATCATCCACTACCTATATGAAACAGCCTAAGTCAACATATAAGGTGAATTTCAATTGATACTACTGAAAAAGTCAGTACAAATGATATGTTTCGTTAGTTGAAATTTTTCTTACGGAACCGCACAAGAATTACAAAATACAGCCCAACTTTACCTTTTCTCTTTTGAGGTATAATGGATAACTTTTTCAATTTCCTCACCTCGTCCGTAAGATAGAAAGAAAAATCAAGGGAACGAATTGGCCGCAATCTCACTATACAAAGACATTAAATATTTGATCTATCTGGACGTTGCCTGACAAGAGATTTCATAATTTTAAATGTGTGACGATTGAAAATTATTCTACATATAGGGTGAGGCTCCAATACTGTTCCAAAATATTATAATATTGATCCAAATCAGTCTATTAATAAATCACAGCTTTGTATAACAACTATGTAATTGAAATAACCGCAATTTTACAATATTACTTATTAATTTAATTCAATTATTAATAATTAATAAATAATTAAACCTAGGTATATATCTTTTTCTTAATATATCAGGTGTTTTAGCATTTAATTCAATTAGATAATTGAAATAGCCAAGGCACAGCATGTGCACCGGGCAACCGTCGACGGGTGAATCACAATGTACTGAATCACTCTACTACGTTATAAGAGTCGGCACTTCCCTACATTGTTGATACCCGAATTATGAAAGAACTGTGTACCCAACCTAACAACGGAAAGTAATATTTACGTAGTAACTATTATACAATCTGTGGTATTATGCTTATAATTTTTTTTGCAGTGTTGGTTGGTACAAAGTACGTTCATAATTAGTATAGTTATATTAGTATTAGTAAGTAACTTAGAATTATGAACGAATAAGCATAATACCACAGATTATATAATAGTTACTGCGTAAATATTACTTTCCGTTGGTAGGTTGGGTACACAGTTCTTTCATAATTCGGGTATCAACAATGTAGGGAAGTGCCAACTCTTATAACTTAGTAGAGTGATTCAGTACATTGTGATTCACCCGTCGACGGTTGCCCGATGCACATGCTGTGCCTTGGCTATTTCAATTATCTAATTGAATTAAATGCTAAAACACCTGATATATTAAGAAAAAGATATATACCTAGGTTTGATTATTTATCAATTATTTATAATTGAATTAAATTAATAAGTAATATTGTAAAATTGCGGTTATTTCAATTACATAGTTTTTATACAAACGAGAGAAATTTATGGCTTATGGCCAGTTTTAGTGCACGACCGACCGTCGGTCCGTACGTCGGTCGCGCTTGTCATTTGTATGAATATGTACAAGCTGTGACAGTGCTCGACCGACCGTACGCACGCGTACATTGCTCCGCTCTGCGTACGGGGACCGTCGGTCAAGCGCGTCCGCGTGCGTATCGTCGGTTGACCGACGCGCTATGGAAACGCATTCAGTGCTATACCGATCGGTAGACCGACGCGTCTATTTCGTGTACGTGTTTGTGACTGTCTGTACCAGTACAGCCAGTTTAGTTAGGAGAGCACTGAACGTTACAAACTGACGGTCGGTTATGTGTATCGTCAGGAACGATGGTACGAACCAACGGTCGGCCGAGCACTAAAACCGGCCGTATTACGCGAATTCGCTATTCTACACGGAGCTCTATATTAGCAACGTCGTGTCTTCAAATAAACCAGTTTGTACAGTTTGTTCACACCAATACGATTAAGCTTAATCAAGGTATTATTTTATTTTATTATATATTATTTTATATTATTATATTATTCATGTAGAAAAAAACTCTTGAAGATAGGACGTGAATCATGTTTTTGTTTATATTAATATTGATTTTTGTGTGTAACAGAACATTACTGTTCTTACGGTAAGTGTGAAATAGAAACACAACCTAGGTGAATACATTTGTTTTCACAGCAATGTTCTACCTTACAACATCCAGTTTATTAGGGTGTAACGTTTTTGGTTCATACATATTTAAGTTCCAGCTACTGACACGCCTCATACAACATTTAAAAGAGAATGAGTAGTGCCATCGCCCGTAAAATTTTCTTGGAAATGCTCTAGTATTCCGGCCCTCGACTTTTAGCTGTTAGTAAGGGTAAAACGCTCTTGGGGGTTACCTACTTTGTAAATTCAATATTTTACTTTGAATTATTATTTGACGCTGTAATTTTATGAGCGTTTATAAAATTAGTAATTCTTGTGCCTATTTATCTGCAGCAATGAACGCAAATGCCATTTGGGAAATATATTTTTTTGGTTGTTACCCACAGAATTGTAGAACTACTACTTCTGTTTTGTCGTCGTTACCTCTTGATAAATAGCGAGATCTATTTGGCATCGGTATGCAATATGGTAGTATATACATTGCTAATATCATAAATGCGAAAGTTTGTATGAATGGATGTGACGAAGGATGGATATTTGTTACTCCTTCACACAAAAACTACTGAATGGAATTTTATGAAACTTTACTATGTAATATCTTATACTACTTATATCTGTTAAACTGAATACTATGCAAATGGTATTATAATATAATCCGTATCCAAATAAGTACTTTTTTTGCCTTCGGTATGTAAAGTAGATAATATTTGTTTTTCACACTAAGTCATTTGGGTAAATAGTTTAAGAGTTATGATGAGAAAAGTAGAACGTATGTAACTGAGCGTGGCGCGCGGTGTATGCGACCCGAATGGGTAAAGCGGATGCATCTAGTTTAGTATATGTATATAGAAGTATTTAGCACTTTTTGATCTGGAGCTTAATTAGTATATTTATGCCTATGTGAGTACCGTGTTTTTTAATTCTTCGACTCTTTTTGTGATTTGCTACTAGATACTCTATATTAACGCAGATATTTTTTGTCACTGATAATATAAAATCAATGACAATCATGTTATCATCACATAGTATTTTTCTTCATAATGTTAAAAATATATTTAGTATTTAAAACATAGTATTTTAAACATGTAATAATCCAAGGTAATGAAAACTTCTTTATTTATAAATTTTAATACTAAGTAGTCAGTCAGGTCATAATCCTCAGGCTAAATGCCAGTTTATAGCAATTGCCAGCCACTTAGAACTTTAAATTACATTGTGATTGTCTACAAACTACAAAGCAGAGCAGCGTTCGCCAAGTTGCAACTTGCAACTTATCAAAGTTTTTAAAGTGGTGTCTACCACAAGCGACAAATTGCGACGTATCAAAGTTTTTACAGCGGTATCTACCACAAGTAAATCGTAGCAAGCAAATACTTACACCGCAAGAGAGCTTTATTCTTATATACTACATTTATTTACCTTAATTAAAACGGTAAACCTATAAAAAAATTATGATGACTGCTATGATGACTGACCAATTGGTCTAGTGGGTAGTGAGCCTGTCCATGAAACCGAAGGTCGTGGGTTTGATTCCCACACGGAAAAAATCGTGTGATCCACAAGCAATTGAACATTTTTTGTCAAACAGTTTGCTGTGATCTATGAATACGCTATATATCTTTAATCTTTTTCTATGCTAGGGCTGTGTACATTTAAGTTCTCTTGTAAAGGTTTCATTGCCAGTCGCGTCTGAGGAACTCTACTTATCATAAATGGCCAGAATTTGCTGGCTTTATTAAGTGAGTAAGATGAGATCTACAACAGTATAATTGTAGTGTTAATGGTAGTGTGTAACCGTTAACACAGTAGGTAGTGACTGGAAGAGAAGAGCCGAAGATCGGGCTCAGTGGCGCATCTTGGGAGAGGCTTACGTCCAGCAGTGGACTGACACAGGCTGATGATGATGATGATGAATGGTAGTCACCATTATTCTACATTATGAACCGATTTAAATAAAGAGCTATTTCACTACACTTACTCTACGATAAACGATCCAAACCCTCTACTCTAGAATTAAAAGGTCATACATTTCCGGCTGTAGGATAGGTAGCCCATAGCAATTTCACTTAATTAATCCGGTGGGTTATGTTGACGAATGACAACATTAAATCTCTATCGGTACTCTGTCTAGGCAAAGCAGTTTTGTATTGGACTCTGATGAATTAAACCGTAACCAGTCGCACCGTGTGAGTTCACGTCATGGCTTAGTGTGGCTGTCTGATCAGTCATATAAAGTTGTTTAGAATTACATTGTTAAAGAATTACAAATAACCGGCCAAGTGCGTGTCGGGCCACGCGCAGTGTAGGGTTCCGTAGTAGCCTGCTATTCAATGCAAGTCTTTACCCGTTATAAACAAGCAACTATGTACTCCGTCTTTGTCACTTTAATTACACTTATCCAACACCCAAGATCAACGACTATTACTGCTAAACTAATAAAGTTATCTCAAAGGCTATAATTTTCCTATAAAGTTCATAAAATGCGCTATTATCACGAATTTTTCCAGATTTTTCAAGCCAGCAGTTTAGCTTTTAGAGGGGGGGGGGAGGGACGCCCTACTGGAACAAAAACTTGCACTTTAAAGTTTAATATTTCGTAAATGGAGCATTCGAAAATCGTAAAATGTTATTAGCAACCCTTAAGTCATTTTAAAAGAACTATTCAACGATACCCCACAAGATGGGGTAGACGATGAAAAAAAAAATTCATCCCACTTCTAATATAGGGGAGCTACCCTAAAAAGAAATATTTTTCACAATTTTATTTCAGCACTTTGTCGGCGTAATATATATACATACTCCCACAAAATTACAGCTTTCTAGTATTAACGGTCTTTGAGCAAAACCTCGGACAGACAGACAGACAGACAGACGGACATGACGAAAATATAAGGGTTCCTTGTCAGGACTACGGAACCCTAAAAAGTGTATGGATACTATAATATAATCTACTGAGCTATACCACCACTTAGTATGCTATTCAGCCTTAAATACGAAATTATTTTTTGTTTGAAGGACAGTGTCCAGTAAAATATTAGTGTACAGGGCGTGTGAGTTTCAACATCTAATAGTAATCATTTCTGTTATTTTACTTACCGCTTACCGTCAGGTATCTTGCTTGTCCTTTTACATCATATCACTAGAAAAAAACCACAGATCTAGATCTGTGGAAATAACATACCAGAAAAAAGTATATGTAGCAAATATATAAATCCATGCGGGGATTGTAGTAGTTCCCCATTTGACCGTTGCTATAGCAACTAGTTACGTTCATATGTAATAACATGATTTCAGTTTTTGTCGCCTGACATGTGACGTGATGTAGTCGTGACCCGAGTCTCCTGTCCTCACTTACTATACATTATTATACGTATCTAAACTACTTTACCTATATGTAGGAATCCATTCAATAGATGGAAATAATAAATAGTAAAGTATACATGTATACAGTGGTAGGACTTCTGCTAGACAGCATGTGATAGCACCACCGCTTTGTCTGTTATTCATCCGTGAAATATTTCAAGGCTGTATATAGATAGGCACAGTACGGTGACTCGCAAAATTAAGGCACGCTAGAGTTATGCGCCACAGCATCTGTATTAGGCAGACGTCATCACTTGTCGTCAGGCAAGGGTTTCCATAGTGCAACAGCTCTTATCATGAAAAAGAAAGTGTGTATAAACTATGTGGCAAAGAAAATAATCGTGATGGAGTAGGTAGAGTATATTCAACACCTAATGTATGAACAAACAAACCCTCCTTTAGAATAGGGCTGACAATGGTAATTGCGCTGAGCAAGTCTAACATTATACACTAACTCCCGTACCGTAGTCCTCCTAGATCTTCTCAATCCTAATAGCGGTACTTCTACGTGAAAACAAAAATCAAAGTATATCGCAATTGTTCATATATAAATAGCATTTAAACATTCTAAATGTTCAGGTGCCGGAATCCTATTATATTTGAATGACTACAGCGTTATACCTACCACTAGATATTTATAAAGTTAAACATTTCATGTAACAAATCAAAACGTAACCTTTAATATCTGAACGTAATGCTAATACGGTTACAGAATAAAGTGCTCTCAACAAGCAATCTAAAACCTTCATCGCAGAAGCTCGTTTACGTCGTATCTGAGTATATTTTAAAAGTGCTTACGCCTGAAAGGATTCGTCCAAAGTTAGCTATAATTGAATTTTATAGAAGATCGCCCCAGTGAATCAGTTTTGGGGCCCGTTTGTTGGGTGGAGAGAGGAAAGAGGTACGGGGTGCGGGGACTTGCGTCACTGATCGATGCAGCACTTGTTGCCGCGCTCAACAGGCGCCGAATGTTATCTAAACTGCTATCGCGTTACCGACCTCTTTGTTCAGCCTGATGCCCTGGTACTTTGGATTCTCATCGGACCAACTTCCTTAAACGCTTGTCATATTGTAGTAGTCCATTAAGCCCATGTCATGCAGTCCATTGTAGTTTAGCTGCGACTTATGATTACTCTACACTTTTCGATATAATATATACGTTACATTATGTCAGCTTATTAATTTTCTTATCGGTTTGGCTAAGTTAAATGCAGAGAAAGCGGTGAAAGCTTTCGCATATTATAATTTAGTTGCAACGCGCAGATTCACTCGAAGTTTAAAGCTTTAGCCTAGGTCTGCTTCCATTGTACTATCTATACCTGAGTCTAAAATTTCAAACAAATCGATCAAGCCGCAAACATAATTATAATCTTTTTTAAATATCTTATAGGCTAGCGTTTGACCACAATCTCACCTATTTGTAAGTGATGATGAAGATAGATTGTTTGGCGTCAGATTTTCTAACTTGAGTGGTAGCTGAAGGTTTTGAATAAATGAACAAAAATAATGGAAAAAAGTATCATTATTTTGATGATTTTATCGTATCATCAATGTATGTCAACAAACACTGGAAAAAAACAAAGAGCCGAAAATCGGGCTCAGTTGCGTGTCTTGAGAGAGGCATATGTCCAGCAGTGGACTGATACCGGCTGATTATGATGATGATGATATTTTACAGGTGGTACCATTTAAATTTCATCGAGATATATTCAGTATCTCCAGAGATATGAAAGTAAACACTTAAAACTTAGTATTGAAATTGACTAGCGTGACCTTGGAAGTCGGTTTTTTAGTATTTTATGTGATCTTAAATTATTATTATAGAACATAAATGTTCTATATAACTTTTGTCTAGGCCAGGGGCACATGAGTAAAGAAGTCTTTACTCATGTGCCAATGACGCCTGCTTTTAACATAGTAGATTATGGCCACAAAAAATTATAAAATAAAACTTTTGAACAAAAAAATTAAACCGCCGAAAAAACTGAAAAGCAAAAAATAACTAAACTTTTTTATTTAACCTTAATAACGAAGTTCTGAAACTACTGTTTGTATACCTCAGTATATATTTTTGTAATTGTTTTGAGTTTTTAACTAATCATAATAACTAAGTTCTTAAACTAATGTAAGTATGTATACCTACGTAATTTTGAGTCTAAGTAGTCTTAATAGGTATTATTTGCAACAATTCTGTAGTACCAGCACAACATCCAGTTGCTTAGATAGAATAAAACAGTAGCTCCTCCTTGACATACATTGTGTTCCATGTTGATGGAAAACACATGGACCTAAATTGTGGCTCTTGGTTGTTTCATCGCGATTTTATCCTTCTTTCTCTTATAGTGACGGAATGAGAAAATGCGTATGAGTGATGAAATACATAATTGCCTGGTAGTAATTGCAATTTAATAAATAGATTTTTTGTGATATCTGATAGGCTAATGTATGACCACTATCTCGCCTTGTGGTAAACGATGATATGGTCAAAGATCGTGAACACGCTAGGCCTAAAATAGTCTGACTCTCAAGGGATGTGTGCTACCGGAACACCAAAAAGTTATGGCTGCAGGTATTCTCCTTGATGGTGGTAAGCACTAGGGTTTGAACCGGCCAAAAAACCAAACATTGCTATTAAAGGTTAACTTCAAGGTAATACTACAATAAGCTAAACCTATATGAATTTGTCTATTCCTGCCATATATTTACAAGTAAATACTTAAGCTGCTTATTTATATGATAAGTACCATGAAAAAATAAATACAGCACTCTGCACGCGCTTCGTACATTTTTAAACAAACCGCTAATGGATCCTGCCAGTTTTTATGCGTTCGTTCTGCTTCAAAAAGATTTCTTTCATAAAGTTTAGGCGTTTAATTAGTTATTTTTTATTATTTTAGGCTGAGAGAAATGCTTTTCTACTAAAGAACGTATTATGAACTATCATATATCAATTTAACTATCACAACAAAAATACGTTTTCCGGCACTAACAATGAAGTGCACATTTTATTTCGTAGAATTTATTTGTACAGTTTTGTCAAATCCGAATTAAGTTAGGTTACGTCCACAGAAATATTAATAATAAGGTAGGTTACGACCGCTAGTGAATTATTCTACATAATTAAAAATAATCAAATAAAAAAGGAATCACTGTCATACCAATTATTTTTCTAAAAATATGCGGTCATGTGCCTGTTGGACTTTGAAATGGATAGAATAAAAAAAATACTATTTTCAAGCAATAAAAGTTACAATACAGTAATTAGTCTTATAAAACAACTCATTTTCAACAGACTTCCAAAAATAAGGAGGCTCTCAAATCGTCTGTATGTTATGATTACTCCATCAATTGTAAACCGATTCGAATTATTCTATTCCGATACGTTTCCGAGGTGGTCCCATTGAAATTTCATCGAGATATGATAAGTATCTCCAGAGATATGACGATAAACTTTTCAAACTTGCTACTGAAATTGACTCGCGGGGCATGGAAGTCGGTTGTTTTAGTTTTTATACTATCTTAATTATTGACGTCGCATAAATGCTGTTTCATCATCACTACATATTACAAAACAAAGTCCCTTGCGGCGTCTGTCTGTCTGTTCGCGATAAACTCAAAAACCACTAAACGGATTTTCTTGCGATTTTCACGAATAGACATAATGATTCATAAGGATGTTTAAAGCTTATAATTCGATAAGGTTTTGTGTAAGTTGGTTGAAATATGACGAAGATTGTTGTAGATCAACAAACTGATGCAAAAAATGTAGGCTAGAATATATGCTCTACCCATGCGAAGCCGGGGCGGGTCGCTAGTAAAAGATATAATTAACTTAAGTTACAAATGTCATTTCATACATAAGTGCACTATTAGATTGGGTATGGATAAATGCTAATCTTAAATAACCGGCCAAATGCGTGTCAGGCCACGCGCAGTGTAGGGTTCCGTAGTAGCCCGTTATTCAATGCAAGTCTTTACCCGATATAAACAAGCAACTAGGTACTCCGTCTTTGTCACTTTAAGGATTTATTCTAAGGACAGACAGACAGACAGACGGACATGACGAAACTATAAAAATAAAAATGAGTCTAAAATAGAAAACTTATCATAAAAATGTACCTCTTGGTAATCTATTAAAGTAAAGCAGGTGGCAAATAGCGTAGAGGCCGAGATGTGACGACAGTGACGTCACTGATGTATGAAAATGTACGAGATACCAGTATAAGTCCTTTACATACTACAACTGAAATAAAGCGACACAAATCATAGCCTAAATCTTCAACTTTTTTAATTAGATTTTTTTATTTTTATTATTTAGGTGGTAGAGGCATATTATATCAATGTTCCGCCTGACACCATCAAGAAGAAAATCTGCCACCATAACACAGCCACAATAAGCACACATCCCTTGAGAGTCAGGGTATTCTAGGCCTAGCGTGTTCACCATCTTCAACCACATCATCGCATACCACCAGGCGAGATAGTTGTCAAACGCTAGCCATAATATATAAAAGTAAAAGTTTGGACTGCCAGAATTTTCAACATTATGCTATACAGTGCCCACTTCCTTCAGACATTAAGAGGTTAGGTCTCACACGCCAAGTAATTTAGGCATGTGAAGATACGTAATATTGCAATTTTTTTGATGCTTTTGTGTTCAAGTGCTTAAGTCATTAAAATAACCGGCCGAGTGCGAGTCGGACTCGTATACGAATAGTTCCGTACCATTATCTATAAAAACGGCTAAAAAATCATGTTTCCTGTATGGGAGCCCCTCTTAAATATTTGTGTTATTTAAATTTAAATATTTATTTTTAAAGTGAATATATAACTTATTTGATTAATTATATTCACTTTAAAAATAAATAATTAAACTGTGAATACTTCAAGCGTCTCTGCCTGTTGCCGTTATCAATATCGAGCAAAAACAAGCAAAAAAATCATGTTTGTCCTATGGGAGCCCCCTTAAATATTTATTTTATTCTGTGTTTTAGTATTTGTTGTTATAGTGGCAAAAGAAATACATCATTTGTGAACATTTCAACTGTCTATCACGGTTCATGAGATACAGCCTGGTAACAGACGGACAGACAGACGGACGGGCGGACAGCGGAGTCTTAGTATAGGGTCCCGTTTTACCCTTTGGGTACGGAACTCTAATCACTATTAGCAATAAAAGGTTTTTGTCTTATGTTTGACAGACAAACACTCGACCGCTATCTCACATGATTTTAAGTGAATATGCGGTAAAGTAATAATTAAGATAGTTTAAACACTATATAGTAAAAACCGGCCAAGTAAAGTTGGACTCGCCCACCGAGGCTTCCGTACCAACTTCTTAGACTGAGTTAAAGGACAAACTTAACTTTGTAGTTCGATTCATAGTAAATGTATTGCACCAACTTCAGATAATAAGTTTGTATAGTAAATTTACCTTTTGTTTTTGGTTATTAAATTACATATTCACAGTTTTCAGATTTATTCCTTTATAAATGCTTCAAGATATTGCTTCATGCCAAATTTTGATTCTAGGTCAACAGGAAGCACCTTATAGGTTTTCGACCCAAAACCTATATCGTACTTCCGGTCGACCTAGAATTGTCAATTTTGGTTAAAAAGCAAGATTTTACAGCACAAATAAAGGAAAAATTCCGAAAAATAAAAAAGATGAAAGTTAAGGTAAGTATTAGTACTTACAAGTTTTCGCGAAAATCTTAATTTGCCCATATCTTTTTATCGTGTTGACTCAGGACCTTGATTTTGATTAATCTAATAGGGACTATAGACCTCAGTATCTGGTATAAATTTCAACTTGCTAGGTTCACCCGTTCCTTAGGAAGTCGGTGGTGACATACGGACAGACGGACAGGAAAGTGATCTTATAAGGGTCCCTTTATTTACCATTTTGAGGTACGAAACCCTAAAAACTGACTTCACTAGCCGCGCGGCTCAGTTTCATTGGGAAGTGTGATATTTTTATCGCCATATCTCTGGAGATACTCATCAGATTTTGATTAAATTTACTACAAGACCCATAATCCCTCAAGAATAATTGAAATAGGTTCATTTTCAGTGACAAGTTTGGGGTGTTTATTTCCATATAATGGGACCACCCATGTGTGACCATCCCACCAAATAAGTGTGAGTAAGCATCGTATGGAAATAAGAGCATGGAGATGTATCCTACCCATGACAAAATAAATAATTCGAATCGGTTTACAATTGGCAGGATAATCGCGTAGCAAACATACCATAAAATACATACAGACAAATTGAGAACCTCCTCTCTTTGAACGTCGGTTGAAAATAAAATAAAGATAAAAAAGTCTTTGAGACGCGTTGATTATTTCGTAAAAGTAGTCTCGTGTAAATACTACAATTCGTTGTCATTGGGCTGGCGACAATATGCCGGACGGCCCTGGATATATTGCGACCATTTGTCATAACAGGATGTCGGATTACGGCACGAGTACGGTTGCAACGGGTAGCTGATAGGTCAACGAACTCTGATATGATTGTTTTAATTTGCATGGTTTCAAGAGCCCTTTTCACTGGATAGTTTTAAAAAGCTCCTGGAAACGCCTGACTATTGTAGGTACGCTTGGATCTCAGAAACTTTTTTTAATATCGTAAAAGCTAGCATTTGCCCACTATCTCATCTGTTGATAAACGATGATGCGGAGGATGGTAGCACGCTAGGCTTAGAATGGGAAATGGCTCTTAAAGACAGCCGGAACACATTAGAGGTTTTGGCGACAGACTTTCTAAAATGACGGTGTTAGCTGGCCAGGTGGACACTATTACAGACAGTGTCTTACCACCTTGCCGGGGATTGGGGGTTTTTAACGATGTTTTTCTTTTACCGGTTGATTATGATCTAGCTGTTAGACCGAGCAGTGTGACCATTCCTTTATTTATTCGTTGCTCTTCGGATAAATGTATAGAATGATTCATTAGCAATAAATCAAATCAAACTACTCGTAAGTGGGGTGGTAATTAGTCTCGTTACGCAGTTTTTCAATCTCAATGTATGATGCCCAATATTTATTTAGTTTTCGTGTTATTATTATTTTATTGTATTTTTCAGAATCGGCTGACCTACATTTAATTCAAAATTTTCTTTAAGTTTTGAATGGCGTGCTTTAAGCATATGCAGTACATTCCTTGATTTATAGGCAGACGATAGAGTGATATAGTGATAATAAGGGTTTTCTGAAATTGTATAGATATGTAAAGTCTTATAATAATCTATAACCTACTGAAATATACTTTAATTAATGTTTTTTGGTAGATAAAATAATAAAACATAAGCATATTAAATGTTTATTTTACTCGTCACTGCATCAGCGAATTTTAATATAGGCACTACATGTTCAGTGACCTTTAACAGTTTGACTACCAAATCTTCCGGTTCAGCGATCACAATTCACAGCTTTATCTTTTTTAGTATTATTCATGTGTTAACGTATCGATCGAAACGTTATTATTCTTTATGTTTTTAATTCTTCTTAATAAAACATTTCAAACTGACTGATTGAGGGATAACGCTAAGTTGTTCATACCATAAACACCATTTCTTTGTGAAAGATTAAAATTAATATTTTAATAAAAGTAGTGCCGCGTCACACACCTTCGCTGCACGTGCAGTGTAGGGAAGCTCGGAATTATAGTATCTTGATAGACAAAGCTTGTAGCCGAAGCCGATGGACATAGGGCATATGAATTTGAAGGTATGGATCCACTCAAGCAAAGCGATGTCGGTACTAACTCAGTAGTAAACATTAATAAGAATTTTTATATATCATCATCAACAGAATCAGTTTCAGTGTTTATCAGATCAATAAGTAATGCCAACCACAGGGGCCGATTCTGTAAATAAAATGCTAGTATATCAAGACGTAAAAGTGAGGAAAAATCGATAAAGGGCGTTACGTTTTTGTTGCATTTTTGTTTGACCGATAATGTCTTCAAATAAACAACTGCTTGAGCACTCGTGCGATTATGCTGAACATAAGGTTTCTTACACATAATGAACATATTATTATAGTATAACTGTATTATAGACACCTTCGCAAGTAGACACATAGCTTTATTCACAGCTGTAGTAAATTACTACGAAGGCGACGTAATAACGTAGTAGCTCTTAACAGAGCAAATTTTGTAATGCATTTCAATTTGGTTTTGATATCCCGTCACTCAATAACAAATAAAAGCGCAATAAATCTAGCTAGAAGCCTTTAAATAGACTGCGGCTTGCAGTCTTCAAAAATACTGTGCTGGTACAGGTCACGCAATGTCAAACAAAATTCCAAACAATAATACTGATATAGTCCAAGCAACCCACTTATGTATTTTTCTATTATTCACAGTAGCTATGCTACGCCATGCTACGACATGTCGTGCTACGACTTTTTAACATTCTAGTTCATCGCTCGAACATCTCCGGTAAAAACTAGTCCAAAATGTGTAAGTCCTACTGTTATCATCCGTTGTTTTATCATATTGATATAAAAATAGTTTAAAAACTAAAAGAACCGACTTCAATGCCCCGCGAGTCAATTTCAGTAGCAAGTTTGAGACGTTTATCGTCATATCTCTGTAGATACTTCATCAGATCTCGATGAAATTACAATGGGACCACCTCGAAAACGTATCCTACCGATTACAAAAAGAATCATTCGAATCGGTTCACAATTGACGGAGTAATCGCGTAACATACAGACAAAAAAAAACCAAAAACAAAAAAAAAACATAAAGACGAATTGAGAACCTCCATTTTTTTGGAAGTCGGTTGAAAACTAAGTATTGTATTGCGTTAAACCATATATAAGCGTGTACATAGTTAATACATTTTCTATTCTGTATGTTTGTAAAAGCCTCGGTAATCATATAAATGGTGTCCTTATTTAGGTCGTTTCGTTCGGAACTTCGTTATTGAACGCGAAAACGCTTTACTGCCTAACATGTGTCACTAATTGGATGCGCAAATATGCCACGAAAATTCGGTAGATACCATTACTTTACTTTTTTATGATATAAGGTAATATAACAACCAAAATAATCGTCTGATGGTAACCGATGTCTATCTATAATAGTGGTATGCAAAACAGGATTTCCAGAATTCTGCGATATTGCGCTGTGCCTGTATCCCAGAGACACCTATAATAGATGTTGAGTCCCACATGTCTTGTCATTAGTGAAATGACAAGATATGTGGAATACTTTGTCTTGCAAACCGATATATTTATACGCACTCACGCGCAGAATAATTGTGCATTATTCTGTAAAATAAAATATAACTACTCTGCATAATATACCAATAAGACACGTATACAAACTCAACAATATCTAAGGTTTCAAACTCAAAACATTTATTCTGTGCAAAGGCAATGTAAAATATATGCACAGATACGTGTCAAAAGTTACTAAATAGATCAAATAACTTGTATTTTAAATATAAAAAAGCCTAATTTAAACATTAAATAGCTTTCAGCTCTCATGCACTCGTTTACATTAGACTACTTAAAATATATGTTGCCCTGTAGTACGTGTAACAGTATGGTTGGAAACCCTACGGTTTCCAACCATACTGTTACACGTACTCCTATGTACCTCAGACAAACCATACTGTTACACGTACCCCTATGTACTTCAGACAATTGATTTTTTAACTATCTAATAACAAAACATAAAACGCACACTGTCGCAGTATACATTTTATTACATAAACATTTTTCAAACTGCAACGAAAATATAATTTTTCTATGAGTATTTGTAAATCGTAACTGAGAGGTAAACCCAGTTTCTGTTATTTTTAGAAAAAAACTATTGATAAAATTTCTTTTATAAAATAAATAATTAATCAAAGAAAAAGGTAGGTATTTTTGTTTCAATTTCAAAAAGTCCACACAACCACTCTCGTCACTTTTAAGAACGCGACCACCGTATGGATAAGTAACACACTGACGTCTTTCATCCGTCTATTTAAGAGCAGGAAACAAAAAAGTCGGTTATTGCATTGCAGCGTAGAGCCCCTGGAAATTGCAGCGCTCAGTATAGAACATTAAATTGAAGGACGACCCCTTTACGGGCCTGAAATCCATTTTGAGGATTATCCTATTTTTGTGGGCAGGCAAACTTGTGTACCTACCCTTATAAAATGTTTTTTAAAATCTGTATAAATCAATTTATTTTGGAAGCGTGATTCAATTTTTTCTGTTTTTTTCTATAGTAGTTTTTTTTCAATTGAAAAAATGCGAAACTTACCCAGCTTAGAAGAAAAAATTGTAACTTTTTTGATTTGTAATTATCCATTTTCTCTCTATTTTTTTATCCCACTTAATGGTGGGGTCAGCTAACCTGCACTTTTCTCTACTCCACTGTATCGCTCTATTCTCGAGTAGTTTCTGAGATCTCGCATCTTAGTCATCCATCATAGTATCTTTCAACATAACACTCTTTTAACTTTCTTGGAGTCTTCGTTTGGATATTTTACTAGGAATTGAATGCTGTAGATATCAATATAATAAAATACAAATACTTTTATTGACATCAATTACATAAAGAACTTGGACTTAACTGACTTAAATAATATTATTACAATTTACATTACATTTAAAAAGGTAAAAGGTAATGTCGCCAGCTTATTGGGTACTCTACCAACATAAAGCGACCTAAATTCGATTTTTATTTTTACATTTCATTTTAATTATTAGTCATAGTTAATATTTTAGTTTTATTAAGTTATTAAGTAGTTAATAACATGTTAATATAATATAAAAATAAGGTGAGGTACGAGTTTTAAGATATGAAGAAGGTATAATTACTTGAATTATTTAATGAGATTTGCTTATCCCCGTATCTCTAATGTCACCCTTTAGATTCCTTAAAGAACCACCCCTTATATATAATTTACTCATATAAAAAGAATTATTAAAAATGGGCGCCGAAATTGAGTAACAAACAAAAATACAACCTGAAAGGTAAACGATAACGTCTGCCTTTAACAAATACTGTGGACTTTGCATTGTTTTGCAAAATTTGTGTTTAACCACACTGTGCCTGCTATTTTAAGACATTAAGATGTTAATTCCCATACGCCCTGTAGTTCAGCTGGAACTACTGGAACTGGACTTCGATGTAATTGTGCACAAACATAGCTAAGAGATATATTGATGTTATATACCGGCTGTAAGTACTACCTTTACTCACAAGGTAGAGTGGCGGAGTCTCTTGAAATCTAGGTCGAGAAAATTCGACTAAAGGAACATATCTTACTATCTACCTTTAGTTGAATTATCTCGATCTCGATTTTTATCGATTTTCTTTCTGTAATTCACGTGTATTACAGCCGGTGTAATAACATCAGTATGTAACAAATGTACAATGATTTTATGACAAAAATAAAAGGGACATAGAATACGTTTTAACACGAGCGAAGTCGCAGGGCACAAATATAAGTTCCGACATTATGTTGGTGCACGCCAACTTGGCCGGCGGGGATTGAACTCAGTACCTCTGGCATCAAAGCCGACCGTTCTCCCGATTACGCTACCGAGCCCTCAAAATATCCAATATCCTTTCAACCGGCGCGTCACATACGCTCTCGTTTGACCATTATCTCGCCTGGTGGTGATCAATGATGTGGTTAAAGTTGTTCAGCGCCTCGTCTCAGTGCCGTCTTTCAATTCCAGACAAGCGCAATTCCATGGTAGACCGCATCTTCACAGTGAGAAAGCGGGCAAGTGCTTGTCTGTCAGACATAAAAAAAGTATATTGTGTCAGTACTTTTCAGAAGAACTATTTGAACCCAGTTCAAAATCAATTGAAAAATAAAAGTAATATCACTTTAGATTTTAGAATTTAGTTAATTAATTCCAGAGTTGCGTTAAATATATTTATATTCAGGTCACTGAGAGAGAGGTAAGTAGTCACTTCTATATCACTTGAAGTGAATTGACGATCAATCAATCAATCAAATTTATTTATTTGCGAACATAGGTATACAGTGTTAGTAAAATAAAATGTTAAGGTTTACCGCTACATTCTGCCATTTGGCGTGCAAATATAAAAATATCACCATAATAAGAGTTGACAATAATTAAAGTAATAATAAAATTCAATTTCAAATTATAGATTTATCAATTAAAAATTCTTGCACCGTATAATATGCCTTGCTGATTAAAACATTGTTTAATCTATTATTAAACACATGCATATTCGAAATGTCTCTGATTGATGTGGTGATCGATAATGCAACATTTAATACAATACAATAGAATAACTCTTTATTGACACCAATTTACACAGGAAAAGAAACAATTTGCACTACTTAAATTACTGGTGCAATGGGCGGTCTTATCGCTGAAAGCGATCTCTTCCAGACAACCTTAGGGCGGAAATGTTATATTTAAGTATGTTAATAAAAAATAGTTTAGGAGAAAATATTTAACAAAGTGCATCATTTCGTGCACCGACTACAAAACAAGAAAAATCTATTTTCCCAAAAACAAAACCGGGGAGCATATATGACGGCCCTAAAAGATGCGTAGCGAAGATTATCCTATTCTGTATATTTCGTAATATAAATTATACAAATACGATATTAAATTTAAATAAATAACATATTATAAATAAATACAAAACGTAAGCAAACACTTTTCTCACACAAATGTTTGCCGTAGTTGAAATACAGATCACGAAGGCAACAAATAATACAAAGTATTTGACTACAAATACTCTGATATTGGTTTAAATATATTATCTTGATTTTGAATTGAATTGTTTCTTATGGATTTGTTAGGAACAGTGTAAATAAAAAAAATAAAGCCAATTAAATTATTATTAAATTACTTGAACACAATTGATATACAAATAAACAATATATTATATTTATTTTAAAGAAAACTACGAAGAAACTGGTAAATTGTTTTATAAGACCTCACCTGACTTTGTTTGCAGTAAATTAAACAAAAATAAACTGAAGTGATAACTTTAAGTAAGTGTAATTAGCGTAATTCAACATCTACGAGAAGGACTAAAGACCTTATAGATCAATCTATTTTAGACAACCTTGTGTTTTATTTTGAAACTGCACTACTTGCCTGATTTTAAGCGACGATTTGGTATAAAGATGGCTTCGTAATTGTCTGATGTTAGGTAGTTGAAATTAAGCCTTATATAAACAAATAAAAACATTTTGTCTGATCTACATAGCGTAACTATCTAGATTTATAGATTGCCTGTCAGTGCACCAAAACCATGTCGGAACTCAGCAAATTGATTACTTGTCAATGCTTGTCAGCAATCGATTTGCCAATAACCTCATCGTCGCTTACCATCAGGTAAGATAGTGTTCATTTGCTAGTGAAAAAGATAAATTAAAAAAAAACTCAATAATAACTTTATTTTAGTTTTTATTTTAAAAGGTTTGCTCAAATTATATGAAATTTATCGTTTTGTTTTATAAACTGCCCTCTTTCATTGCTGCATTGCATTATATAATTCAACTCAATTTCGGTAACAATTAATAAATGTCAGGCGTCGGGGTCTGTTCCGCACGTCAGGCTCTTGGAAACAATGCGAAGCCTTCCGGAGGGCGTTCGGCCCTACTCGTTTGGTGCCAAACCAACACCTGCCGCAAATTGCTTACCATTAATTGAATTCACTTTGTTTGAGTAATTATTTATTACGCTATACCTACAATATACAATAACTCTTTATTGATACTAATTTACAAAGATAAATTTACTTTACTTAAATTAAAGGTAGGTACTAGGAGCGGTCTGATCGATAAAAACAATCATTTTTAGACAATTTTTGGACCTGATATTTGTATTAAACAAACAACATTAAACAACAAAAAACATTAACAATGTACATACGATAGATATATATATATTTATGATATTACTCATTGTGAACTCTCTGGATTATATCTGGTTACAAATTCATCGGAGTTGTAACGCGAACCGTCCATAACCGTTGGACCAATCTAGTTAAAATTTAACCATCCTGTTTCGCGCGGTGAGGTTACAATTCGGTTGTAAGCAATGATTTATTCAACGAAATTACTGCTCATAATAGCCTAAAGCTACGTTGCAAAGCGCGTCTATAATTACTTGTATTTTGAGACATTAAGTACTATATTTGATTAAGTGCAAATCGAGTTACCAAAGCGATAATATTTTTCCTCGTTAAAAGCAGTGTCGTGCAATATCCAAGACGTCCCCCATGACCTTCCTTACCTGTTGCTTACGCCCGGAGAAAGTGACTGGAGCGAATGCGCCCTTGTCTCCAGGGTTGCTAGGCTCGACACCGTCATTTACGTCATGGTATTTTTATGAAGGTAGAGTAAAATTGTTTGTTAGTTCATATTTTAACAAATCGTGGTAAAGTTTATTAACTAAAAAAATATGATGCCTAAAATAGGTGGCGGTTAAAACATTGCATTGGATATAAGTAATATAATTTTCAATTCATTATTTGGTGTCTTTTAATTTAGAAATGTACCTACATATAAGGTATAATACACATGATTATAATTTTCCTAGTATTTACTACAAGACCACGATATACGATACGATAAAGTATTTCTTTGAAAATTATCGCCTAACTAAAACAAGTCAGCACATTAAATAATCCCATTAAAATTACAATATTAATTAATGTTAATATATTCTCAATATAATATAGATTGCTGGAAATCTGAGAAAACATACCTTATAGTTTTTTCAGCACATTTGCTCAAAAAATTCATTTACGAAGCCTGTATACTTTGTTCGAAAGTTAAAAATTACGCACTATACAGCGGAGCGTGCGGAAAGTACTCACTGCACGTGTGCGGTAATTACCTACCGCACGCTTCGGTGTATGGCACGTAGTAACTATTATACAATCTGTGGTATGGCACCGTGCGTATCCTTTACAGTTTATTTTTAATTTACGTAAAACCTACATAAGAATTACACCAAAGAGTTTCATATTGCGAGAATAAATAAGCTGAATGATAACACCTTGAAAGCGCTTTTGCTTAATACATTTGTCTCACTTTAATACTAATGTGTAAATGAGACGAAAGATGTACTTCTAACTTTTAACACACATGGCGCCATTTTCACATTAGAAACGTCAAAGATTGTTTGTTTCGACTTTTTGATTATTTATTTATGTTTATTTTATTACCAATTGTAGTGTTTTCTTGCAAATTTGCTGAAAAATGTTGTATGACACACGTTAAGTTGGTTTTAACAAACTCGTGGCTATGGTAAACCCTCGACTTCGTCTCGAGCTTACATTCATCTACTCGTTTGTAAAAACCAGCTTACCGCACTAGTATCATAAATAACTATTGTGATCAATTAGCACTTTTCATAATTATTTATGCGAGTAAATCTGCCTTTGACAACCATATATTATCCTATTCATTATCTTGAATTTTGAATCTCGTAGCATTTATGCACCTTGTATCATACAAATGATGATTCTTATATTTAACGTTTTAGTTTAAAATATAAAGGTATGTAAGGATAATAAGTGAAAAATATATAGTAAAATTTTGTAAATTACAGACAGTAATTAACGTGAATATTATTTACTTTTGATTTGTGTTTTCGTTGTTTATTTAATTTTTACCTTACCTTAATGCCTTGACAACCGAATGATATAAGAGAACAGGAAAACTACAACAATTACGTGTATCTACAGGCAACTGGTGCTATTAACAATCAGTGCTGACCTGAAGCCTCATTACCCGGCCGGATACACTGGAAACTTTAACCACGCCAATTGCCCTATTAGAGGATACAAGCAAACCATTTACTCATGATTACTTGAATGAATATTGAGGAGGATTGTAAGAATGAAGTGCTTATTAAGTTTGGGGCGCTGGAAAATTATATGACGTTCTAATTCTGCCATCATATTAGCTGTGATTTATAATATCAATAATTACAGTATCACATATATTATATAGTAATTAAACTTCTTTAATTTAATACCAAACTACATTTACTCAGGTTTTAACAGGTTTGAATCTTATCTTTATACAGAACTAGCAGCCCGCCCCGGCTTCGCACGGGTAGAACATATATGCCTACAAAATTTGCATCAGTTTGTTGCATCGAATATAAAATATGAACATATTTAACAACCATCGTCATATTTCATCCAATTTACACAAAACCTTAACGAATTATGCACCTAAACCTTCCTCATAAACACTCTGGCTATTGGTGAAAACCGCATGATAATCCGTTCAGTAGCTATTGAGATTATTGCGAACAGACAGACAGATGCAGTGATGGACTTTGTTTTATAATACTTACGTAGTGATATTGGACGGCCCTTTGGCGTAAAGGATATTTATCCTGATTCTGACCCGACGGTCGTTGGTTCTAATCCTAGCTATATACCTACCAATGAAAGTTTTATGTGCATTCATGAATCATGAGTTTTCGTACAGTGGTAGTGGGATCATTAAATCTACCAAAAAGTAGCTTACTACTAAGGAGAACATCTGCCGCCGTAACCTTACGGCGTTCCCCGACGCAAAATGTAGGGGTAATGTACGTTTAACGTGTGTATCTGTGTGTCTGTCTGTAGCATCTTAGCACCTAACCGGATGAACCGATTTTGTTTTTATTATTGATAGTTTTTTTTGTTTGATAGATGTCTTCATCGAGAGTTTTCTTAGCTTTGATTCATGAAAATTCGTTCAATCGTTATAAAACTATGAGCTTTTTTCTAGTTAATTGCGCAACAATGAAATCAACTTCTATAGGTCTGATCAATTCGAAAATCTTCTTCTTCAACGATATTGTAAGAACATGGAAGCCTCCTGGACACTACAGAATACTCAAATCCTCACCAACTTACAGCTCAGATTTTAAATGTCGTGTTTAGAGTCATTGGAAAAAGCTATTATACATAGATCAGGCGGGGTGGTTTAAAATATTATATTATATTATTATATATATAGATGAATATTATTTTATACAATAGATCATATTATTATACTATATTGACTTCAAATTGATTGTGATCGGTGGGGATCTACAGCATAGCTAAGCTTATAATAATATTTTCGTAGTAACTATGACCTAATCTGTGGTTTCACTGCAATATTTTATTAATTTTGCGATGCGTGTTTGTGAAATTCGTGATATCTTCTAGAGTTTTCATTTGAATTATATACTGTAAAGGACAATTTTAATCTATAATATGTGGCCAAGCTAATTAACGTAATTATTTGGATAAGGATTAATACTATATACTTGAAAATAGCCTTGGAAGTTATGTAATATTTTTTAACAAAAATTTTAAGATTAAAATGGTTACTGTGAGTCAACCTTAAGAGATAGACATATGCTGTCGCGGACTTTTTTGTAGGTCTTATTAAGTTGTACAACTCTTGCATAGAAAATATTCTTCTATCTATTTTCAATTAAGCAGCGTTCGTAAGAAACGTGTTTTATCGACCGTTTATTTGCCGACTTAGGTTGCAAATTAGGTCTCCACGGTACATATTACCTTTGATTTAAACGGGATAATATATAGCTTATTTTCATTCCGAAAGTCCATTCTATGTATTAGTGAAAGAATTTTTTAAATCGGTTCAGTAGTTTTTGAGCTTACTCATTACAAACATACAAAAATACAAAAATACAAATGTTCTCTCTTTTTAATATTATAGTATATATAGTATAATAGTATAGATATAGATTAAAACCGCGATCGCGCACGTCAATCATCTTCGTTAATAGGGAATATGCATGATTTTTTTTATATGTTTATTTCACTGAATACATCCATTTAACACAGTAAAAAATTAAATAATACTGAAAATGTTCAAATTAAGCTACAAAATATAGTTTTAGCATCGAAAAAATATGAGGTATCTAATACGCTGCCAAATTTTCGCGCGCCTTTGTGACGTCACAGTGCACGACACAGTCTCCACAGATTAAATATTTTTAATAGAAATACTACGTATTCGTACTACAGTGCATACTATTTCTATGAAAAAGATTTAATCTGTGGAGACCGTGTGCTGCACTGTGACCTCACTTTCTAATTGACAAGTGGTGATGTGTTTAGCAAATTTAAATTTCCCACGCATGTTTTGCATTTTTCATATAATATTTTAACACATGTAAGAGTATTTTATTTATGAAAAAATGTTTAACATAGAACACCCGAACAATAATGATTCGAAAATAAATGATTTCAAGTAAACTTATACCACATGCATATTCCCTATTCGCGGTCTGTTGTTAAAATATACCTTAGTTAAAATTCATATTCGTCCTTTTACTTTTTTGCTATACCTTTTTACTCTATAATGTTAAATTAAAACCAACGACATCACTAACGTGAAATCACTTACTATGGCCAGATTCTCAAAAATATAGAAGTCAATTAAAAACATCAATTGAACGCGTATCAGAAGCCTGTTATAGGTTTTTAGGGTTCCGTAGTCCTCACAAGGAATCCTTATAGTTTCGTCATGTCTGTCTGTCTGTCTGTCAGTCTGTCCGAGGTTTTGCTAAGAGACCGTTAATACTAGAAAGCTGTAATTTTGTGGGGGTATGTATATATATTACGCCGACAAAGTGATGAAATAAAATTGTGAAAAATATTTTTTTTAGGGTAGCTCCCCTATATGAGAAGTGGGGATGAATTATTTTTTTCATCGTCTATCCCATCGTGTGGAGTATCGTTGAATAGGTCTTTTACAATGACTTAAGGGTTGCTAATACCATTTTTCGATTGAATAATGCTCCATTTACGAAATATTAAACGTCAAAGTGAAAATTTTTGTCCCAGTAGGGCGCCCCCCCCCCCCCCTAACAGCTAAACTGCTGGCTTGAAAAATCTGGAAAAATTCGTGATAATAGCGCATTTTTAAAGTGACAACGACGGAGTACCTTGTTGCTTGTTTATAACGGGTAAAGACTTGCATTGAATAATAGGCTACCACGGAATCCTACACTGCGCACTTGGCTGGTTATTTTATAAATCTAATAGGCTAGCGTTTGACCCACAGATATATAGATATATATATATATATATCTGTGGTTTGACCACTATCTCACCTGTTAGTGAGTGATGATGCGGTCGAAGATGGTAAGCACGCTAGGCCTAGAATGGGAACTTGCTCTCAAGGATAGCTGCCGGAACACATTAGATGTTTGGCGGCAGATTTTCTAACTTGAGGATGGTAGCTGGCCAGGAGGAGACTAGATAGTGTCCTACTACCATGCGGGGGTTATTGGTTTCTTAACGATGTTATTACTTCATCGGAGGGCCACTGTGAAAAGCGCACATACATTTTTCGATAGAAAAATTCATTGGTGCACGGCGGGGTTCGAACTCGGTAGCTCTGGCATCAAAGCCGACCGTTCTCCCGATTACGCCACCGGGCCCTCAAAGGTTCGAGTTTCGGGTGAGTACGTTCTAGCTCTAGCAACACTGAAGCCCGGGCGGTGTCAGTGTGCGCGAGCTTTCGGCCGCGCCGAACGCCCCGCCGCGATCTCCTACTATTAACATTATAATTATCACACCCTATATATGTTATACGTGTCTACACAAAGTCTGCGCCCTCTTCCATAATACTGTGCTGTGCTCAATAAAACATCTCCAACTCGATGTGATGTGATTTTCAAATAAATATTTACATCTGCGACTAGGTATCGTCAGTTTAATTCATAATTAAAACTTGCTGATGAAATTTTGGCTATTAATTTTGGGGCGCTGGAAAGTTATATGACGCTCTAATCCTGCCATTATATTAGTTGTGCTTTTTAATATCCAAATTAGTTATTTCGATACACAGTTGTAATGCAAAGTAATCCATTTCACAGTATGAATTTGTCTGAATTTTCTATATAAAAACGTTCTTTCCATTTATTAAATTCTATAAATTTGACTAAGGACTTAGAACTCGTAGAAATTAATTAAATAGATTGTTAAATATAAAAGCACCTACTTACATCAATAACATGTACACACAAAAATGTTAATCTATATATTTACGTTTATTTTGCTGTACCTATTATTTCTTTCTATTTTTATTCATTTCATTTTTTCTAAATCGAAGTTTAGATTCAATGTTATCTATTAATTATTTTATCCGTAATGTGCGTGTCTTAGTCGATTTACCAAAATCCCTTCAGCTAAGACTCGTCATAAAGTGTTGAGAAGAGGACCCATCTCGAAACAATTACAGCTCGGGACTCTCGAGAGGGTGATATAGACGCAACAGTTAGCCTATAAATCCACACTGGGTGTATTGTTCGCTTTCTTTATTCCATTTACGCTAAGGATTTGGAAAACTACTTGTATAAAAATTTTACTTCTGCTTGAAACACTATCTTTTGTAATAATAGATAACTATACTATAAGTTGCATTTATTGAATATATTTATGTTAAGGTAAAAGTTCGCTTAACATGCATAGCAACGTTTAGTAGTACCTATCTAAATATCAAATCAAAAATGTCATCATTTGTCAATTTAATAATCGCGCAGCAATTTATTTTTAACAAAACATTATTTTTAAAGAAAAATATATGCATGAAGTATATTCAAATGTAGTATTTAAGATGTTCATCGATTCTAGATAGTTAGACTAGGTAGATTAAATAGTACGATCGACGGTATCTCTAAACAGTGAACTTTTCGAGGCAACCGAAAGACGACTAGAGACTTGTTATTATTTTCAATATCAGTGTGCATGCACGAAATCAATTCTATGTTCGTGTTCGACGTTCGAATCGTTCAATGTTAGCCGATGTAACAATGATTGTGAACTGTAAAATTGGTATAAATAGCCCGTAGTAGCAACACATAATACCTATATCTATTACACACATACTTAACGGTGTCACATTTTGGTGCCCAACGTGGTACGAACGAGCACTCGCCCTTGATTGCTCTACTTCGTTTTATTGACATTGCCTATTCACTAGGGGACCAAGGAGCTGGATTAACTATTCTAATATCCAATATACGAGTACCTACATACGCGTGAAATTGAATATTGAATGTTTAATGTTATACTAACACTATGAAATATCACTATGGATTATGGTATGCATGGAATAAAATCGATTAGGAAATATTTTTTACCTCAGTTTTTCTTTTCAAATAATATTTCAAAATGTTAGTCAATTTTGTTGTCGTTATTTAACATCTTTATATTAGGTACTTATTAAAATTGTATGAGTTTTTTTTATTATTAAACCGTTACATTACTTAGTTTGTAAAATTCGCCCCCTAGTCGCACGGATTAAATCATATACTGTGGAGTACTATGTCCACATTAACTTTTTACAACCTTTTTTGCAATAATGTAATTAGGATATCGCCTAGTTTGTCCTGCAACCACAGACACTTTAAAATATACGGAACGTTATGATCATAAAAAATATTTAAGTACACAAGAAAACCCCGTAAAGGTAGTAATTTAAATATTTTAATAATTGAATTTAGCATTAGATAGGAATCACATTCATAGTCTATAGAGTATTACTTAAATGAAATTCACAATAACTATAGTACCGTAAATTATATGCGGTAAATATTGCGGTATAAAGTTTTAAATGAATGCAAATCATTAGAGTAGACGGTCAGGGTTCATTGTAAACAGACGCCCACAGGCGTTCGTACTTCGTAGTAGCGTAGTATCGACTTGTTGCCACCCACGCAGGTCAACCGTCTACCAACTTTCAGTGAAGATTACTTGCACGAATGAGATAGGTTATACACAAAAAAGCACTTATATTATATACTGAGGTTATATACTGAGAAATAATCTTAATCTAATACTGTAAGAATCTTTGTCCTGACATACTGACTGACTAACTGACTGACTGACAGACAACGCACAGCCTAAACCGCTGGTCGTAGAGACTTGAAATTTGGAGGGGATATTTGTCTTAGTGCGTAAGGGTGTCCTAAGAAAGGATTTTCCGAAATTCACCCCTTTAGGGGATGAAACGGGGGTTCAAAGTTTGTATGGAGAAACACGATTAGATAGTCTTTTCGATTAGAAACTTCACACAAGTGCTTCAGTAAAAAAATAAGTAAAGACGTGTTTCAGGTTTTATTGAAATTCCTCCCCTAAGAGGGTGAAAGTGTGAAAACAAAGTGTGAAAAGACTTGAAATTTGGAGGGTATATTTGTCTTAGTAAGTAAGGGTGTACTAAGAAAGGATTTTCCAAAATTCACCCCTTAAAGGGATGAAATGTAGGTTCAAAGTTTGTATGGAGAAACAAGATTAGATAGTCTTTTTTAATCGAAACTTCACACAAGCACTTAAGTAAATAAATAAGTAAATACGTGTTTCATGCTTTTTCGAAATTCTACCCCTAAAAGGGTGAAGTGGGGTAACAAAGTCTGAAATCAATATTGTTTCGGATTGCGCTGAAATTTGGCATGTAGATAGTTATTTTGACGTAGGTATCCGCTAAGAAAGAATTTTTCAAAATTCACTCTTCAAGGGGATGAAACGGAGGTTCAAAGTTTGTATGGATTAACAAGATTTGATAGTCTTTTCTATTCGAAACTTCACACAAGTACTTAAGTAAATAAATAAGTAAATACATGTTTCAGGCTTTTTCGAAATTTCAACCCTTAAAAAGGTGAAGTGGGGTAACAAAGTCTGAAAATCAATATTGTTTCGGACTGCGATGAAATTTAGAATGAAGATAGTTATTATGACGTAGGTATCCGCTCAGAAAGGATTTTCTAAAAATTCCTCCCGGATACGGTACGGGGATTCAAAGGTTGTATTGCGAAACAAGATGAGATAGTCTGTTTTATTCGAAACATTACACATAAGTACTTCTGTAAATAAATAAGTAAGTACGTGTTGTAGGATTTTTTTAAATGGGGTTAGTAACAAATTCTGACAATTTGGGTTTTTCGGGTTTTATAAATATGAATCCTGATTTACCTTAGTCACGTGATAACATGACAACGGGTGAACCGATTTGGCTAATTCTTAATTGATGTCTTTAATGATAGAATCGTTTTTACACAAGAAAAGTTTTAAGTAAATAAAAGGAGTGCTTAACGCGGGCGAAGCCACGTGGCACTTCTAGTTACCTATATGGAGAAATAACTACCCTTTGCTGTCAGGGAGTTCTATTAATTACATCCCAGTTTCATCATCGGATCAGCTCGATAGTGCCACTGAAAGTCACCGTTGCCACCGAACTTACATCATCATCATCAGCCTAGCTCTGTCTACTGCTGGATATAAGCTTCACATGTGGCACGCCACTGATATAATTAAGAAAACTTAGCCAATTATATGCCAAATTTCAGGTCAATCTGATATCAGCAAGTTGTTGGTTTGGAAATTAAAGTTTTGCATGGCAGCATTTTAATTTCGAAAGTCCACCAGATTGATAGTTACCGCATTACTTGTCACCTAAAATTTCCAATGTTCCAATTTCGGAATAAAGACTCATAATCTCAGTAGAGAGATTTGTTTTGAACACCGAAACAAATAAAATTTACATTCGGTGAAAAAGTTTATACGCGGCTAAAAGACCTACGCTCTTCCGAATTTTCGAAATATTTTATGAGTTTTGCTAATACAATTTCGTACTAGGAATTTTGATTGGATTTTGTTTTAATTAAGGTTGAAATAGTTAGAAATATCTAGATCAACGGTTCATTGCGACTCAGTGTTACCATTTAAAACATTTCATGAACAAAATCTACGTTTTCTTACTTTATTCTAAGGCATGCATATATTGCTGTTTAAGAGTTGAAAGTAAATTAGATCTTAGATTTTACCGTGTGTACATTATCTGAAAGTTCATCAGCCAGTTTCTCGACTAAAAGCAGCGACCAATATTACTTACTCCTAAAAACAAGGTGAAAATCTGGTGCTACTGTGTAAGAACAAGTAATGATATAGCTTGAACAAAATGAGTGGACTTGGTCCGCCCGGAGTCTGGGCAGCGCAGAAAAGGCTTGAATCTTGGGCCAGAGCGGCCAGAGAAAGAACGTCAAGTGCAAGCAGCGGCCAGAGCCACAACTCGACTGATAGCTTTGGAGATGACAAGTCTCATGGTAGCCCCCATGTAAGTATCTATTTTTTTTTTAAATTTTTATTAAAATGTATGTATTTTTTCATTTAAATGTATAAAAATAATTAAGTTTAGGTAATAGGGTTCTTTTTACTCCACTGCGCCAAAAACGGAAGCAATGTTTTTCGATTGCATTGACATTTATTTGTACAATTGTCAACATTTTTTCTATGCGGCAATCTTAAAGAGAAACTAAAGTAAGTTTTCAAGTATCGCCTAAATTGCTACCAAAAAGTAGCTTACCACCATCAAGGGAAAAATCTGCCGCCATAACCTTACGATGTTCCGGCAGCCCTCAGCTCTTTGAAAATCAGCGTATTCTAGGCTTAGCGTGTTTAGCATCTTTTACTACATCATCTCTTACCACCAGGCGAGATATTGGTCAAACACGAGCCTAACATTACACGACATACTCACGATCACAGCAATCTTACCCTTGTAATAGCGTTTTCTGATTGCCTAAAAACTGGACTCTGGAGCTTCATGGAAAAGGAAACTACAAATAAGACGCAGAGCTACTTTGAAAACGGATCTCTAGGTACTATTAATCATTTTTACTGCATAAAATATAAAATAGTCCAAGATGAAGTCACGGTTAGATCGCCTTACGTCATAAAAGAAGGAAACTAAGAAATCCTAGACTTGCGACGAACAACGAAAAGGATTTCAGACGCCACAAGTGAGATATTATACCATCTTAAGCTTCTTACGTTTTATTACGAAGACAGTTATTGTATAGTTTTATTCTGTCTTTCCTAATATAATATTATGTTTCTTTGAAGTGTTTCACACTTTATATTATTGTAAATTGTTAAACACAATCCAGAATTGGTTGCGGGTTCAAGTCTCGTCGGTACGATGATATTTTGGATTGTGTTTAACAATTTACAAAAATTTAAAGTGTGAATCACTTCAAAGAATCATAATATTTGATTTACGCAGTGCAACATCTCTCGTCGGATTTGAAAACTGTAATGATTTCTTCCGAATGAATAACTTACGTAATAAGTAGTCATAGATGGACCAATGCATAATTGGGTTAAAAAATGTAATCCACTAATTTCGTCGTAACGATACTTCGCGCCGTGGCTTAATTGGCAAAGCACCGGAACATGTTATTCCGGAGGTTGCGGGTTCTAGTCCCGTCGGTACGATGAAATTTCCGAATATATTTTTTGTTTCATTGAAGATTGTCTATTTTACATTTAAGATGTCTGTGACAAAATACCTAGAAATCAAAAGAGGCACAATAATCTTACAACGGATTCAGAGGAGACTCACCTAAAATAATGGTATTTTAGATTCAGTATTTTGGAAGTGTGCATTATTAATAAAGCGCCATTTAGTATTTTGATGAAGTATAAATCCTTGAGCTAATTCGTCACGGAATATCTTTTTACTAAAATATCTGATTTTTACAAGCTTTTATTTAACTTGCAATGTATGTATGTATGTATGTTTCTATGTATGTATGTATGTATGTGTGTGTGTATGTATGTATGTATGTCACTATGTATGTTCGGGTGGAATCTTGGCACTGAAGAATAGTAATTACCTATCCTGAAAAACGGGTAGTGCTTCAAGCTTTTAAGAATATAGGTAAGTACCTACTCGCCAAATACTTACTAGAATTTATTTTTAACATTTTCGTTCATTATCCCAGATAAAGGCTCGTTTTAAAAAAAATATTTTTTACTTATAGCTTATTTCAATTGTAATGTCAAAAACTTGTTTTGCACTAAAAAGAGTAAAACAAATTATTTTTCAAAAAAAATAAAACCGACCTCATAACCTCAGGCACTCAAAAGCGAAAAATGAACTATTTACTATAATTATTATAAGCGCTACCCACTTATCTATTTGAAGTCGGTGCCAGCCAAGTCTATAGGATAGTTGATAGATACTTTGTATGTAGTAGTAGTAAGTAGGTTGTAGGTATGTAGGTAGTATCTATCTACTACCTATTAGACTTGGCTGGCACCGACTTCAAATAGATAAGTGGGTAGCGCTTATAATAATTATATTAAGTAATTTATTTTTCGCTTTTGAGTGCCTGTGGTTATGAGGTTGGTTTTATTTTTTTTGAAAAATAATTTATTTTACCCTTTTTAGCCAAAACAAGTTTTAATCAAATTAAATGCATCTATAACATTTCGTGTCTGGGCCGTTATACACTGACGGATATATACTTTGTGAAAATTTCAAGTATGTACCTATTACGGTTAAGAAGATACAGATCTGTAAAGTGCGCACATAAAGACACACGGACGGACAGACGGACGGACGGACGAACGGACAGCAAAGTCTAAGAAAGTGTTCATTTGGTACTCTTTGGGTTCGGAACCCTAAAAAATTAACGCAAATGCCGCGCTAGTGAAAATATCCACTAGTCATAATGATGTCATCAAGGTATCAAAGGACAATGTCCAAAATGGCCCTGTGCAATAAAAGCATCTGACACACACGATAATTAATTGTCTATTTTATTATAATAATTCCTAATACTTTTATAACACAGATTAGTTGTGTTCCAAAAAGAATATTTAAATGTATTATTTACGATTATTAACATATATCGCCGCCATCTTCGCCAAACGACATGTCATGTCAAAAAATATTAAGTATACTCAAAAACGTTGCACGCTAACAAGACTTTGCCTGGCAAAACATTCCTGTGAAGACAAATTAATTCTCCCCACCTTTGTTTCTATCTCACTCACAGTTATCGTAAGAATATCTGTCAAAAAACAAAATCAACGAGAAGAAAGATGTAAAAACATTATTCAAGGTCATATTTTTTAGTCTTTCAAAGTATATGCAATAGCAACCTCCATTGTGTATAAACGTCGCGCTGATCAAAGTAGCCAGTAGACGTTGTGACTATTACATAATCTGTGCCAGTAGTTACTAGCAACAAGTAAGTCGTCGAGATAAGTAAATGCGTCGTAATACAAATGTTGATATATTAAAAACGGCTCTCCCGATTTCGTTAAAATTTAAATGGAACCACCTGTGTGTGGGTACCCTTAGAAACAAAAAAAGAATTTTCCAAATCGGTTCAGGCATCTTCGAATAATCGGTGAAACTACATTTTAAAAAAAGATTCCGACGAATTGAGAACCTCCTCCTTTTTTGTGAAGTCGGTTAAAAATAATATTATCTTCCTTTTGACACCCTTCCTCGACCGCATTATCACTTTACCACTTATTATCACTTACCAACAAGTGAAATAGTGGTCAAACGTTATCCTATATTAAAAAAACCTATCCCACCATACTGGCCAGCCTTGTACAAACGTGTATATTGTAACGTACCGACTTCACAATTAGAATGCCACGCTTATAATTATGTTTGAGGTGTTTATCTCTGTATCTCTGGAGATACTGATCAGATCTCGATGAATCGGTTAAATGACAGTGTTCTGAGGTCACAAACATTATAAAATATACAAACTAATTGTGAGCCTCTACCTTTTGAAGTCCGTAAAAAACAAATGAACGTATGAGCATAATTTATTTATTTATTTTCCTTTGTGCTTTGAAGTTTATTTGAATTGTTATAAAAAGGTATATACCGAGAATACTCACAAATAAAATGGCAATATTTAATGGGACATAGCCAATGCAATCCATTTGATTATTATTGAATTATTCTGTCTTACTTTCCATTTAATTAAATCCGCAATGTGCGTATTTCACTCTATTAAAGATATCAATTAAATTAAATTAAATTGATATCTATTAGTAATAGGCAACAAACGTATAGTCTGAGCCAATAAAGACGAAAATATAGAAAACCTATTATAAGAATATTAAGAATAATAAAAATATTAATATATATAATAAAAAAATATTAAGAATATTAATAAATCCTTACTAAGATAAAAGTTATATGTATCAATGATTTTACATACCTCTATCGCCTATTTTTAGAGATGTACCAGCAATACATGTCTCTACCGTGTCAATATTTGTCCTGATTTGCCAGCAATACAAGTCAAAATTCATAATAAAACTTAATGCTTTATGTACTGCATTTTCTGTCTATATTCGTCTCTATCTGTATATAGGCAGTATAATAATTAAGATAGTTTAAAAACTAAAACAACCGACTTCCAGTCCCCGCGAGTCAGTTTCAGTAGTAAGTTAAAGGCGTTTATCGTCATATCTCTGGAGAGATACTTATCTCGATTAAATTACAAAAGGACCACCTTGGATATGTACCCTACCGATGAAAAAGAGAATAATTTGAATCGGTTCACAATTGACGGAGAAATCGCGTAACATACATACAAAAAATATATACAGACGAATTGAGATCATCCTTCTTTTTGGAAGTCTGTTGAAAATAAGCACTTATACAAGTCAATACTGAAAAATAATTTATGATCGTACAAAACGAAATAAATTGGCCAAGTGCAAGTCGGGCTCGCACCCGTAGGGTTTCGTACCACACTACAGTATTTTAAAAGATCGAGAAAAAAACCACTACCTATCATTTTTTGCCAGCAAATAATAATAATTAAGAAACATTTTATCAAAACATAGTTGTGAGCCGCGTGCTTATTTCTTATAACGCCATCTAACGTCTAACGCAATCTAAGTGAAAGTTAACACAAAGGTGTTCGATCGGCATTTCAATATAACGCCATCTATGGACGTTTACTTAAGCGTTCATTTCGTTCGTTTCGTTTTCGTTAAGCGTTCACTTTATTCTGTTTTTAGTATTTGTTGTTATAGCGGCAACACAAATACATCATCTGTGAAAATGTCAACTGTCTAACTATCACCGTTCATGAGATGATGATGCCTGATAGCAGACGGACGGACAGACAGACAGACAGACAGACACACAGACAGACGGACAGCGGAGTCTTAGTAATAGGGTCCCGTTCTACCCTTTGGATACGGAACCCTAAAAAATGATTTTATATACTAGCGGAACCGACTAACGTTTTCCTGTCCGACCGTTGGTGTCTATGGTTTTAGCGAACTTGAACTTTAACAATCATTAATGAGCTTATGATTTTAAAAAAATGTAAGTGATATAGGGTGTTGATATAATTTTTGTTTTTTTTAGGGTTATAATGTTGTGTTATATGCAAAGATCTGCTACATATTAAACTCGATTGCGTACACCGGCCGCCATGAGAACGACCTTAAACGGAGTTTGTCCCTTTCTTTTGTATGGAAAACTTATATATATACCATACGTATACCATACATATAATATAGAACATACATAGGACTATCAGGTTGTTAGACAAGGACACACACTCCCACCCTGGTGTCTCTCAATTGGGCCGTTTTGTTCTACAAAGCAATTACAACCTTATCGTTAAAGCATACGGATTAAATTGAATTTATCAAAACATCTGAAGTGCACCATCTATCTATCATCCATTTTATTATGTCTATGGTTATATGCGAAAAATATTGTTGTCAAAAATTTAAAATATATAGAGCGTGTGTTATGTGTGAATTGCAATTTACAAAATTGCAAAATATTGTTATTCGTTGTATTTATTATGCATTTTCAACCATTCTATAGCACTTCCTTAAATTTGTCATTATAGTTATTGAATGAAATAAATTGTCAGTTTTTTGCAAATGCTTGATTATCCATATTTTTTTTATGGCGGTTTCACACGATAAGTGTATTTACTCTGTGACAATTTTGTGGACTGGACTGGAATTCAGTACAGCTAATCTAGTGTACACGCACAGAAATATTAATAATGTGCCTTATTTGTAATATTTCTGTGAGTGTACTAGTAACTACACAAATAACTATGAGGCCGATATTATTCTGATTATAACCATGAAAACGTATACAATAACAATATACAGTCCATGAACAATTTAAATAGAAACTATTGAATCTAGAACATTGCTAGTTCATAATACCGTTTCTGTGCCTTGTTCACAGGAGATGTTGATACCAAAGGAGCAATGCCGGATCCAGCCGCTGAGTATGGAAGGTCGCGCCGCAAGCTCCCTGCCTCACGCCAGGCTGACTCGAACACCTTCCATATCTTCGCAGAGCAGCCTAGATAGTGGCACATCCAGAGCTACGGTAATTTTACCCAATACTGTTCAAAAAGCTTTTATTTGCAATGTACGTATTACAGTATTGTGTTTGACAGGATCCTTTGGGTCCTGTTAAATAATATCGTTTAAAAACTAAAAAAAAACAACCGACTTCAATGCCGCGCTATTCATTTTCAGTACCAATTTTGAGATGTTTATCTCAATATCTCTGGAGATACTTATATACTTATCATACCTCGATAAAATTACCATGGTACCA